>JAWWLR010000034.1:103928972-103949846 GCA_035041075.1 Acraspis erinacei | reverse complement strand
ACAACATTAAAGTTAAAAATGTCCGCAAATTTATAATATTTTTTTAAAATTTATAGTACAATAACATATGATTTATTGTAAGTAACCCTAAATTGCCTAAAATTCAAGTAAAAAATATCTATAAATTTCTGGAAGTTTTCTGTCATCTACGCTAATTTTATAGGTAAGTATGGTAACTTAGCATCTATTTTTCAAAATTAAATTTTAATCATTTTTATAAATTTACGGACATTTTTTGGTAATTTAAGGTAATGTTAAAGGAACTTTATAGTAATTTATCGTAAATTGCCCAAAATTCAATTTAAAAATATCTATAAATTTCCGAAAGTTTGCTGTCACACAAGATAATTTCATAGGTAAATATGGTAAATTATTATAAATTTCTCAAAATTCAATTTTCAACATTTTTATAAATTTTCGGAATTTTTTGGTAATTTAAGGCATTATTACATGTAATTTATAGTAATTTACCATAAATTGCCAAAAAATTAACATTTAAAATGTCCATAAAATTCCGGAAATTTATAAAAATTTCAGGTCATTTATGGTAACTTTACAGGTAAATGTATTAACTTACCATAACTTACGAAAAACGCAATTTTAAACATTTTTATAAATTTTTGGAAATTTATCAAAGTTTTTGTTAATTTATAGCACTATTACATATCATTTATTGTAAATTTCCGGAAATTTATGAAACTGTTCGGTAATTTATGGTAGTTTTTCAGGTAAATATTGTCATTTATTTGGTAATTTGTTATAATATTACGGGGGGTTTATGGTAATTTGCCATAAATTTCAGGGAATTTATTGAAATTTTCGGTGACTAATGGTAATTTTACAGGTACATATAGTAACTTACCATAAATGATCCAAAATTCAATTTTAACATTTTTATAAATTTCCAGAAATTTATAAAAGTTTTTGTTAATTAATTACTATTACATATCATTTATTGTAACTTACCATAAATTGCCTAACATTCAACTAAAAAGTATCTATAAATTTCCTGAATTTTTTTGTCATTTAAGTTAATTTTATAGGTAAATGTGGTAACTTAACATTAATTACTCAAAATTAAATTGGAATCATTTTTATAAATTTAAGGAAATTTTTTGGTAATTTAAGGTAATATTACAGGAAATTTATAGTAATTTACCATAAATTGCGCAAAATTAAATGTAAAAATATCTATAAATTTGCGGAAATTTATGACAATGTTCTTTCATTTATGGGAATTTTACAGGTACATATGATAACTTACCATAAATTACCCAAAATTTAATTTTAATCATTTTTATAAATTTCAAGAAATTTACCAAAGTTTTTGTTAATTTATGGTACTATTACATATAATTTATTGTAACTTATCATAAATTGCCCAAAATTCAATTTAAAAATATCTATAAAGTTCTGCAAGTTTTCGGTCATTTAAGGTACTTTCATAGGTAAATATGGTAACTTACCATAAAATTCCCAAAAATCAATTTTCCACATTTTTATAAATTTCCGGAAATTTATGAAATTTTTCGATAATTTATGGTAATATTACAATAAATTTACCATTAATCACTTGTGGTAATTTTACGGATAAATATGGTAACTTACTTTAAATTTCCTAAAAATTCCATTTTTAATATTTCTATAAATTTCCGGGTATTTATGAACTTTTTGGCGGAACTCTATGGTAATAATATTAAAGGTAAACTATGGAATGGGATTAAACCAAAAAATTTTTTTTAACAACAATTGTTAAATTCTCAGCCAAGCAGTTGCATTTTAATCTAAACCAGATCAATTTTTAACCTCATATATGAAATAATTCAATCTAAAAAAATATTATTAATCATTTGTAACCGAAAAACGAATTTTGAGCAATACTTTGAATTTTCAACCAAAAAAAAGGAATTTTTTATCGAGATGTTAAACTTGAAACGAAGTAGTCAAAATTTGAAATAAAGAACGCAAATTTTCAATAAAATTCATGAAATGTCAAAAAAATAATCAATTTCTAGCCGAAAAAGGAATAGTTAAATTTTAATTTAAAAAAATTATTTCTCAAATGAAAAACAATAAAAACGAGTTCAATTAACAAAATTTATTTAAAAACCAAAAATGATTTTTGAATAAAGAAAAAAATAACACTAAAACACCTTTTTGAATGTTGTAACCAAGAAAATTAATTTACCACCAAAAGGTGAATTTTCAAATAAAAAAGATCAATTTCCAACGAAAAATGGAATAGTTAAATTTATATTTGGCAGCGTTAATTTAAATCAATTCTCGATTTTATTAATGAATTGTTTAACAAAATTCATGATTTTTTTCAAACAAAAATGAATAATTTCTAAACAAAAATAGAATAGTTACATTTTCAGATAAAAAATTAATTAGTAACTGTAAAGAAATGAACTATAAAGAAAATAGTAACATTTTCAACCAAAAAAATAAATTGTCAACCAAATGATGAATTCTAAACCAAAAATTATAAGATTTGATATTTAACAAAAAGTTTAGAGTTTTAAATGAAAAACAGTGGAATTTGAAATCAAAATTTTTTCTACCGAATGGATGAGTTTTCTACAAAAGTATTTCAATTTTCAGTTCATTTTTTTCTGGAAGAAAAAAATTTTCATCGAAACATTTTATAAACTTTTAAACCAAAAAGACGAATTCTTCGCAGAAGATTTGAATTTTACACGAAGAAACATTTTTCAGTTAATAAGAAAAAAATTTTAGTTATCAATTTTCAAGACGAAGTTTATGAAAAATAGTTGAATTTTCAACCTAAAGTAATATATTTTCAATAAAATGATTTCTTTTAAACTAAATAGTTGGATTTTGTACAAAAATATTTGAATTGTCTATTCTTAAGGACGAATTTTCAACAAAACAGTTGAACTTTTAATAAAAAATCAGGACTTTAAAAACAATTTTTAAATTTTCAACAATTCCGAATTTTTCAACAAAATAATTAAATTTGGTAGCAAAATAATATTTTTGAACAGAAAACCTTACCTAATTGACCCCAAAAAGGGATAAAATTTAGTAGCAAAAACTAAACAAGTGTTAAAAAAACCGAAAAGTTTAGACGAAATTCGAATTAAGGAAGAGAAAGTTTGAGCATTAGCACACGTTACCCAACTACTTGCACACTTCACGAAAAGCCATAAATTCACATAGTAGAACAAAAAGTATGTGAACGAAATTATGGAATTTAATGTCATAAAACCAGCCTTCACTCTTCTTATTGCTTTTGGGTAAAAATATTTAGTAAAAGTTATTTTAAAATATGTACTTCTAAGAATATTCCCAGTTTCCCACCTTAAAAAGCCGACGCAAAGTAGTGAAAGTGTTACGCATTCATAATAATTGAAGCACTTAGACATTTTAAAAAAATGAACGAAGCAATGAATCTACTGTAAAAATAGTTACGTTCATTGTTTCTCGGAATCCATGCAAGTTTCTATACTTAACGTTCATTTCCTGGTTGATTTACTGGGGACTATTAAAAAAATCCCGAAAAATAAAATTCCCGATACTATCAAGTACACTGTTATTTTTCTTTTAAGCGAAAAAATTGTGGTATTTAAAGATTCGCGAAATAAAGAAAAAATCAATTTGCAGTAGTTGGGATATACTGCAATAGTGGGGATATACCGCAGTAGTGGGGATATATGGCAGTAGTGGGGATATCGAAGATGAGTCTTTAGAGCCATTGCGAATGGGCGCACAAAAGGGAAGCGCGAATTGAGAGAGAAGGTTTTAGAAGGCTTTAAATACCATGAAAAGAATGTATTCCATGAATGCAAAATAAAAAGATGTTTCTTTAGTTAAAGCTGGTAGAATAATAGTTAGGATATATTCAATTTTTTCCAAAAAGTGTAAATTTAACTTAATTTTTCGAAAAACGTGTTTTTTGATAATTAAAAAATCTAACAAGGACATTTTTGAAGTTGAGATTTTTTTATACTCCTAAATTTCCTACCGATAGTCGATTGTGCAGTTATTAACTTTCTAAAACATCATTTTCCGGCTGCCGCAAATAAAAAAAATTCAAAGCTTAACTGCTTAAAATTAAGAAAAGTTGAAAATTAAACTGTTGGAAATTAATTTTATTTAATTATCGATATTTGAAAATTCATCTGCTGAAAATCCAACTGTTGAAAATTCAATTTTTTCTTTCTTTCTTCAATTTTTTAAAACATTTCAAATATTGAAAATTTAACTGTTTGAAAAATTATTTATAATTTTTCTTTTGTTTACGACTGTAAACAATCAAGTAAATAAAAAATTAAACTGTTAAAAAATGAAAATTTAATTGCTCAAAATGAAATAAAATTGAAAATTCAAGTTTGACAAATTCAACTAAAACCTGTTGAAAATTTAACTGTAGAAAAATGAAAAAAATTTAAAATTCAATGGATGAAAGTTAAAGAAAATTGAAAATTCATGTGGTTCAATTTCAATTTGCAATTTGATTCAAATTTTAACAATTAAAAATTCAGCTCCCGGAAATCCAATCGTTGAAAATTCAATTTTCCCTTTCTATCAATTTTAAGTTCAAAATTCAGTTGGCAATTATCTTTAAATTTCAACAGTTGAAAATTCAGCTACTCGAAATACAACTGTTGAAAATGTAACTGTGGAAAAACAAAAAAATGAAAATCCTAACAATTAAAGAAAATTGCAAATTAAATTTTCAATTCTATTTAGATTTCAACAGTTGCTAATGCAGATACTGGAAATCCAACTGACGAAAATTCTATTTTCACTTTTCTTTAATTTTCGCCAATTAAAATTTCAATTGTTGAAAACTAAATTTTCATCAGTAGAATTTTCAATTATAAATTCAACTGTTGAAAAAACAATTTTATATTTTCTTCAATTCTCAATTGTCAGAGATTGAAGTAAAGTGAAAATTCATCTGCTGAAAATTGTAGAAAATAAAATTAAACTCTTGAAAATTATAGAAAATTAAAAATTCGTTTATTCAAAATTCAATTTTCCATTATCTTTAATTTTCAATATTTTACTGTTGAAAAAGTAAATGATTTCAAATTCAGCTAATAGAAAAATTGTCGCTATTTTTTTAATTTAAAACATTTTTCAATCATTTCGGCGGCTGTCGCAAAAAGAAGATGAAAGTCATCAGAACCCAAAAGAAAACTATTAATTTCATGATAAGGTCAAAAGTTATAGAGGTTTAAATAAAAATCGAATAATCAGCTCCTTTAATTTTATATAAAAAATAAGTAGTGTAATTTTACACTAACATAATTTTATATAAAAATTCAATAAATAAACATTTCAATCAATATAAGAACGGTTTTTTAGAAGATTGAGGGAATTTACAACTCCTATTATCTCCTTGAAAATAAAACAATTTTTTTAAATTTCTAGTTATACAAAATATTTTCCATAATTTTTTTACCAATTGACAATAGTAGACAAAATCAAGTTTGAAGAATTCGCAAGAAATGTTTTTTCCTCTAAGGATATTTCAAATATTATCTATGACCGTTAAAATCCTTTCGACTGTATTTTTTTAAAGATATCCTCCTGTTATTTGTAAACTAATAATTATGAAATCGTGAGCATTAATTTGTTTAGGAGTCCCCATTTAGGATAATGATTTCTTCACAGATTGGTATGTAATAAAAATTTAATAGTAATAATAATAATATTAATAATAGTAATAATAATCAGCATTGAGTAATATCATCCGCTCCTCAATAACCCCTGCCAAGTGCCATTCTAATTGAATAGCATTTTATTTAGCACAGCTGAGCTGCACTCTGGATAACCGTCATTTACCACAATTACGTAATTCACTGTACACAACTCACCATAGGTATTACATGGTGCCAGCGATAATGGTGGTAGCATCCTGATGACACGTGTTTGCGCTACTGCAATTACCTTATCACTACTTAGTACCTACCCAGGTAAATGTTAAATCCTCCAACTTTTTTTGGTCAATAGAATTGCCCCTGAAGCAACAGTTTGTTCAACAAAGAACAAGAAAATTCCCATTCCTTCAATTCTTTGCTTTAATCACTCGTTTCTAAATCTGATTTGGTAGAAAACTCTCTTTTAATATGCACTTCCCTATCTCATATTTTACTTCATCTATGATCGTCAATCTTTCATTATCTCTCTTTCAATACAAATTTCCGACTATCTTTTTCAATCCTCTTTTTTCTATTTGATCACTTCTTATAATACATCTATGTAAGACTATCTTTTCATATCTCTTTGTCAATATAAATTTCCGACTATCATTTTCAATTCTCTTTTTTCTATCTGATCCTATCCTTTCCATCCGAGTCAATCTTCTTTGATCTCTTCCTTAATTTTAATTTTCGTCCATCTCTTTTATTCCCCTCTTCTCTATCTCATCCTACCCTTCATCTATCATTGTCAATCTTTTACTATCTATCTGTCAATACAAATTTCCCACTATCGTTTTCAATCCTCTTTCTTTCTATCTCATCCTATCCTTTCCATCCGCGCCAATCTTCTTTTATCTCTTAGTCGATTTTAATTGACGTCTTATCTCTTTTCATATACGTTTCTTGTTTATGTTGTTCTCGCTATTTATCAATCTGAATTCACTTCTATATTTTTTCAATCTCTTCCTACCTATCTCATAGAATCATGCATATTTAAGCGTCTGTGTTCTTTAATCTATTTGCCAATCTAAATATCCGTCTATTTTTGTAATCTCCTCTTTTCGATCTCTCCCTATACTACACATATGTAAGACCTATTTATGTCTCTTTGTCAATATAAATTTCCGACTATCTTTTTCAATCCTCTTTTTTCTATTCCATTCTATCCTTTTCCATCCGCCTTTTCTCTACCTCGTCGTACCCTTTATCTATCCACGTCAATTTTTACTATCTTTCTCTCAATGCAAATTTTTGTCTATCATTTTCAATCCCCTTTATTCTATCATATCCTATCCTTTCCATTGGCATAAATATTTTTCTATCATTCTCTTAATCTAAACTCCATTCTATCCTTTTTAATCTCTACTTCATCTCATCTTATTCTATCATCCTTCTTTTATCTCTTCGTCAGTTTTGATTGACGTCTATCTCTTTTAATATCCTCTTCCTGTTTATCATTTTCTATTGAATTTTTAATTTGAATTTAAGTCTATCTTTTTTAACCTCCCCTTCTCTATCTCATACTTTCCTTCATCTATTAATCTTTTACTGTTCCTCTTTTTTCTATTTTATCCCTTCTTTTGTACCCACCTGAATATTTTCCAGTCTATCAATCTTAATTCACGTCTATCTTTTTTAAGCTGTCCCTCTTTATCTCATATTTTCCTTCATCTATAATCGTCAATATTTTAATATCTCTCTGTTAATACAAATTTCCGACTATAATTTTCAATTCTCTTTTTTTCTATCTCATCCTATCCTTTCCATCCACGTCAATCTTCTTTTATCTCTACGTCAATTTTAATTGACGTTTATCTCTTTTGATATCCTCTTCCTGTTAATGTCTTTCTATTTATTTTTTAATGTGAATTCACGTATATATTTATTTATCTCCCATTCTCCGTATCATATTTTTCTTTATTTATCAATCTTTTACTGTTTATCTGTCAATTTAAATTTCCGGCTATCTTTTTTTATCCTCTTTTTTCTATCTCATCCTATCCTTTACATCCACGTCAATCTTCTGTTATCTCTTAGTCAATTTTAATTGACGTCTATCTCTTTTAATATCCTCTTCCTATTTATCTTTTTGTATTGATTTTTTTATCTGAATTCACATCTATCTTTTTTAATCTCCTCTTCTCTATCTCATCTTTTTCCTTCATCTGTCATCGTCAATCTTGTACTATGTCTCTGTCAATACAAATTTCCGACTATCGTTTTCAATGCAATTTTTGTCTTTCTCATCCTATCCTTTCCATCCGCGTCAATCTTCTTTGATCTTTTCGTTAATTCTAGTTTTCAATCAAAATTTCCGACTATCTTTTTCAATAATCTGTTTTCTATCTTATCCTAATCTTTTTATCCATGTCAATATTTTTCTATTTCTCTGTCAATATAAATTCCTGTCTAGATTTCTTAATCTCCGCTTCTCGATCTCTTCGTATCATACATTTATATAAGTCTATCTTTTTATATCTCTTTGTCAATATAAATATTCGACTATCTTTGTCAATCCTCGTTTTTATATCTCACACTATATTTGCCATCAACATCAATCTTCTTTTATCTCTTCCTTAATTTTGTTTGACGTCTATCTCTTTTAATATCCTCTTCCTGTTTATCATTTTCCATTCATTTTTCAATCTGAATCCACGTCTATCTTTTTTTAATCTCATTGTCCCTATCTCATCGAATCATACATATATAAGCCTCTGTGTTCTTTTATACATTTGTCAATCCAAATTTCCGTCAATCTCTTTTAATCTCCCCTTCTCCATCTCATACTGCCCTTCATCTATGCTAGTCAATGTTTTAGTATCTCTCTGTAAATATAAATTTCCGACTATCTTTGTCAATTCTCTGTTTTCTGTCTTATCCCAATCTTTCTATCTACGTCAATACTTTTCTATTTCTCCGTCAATCTTTTTTAATCTCTTCTTCTCGATCTCTTCGTATTCCACATCAAAATGAGATTACCTTTTTATGTCTCTTTGTCAATATAACTTTCCCACTATCTTTATCAATCCTCTTTTTTCTATCTCATCCTATCCTTTCCATCCACGTCAATCTTCTTTTATCTCTTAGTCAATTTTAATTGACGTATATCTCTTTTAATATCCTCTTCCTGTTTATCTTTTTCTATTTATTTTGAAATGTGAATTCACTTTCTATCTTTTTCAATCCTCTTTTTTCTATTTTACCCTTTCCTTTGTATCCACTTCAATATTTATATGACGGTCAATCTTAATTCCCGTCTATCTTTTTTAATTTGCGCTTCTCTATCTCATTTTTTCTTTTATGCATCATCGTCAATCTTTTACTATCTCTCTGTCAATACAAATTTCCGAATATCATTTTCAATCCTCTTTTTTCTATCTCATCCTATCCTTTCGATGTACTCTAATCTTTTTTTATTTCTTCGTCAGTTTTAATTGTCAATATCAATTTTCGTCAATCTTTTTTAATCTCCTCTCTTCGTATCTAAAATCTACGTAAGACTAACTTTTTATATTTCTTCGTCACTATAAATTTCCGCCTATCTTTTTCAATATTCTTTTGTCTATTTCATCCTATCATTTCCATCCACTTCAATCTACTATTATCTCTTCCTTAATTTTAATTGACGTCTATCACTTTTAATATACTCTTCCTGTTTATCTTTTTCTCTCTTTTTTCAATAAGAATTCATGTCTATCTTTTTTAATCTTTTCATATCACTTTGAACATCTAAATTCTGGTCTATCTTTTTACTTCTCACCTTCTGTATCTCATCATATCCTACTTCTATCAAAATCTATCGTTTTCTATCTCTTTGAGAATCAAAATTCACTTTTTTTAAATACGGTCATTTCTGTCTCATCCTATCCTTTGTTTATCCACGTTAACTTTTTCTATCTATTTGCCAATCTTAATTCCCGTATATCTTTTACAATATCCTTTTATCTATCTCATTCTAACCTTTCCGTATCCTTTCCATCGAATTCAATATTTTCCTATATTTCTGTCAATCTGAATTCCCATCTAACCTTTTTAATCTCCTCTGTATCTCATTTTATCATAAGTCTATTAACGTCTAACTTTTTTTAACTCTTCTCCAATCTAAGTTCACGTTTATATTTTTAAATAATCTCATTGATACCTCATACTATCATTTATCTACCGACTACTATCTTCTTCGATCTCTTTGTCAATCAAAATTCACATTCAACTTTTACAATACACTCTTCCCTATCTCATCCTATCCTTTGTCTATCCACGTCAAATTTTACTTTCTATTTTTCAGTCTAAACTCACATCTATCTCTTTCAATTCCCTCTTTTCTATCTCAAGTAATCCTGTGTATTCAGGTCAATACTTTTCTATCGCTGTTAATCTAAATTCTCCTCTATCTTCTTCAACTTCCTCTTTATCCTATCTCATTATACGTCTGTAAACATCTGCATTTTTCTATCTCTTTTTCAATTTGTATGAAGATGTAGAGAAGAGAAGATTAACAAAGATAATAGGAAATTCAGATCGATAGAGAGATTGAAGAATATTGACGTGGATAGACGATATGATGAGATATATATATACACACGTCAATCTTTTTCTGTACCTCTATCAATGCAAATTTACGTCTATTCTTTTCAATCACTGTTTTTTTCTCATCCAATTCTTTCCATCCACGTCAATATTTGTCTATCTCCCTGTCAATTTAAATTCCCATCTATCTTTTTTAATTTTCTCTTCCACAAAATTCTTGTTTATCTTTTATATTATCCTATTCCTGTTTATTTATTTTTTTTCCAATTTTTCAATCTACATTTACGTCTATCTTTTTCAATACTGTCTCTTGTATCTCAACCTATCCTTTGTCTATCCACGTCAATCTTCGTCAATTTTTTTATCAATCTGGATTTAATCAATCAATCTAATTTAATTAATCAATCAATCTAAAATTAATTTTTTTCAAGAAATTCATCAACTCTTCAAGTTATTCCCGAATTTTGAGGGATAGAAAATGATAAAAGTACACAATAAAACAAAGAACAAGATAGGGGTCCTTTGTTAAGAAAGATAAAGAAAGATATTGAAAAGCGACCCATTGGAAAAAAATATTTATATTTTTTTCAAAGCCCCAATTTCTATCCTTTTCTGTCTTTTTACGAAAGTCACGGCGTCATTGCAGCAGCAGCGTACATACGCATGCGCTGTTAGAGACACGCCAAATTTTCAAAGCATTCTTTATTGGTTCAAAATTCTCAAAAATTCCATTAAGTACATTATTATTTACCCAGATCGGGTAAACCTAAGAAAAAATATTTAAATTTGCTCAGTTTTTTTTTGTCACACTTTTTTTAGTTGGACAGAGCAAGTGTCCTTTTTGGGGTATCAGGGGCAATTTTTTTTTGTTTTTGGAATGATCACATTTTTCGAAAATGTGATAAAATTATATTTTCAACATAAAAAGTATTTTTTTTATCTATAATTCTTATATTAGTCACAAATATTTCTTAAAGATAGAACAGTTATGGGAGAAAAGGGAAGGAAAATGTAGAATTTAAAATGTGGAAACAAAAGGTGAATGAATTTTTTTTTCTTCGCTCGGTCGAGAGCCATTTACAAAATCAACAACTTATCCTTCCTCAATTTACCCGGCAACTTTGACTCTAATTCTAATAGGCTACCTTTTTCTAGCATTCGTCAAAGTAGAATTTCGGCCCCATGCTGACCGGCTACAAAGTGGGTCACTAGAATCGATGACATGTCGGCAAACAGAAACACGCAAAGGTGCTAGAAGAAATTTTACTATTGGCTGCAAGAAACTATTTTCTAATGCAAGTCATTGTTCAAATTTGACTTATTAAAAATAGTAAATAAAAATTTTATTTAAAAAATATAAAATATTTTTGAATACTGCATTTTTTGGGACCTATCTCGGTTTTTTAATGTTTATAATATTTTATTAATTATTTATTAATTACTTGATATCAAGTCCTTATGAAGGCATTAGAAACTTGGAAAAGAAACTTAAGATTATTGAAGACTTGTAGCCAAATGATAATGTATAAATTTTTTTATAATTTAGTTAAAACCTTTGTTATTAAAAAACTATTGTAGATGTACTTAAAGAAAACATTGTAGATACAGTTTTTTTTAAATATAAAAATTGTTTTAAATAATTTTTCTATTTCTTTATTGTGATTTTCCACAGGTCTTGTATAATCTTCAGTGGTTTTTTTCTATATATCATGTTCCGAAAATTCACCATTTTCAAATGATCAAATTAATGGAATTTTTAATAAGAAAAAATTAATTTTGAACATGAAATAAGATATTTAACTTTTAAAAATTAATTTTCAACAAAATAGTCGAATTGTCAGCCAAATATTTAAATCATTAACAAAAAATGATAAATTCTCAAGGAAAAATAAAACACTTGGTATTTCAATCCAACACATTTTATTTCTGAATCGAAAACACTTTTTAATTTAGAAACAAGAAAAGTATTTAATTTTCAATTAACGTCAGTGGAATTTAGTAAAAAAAACAACATATTTTCAACAAATTAGTTATATTCTCAACCAAATTGTTCAATATTTAAGTAAAAACTATCAATTTTCAATTAATTCAACTAATTTAAAAAAAAAGAACCCAATTACATAAAAAAAAGTTTATTTTTCACTAAGAATGTAACTTTTTTACTAAAATGGTCAATCTTTAACGAAACAAACTAATTTTCAACGAAGAAGTTAAATTTTCAACAAAAACAACAATTTCAAAAAAATAGTTTAATTTTAAATTAAAAGATAAATAAATAAAAAAATGAAAATGAAATGAAAATAAAAGAAAAAATTTAATTTTTAATAATTGATTTCAACTTCTTAATAAAAAAAGTTATTTTCCGTGAAGAAAATGAAGCTTCTATCAAAAAGTTAAATTCTTTACCAAAAAAGAAAAACGAGTATCTAACAAAAATGCAAGTATTTTAAACTAAATAGTGAAATTTGTAACTAAGAAATAATAATTTTCAAACAAAATTGGAATTGCTAAATTTTAAATTACCTAAATTTATTTTCAACCAAAAGAATTAAATTTCTAATAAAATAGTTGAATCCTCAACCAAGGAGATAATTTTTTAACTAAAATGATGAATTTTAACTAAACAAATTATATATGTTCAAAAAGAAGTTCAAGTTTGAAACAAATAGTTGACTTTTAAACCAAAAAATGAAGTTTTATCAAAAAGGATATTTTTTTTTAACAAAAAAAAAAAGATGAATTTTGAACAAAATACAAGAATTGTGAACTAAAAAGCTTAATTTTTGAAAAAAAATTAATTTTTAACCAATAAGGTCCATTTTCTAATATTAAGATGAAGTTTTAACTAAACCAATGAATCTTTAGCCAAAAAAATCAATTTTTGAAAAAGTTCAACTTTGAACCAAGTAGTAACATTTCTAATAAGATATAAATTTTGAATCATTAATGGCCCCTTTTAATTTTCAAATAACATTTATTTTCAACCAAAAAAGAAACAATGTTTTTTTTAACAGAATTTGAATGCTCAATCAAGGAGATGGTTTTTTGACTAAAATAATTAATTTGAACCCACAAAATTATATATTAACAAAGGAAATTAACTTTCAAACAGATGAATTTGCAAACAATAAAAGTGAAGTTTACAAAAAAATTATTTTTTTTTTACCAAAAAAGACGAGTATTCAACAAACTACAAGAATTTTGAAAAAAAGAGTTGAATTTTCAAATAAAAAACATTAATTAAAAAAATAAGCGTATTTTTAAATAAATATAATGATTTTGAAATAAGAAATAGTATTTTTTAATAAAAAAAAGCCAAATTTTCAATTTAAAAAATTAATTTTCAACAAAAACAAACTATAAAGAAATTTTTAACAAAATATTGAGTTTTCAACCAAGTAATGATTTTTTGACTAAAATTGTTAATCGCAACCCAAAAAAATATATTTTAACAAAGTTCACTATTCACACAAACAGTTGAAATTTCAAAAACAAAGTGAAGTTAAAGAAAAAAGATTACTTTTTCTACAGAAAAGATGAAGAAAAAATTAATTAAAAAAAAAAACAAATTTTAAACCAACAAGATATATTTTCTACCACTGTTGAATTTTCTGTTGAATTTCCAAATACCCAAAAAAAAAAGATTTTTTCCCACAAAGAATTAAATAGCTGATATTTCAAACAAAAAAGACTTGAATTTTAAGTAAAGAACAGTTAATATTCTAAACAAATGAGATTTTAATTTAAAGTGAAAAACAATTTATTTAACCAAAACAATATAAATATTCCATTAAAAGGATTTATTTTCTACGAGTAAATACGAACTGTTCTGAACAGTAACGTCTACTGGCATAATCAGTAATGTTGAATGATATAAACCCCATATTTTATTGATTAAATCAGTCAATGTTCATACCGTAATCAATAAATTTTACTAATTAAATCATTTATTTTGAAAGATATAACCTTTAATTACCACTGATTAAATCAGTTCTTTCGATTGATCTAATCTGTAACTTTGAACGTGCTAAACAGTAATTTCTGATTAATTTTAATTATTTATCAAAATGAATTTTAATTTATAAATAATGTTGCTCTTTTATTCTAACAGATAAATCAGTCATTTCCATCAAATAAAAATCAGTATTCTTAAGTTACTGATTCACTCAGCAGGATTTACTGATTCATCTTTTAAAAATGACTGTTTAACCAGTAGAAATTACAGAATTTTCAGTTAAAGCAGGCTTGGCAAATTCAATCAGTGAAATTTTCACTGATTCAAATTAAGATATACCAATCAATTAAAATTCCTAACTCATGAATCGAATAATCTCATTTTTATTTGTATTCTAGTAATTCGTCGCGTTGAAAGATCATTCACGATTCGTACACCGTAATAATAGGTCTCATTACTTTGTTCAGTAATAGATGTAAATTATAACAGTACTCACGCGTATATGTGCATGCAAATGATGACATGGCAAAATAGAGGTGTGCTGGTAGAAAACGAATATTTACCTGCACGATATAACTATGTGACGATTAAAAAAAAATCGAGAACTTTGCGAACAAAGCAGTGCAGCATTTTTTAAATTCCTTCACAAAAAAAATATTAAAGGTGAAAATCACATTCCACATGCGACTACAGTTAAAAGACTCCCAAGAGTAACTTGTTCCTTTTATAAATTATATTTCCGCTTACGAATGTACTTTTTTAACTTTGTGTGTGGCCGTGCGGTCTCACAGACCGCACCATGCTTTCGGTATTTTTCTGATAGTTTAATATTAATTGAAATATCATAGATAATAATTGCGACCGCACATCCACGATAGTGTCATAATTTTTTTAAAGATTTTTGTTAAGGTATTTAAAATGCAAGATTTCAGACACAATCAAACTTCATCTTGATGCGGAAACCCCAAAACGTCATTTGAGAAAAAATGTTTACATCCCGATTATTTCTCATTTGAGCGAAAAGTGACTAATTAGTATGGAATAATGGCCGTGCGGTCTCATTGACCGCACCATGATTCTGATATGTGGGTTCCTCCCCTCACTTTTTATTAATAATAAAAGTTGATGAAATTGATTTTATTACATTCTCCAAGAGGCCTTTACATACTTGTACAAACCATATAACAAAAACTTGTTTATTTATTTAATTAAATATAAATATACCCGATCAAAAAAGTGATTTATTTATATGTCTCCTAAATCTCGCATTACAAAAAATTTCCAAAATTGTTAAAAACGAATCTGGTCGATTTTATGACAATTTTATAGATAATTCAAGCTAGTTGAAAAGTCCCAAATATCTTTTTAACTGACGCTAATTTTTCTTAAGTTATATAAAATACTCTAAAATAAAAAAATCTCAGAAATTCTTTCGACACGTTTTTGGACAATATGAAATATTCAAAAATCTTTCTGAATTTTGTTTGAAACCTAGAAATATTTATGTAACTTTAAAGCAAATAAACAAAGAAAATTAAATAGTTATGATAAATGTTTATTCTGCTTAGAACATTATTTATTTCTACCAATTATATATAATTTGTAGCTAAATTTTTTTTCCTGTTTGAAATATTATTTTTGGTTGAAAACACAACAATTATTAAAATGTTAAAAATATTTTATACTTTTAATATTATCTATTATATTTTTCATTATAAATTGAAAAATTCCTATTTTCCACCCAAAAAGTTAAACTTTTTTGTAGAAAAGCAGTTTTGATTATTTCAAACAAAAAATTTAGCAACTTTTTAAAAATTCTGACAGGATTCAGGAAAATAAAAAAAAGATTTCTTAAGATTTCTTGGAAAATTTTGAATGATTTTTCATCGCAGAAAATTCTTTTAGAGAGAATATTGGAATATATTTCGAAATTATCTAAAATATTTACGAAATTAAGAGGAAAGAAATTTAGATAATTTTAGGCCATTTTTATTTTATTTTGCAGAATTAAATAAGAATAGGACAAATTTGAATCATTTTAAAATGATACTTTCAAAATGTATATTTTTAAAGTTTTTGACATAAAATTTTGAAGTTTTTAAAAAGATTTTGAAATTTTTCAAGTAGATAATAAAAAAGGTTTTCATGATTCCTGGGATTATTTAAAGTCATTCCTTATTTTGAAAGATTAATTTAAATAAGAGAATATTTAAAAAAAATTTTAAAGGCTACAAAACATTTTTAAACGTTATGAAAGATTTACAAAATTTTCAAAAACGATTTTGGCAAATTTTAAGACGTTTTTTCGGTCTGAAAAATTAAACTTTTTGTTAAAAAATTTCATCTTTTTTATTAAAACTGAAGCTGTTGGCTTAAAATAAGTATATTTTTTTGGTTGACGATTTAAATATTTTGTTGAAAATTCGTCTTTTTGGATAAAATAATTTCTTTCGGAAATAAAATTGATTTTTTTGTAGTTTTAATATCAGTTATTATATTAACAAACAATTTCAGTTTTTATATTAACAAAAAAATTAGAAACTTCTTAACAATTTTGAAAGGTTTGAGGAAAATAAAATCAAAATTTTTTAAGATTTCTTGGAAAATTTGGAATGATTTTTCATGGCACAAAATTTATTTTAGAGAATTCAATAAAAATAGGAGAAATTTGTATCATTTTAAAAAGATGCTTACAAGATGTAGATTTTCGAAGTTTTTGACATAAAATTTTGAAGTTTTTAAAAATATTTTGAAATTTTTCAGGATAATAAAAAATGTTTTCATGATTCCTAGAATTATTTAAAGTCATTCATTATTTTGAAAGATTAATTTAAATAAGAGAATATTAAAAAAAAATTTTAATGCTACAACAAATTTTTTAATTTTAAGAAAGATTAAAAAAATTGTCAACATCGATTTTGGCAAATTTTAAGACATTTAGGAATAATACGAGTCTTTTCGCTTTTTAGGTCTGAAAAATTAAACTTTTTTGTTAAAAAATTTCATCTTTTTTATTAAAATTGAAGCTGTTGGTTTCAAATAAGTATATTTTTTTGGTTGACGATTTAAATATTTTATTGAAAATTCGTCTTTTCGGATAAAATAATTTCTTTTGGGAATAAAATTTATTTTTTTGTAGTTTTAATATCAGTTATTATATTAACAAAAAATTCAGAAACTTTTTAAGAATTTTTAAAGGTTTGAGAAAAATAAAACAAAAATTTCTTACGATTTCTTGGAAAATTTGGAATGAGTTTTCATCGCACAAAGTTTATTTTAGAAAATTAAATAAAAATAGGAGAAATTTCCATCATTTTAAAAAGATGCTTACAAGATGTAAATTTTCGAATTTTTAGACATAAAACTTTGAAGTTTTTTAAAAGATTTTGAAAATTTTGAGGATAATTCATTTCTTATTTTGAAAGATTAATTTAAATAAGAGAATATTTAAAAAAAGAATTTTAAATGCTACAAAAAATTTTTTAACTTTAAGAAAAATTTACAAAATTGTCGACAACGATTTTGGAAAATTTCAAGACATTTAGGAATAATTCGAGTCTTTTCGTTTTGTTGGTGTGTAAAATTAAACTTTTTTGTTAAAAAATTTAATCATTTTTATTAAAATTGAGGCTGTTGGTTTGAAATAATTATATTTTTTTGGTTGAGGATTGAACTGTTTTGTTAAAAATTCGTCTTTTCGGGTGAATTAATCTCTTTTGGATTTCAAATTGATTTTTGTTTAAGTTTTAATATCAACTATTATATTTTTTATTAAGAATTCATATTTTTTATTAGGGAAATTTATGAAATATAAATTATTATATCTAACAGATGTTTGCACATAAAATAAAATGGTTTATTTGTTTAAAAAATTAGTTTATAACAGAAAAGTATACATTTATCAAAATCATCTCTCAGGTTTAAAATAGAAGAATCTGAAAATTGTTAATTTTTTAAGTTTAATTCTTCTCAAAACGTTGAAAATTAGAAAATTTCTGTCTGATAAGTTTAGAAATTAGTGAATTCAAACTCGAAGAGTTAAAAATTAAATAAATCCAGACATAGCTTATAAAGTTGAATTATTCTTGAATTGGAATGAAGAATCTAAATTATTAAAAATTAATTATTTTCTAAATTTTGAATCACCTTTTTTAAAATTTCCTTATTTCATCTAAAATGCGATATTACTGACTTGAAAATCAATTTCAAAGTGAAGAAACTCATTCTAAATTTTAATTTCAAAATTCTAAATAAAAATTCTGTTTCAAAAAGAAACATTTACATTGCAACAAAGTCAAATTTCTTTGGACTAAAGAAATTTTTAAAAACAAAGAACAAGCGAAAACATAGGAACTTCAATAAATTATTGCAGTCACGAATGAACTTTTGTTAAGCTGAAGATAGTCAATATGTATCAGCTGAACCTGCCTTTTTCTCTTAAATAAATAAATAATAATGAATTAAACCCCTAATATTTGCATTAGGAAAATTCGAAAAAAAACTTCTCTGAAGATTCAGTAGCAATGAAAGGAAACAGTAATTGAAAGGAAGCTATATAAATGAAGCTGTAGTTTTTAAACTCCCGGAGAAAGTCAGATTCTCGGGAAATTCTTGAGAGATTTCTTATGTTACCGTAGCTTTAAAGCGTCATCTCGCAATGGTAACCACAGGTTCATCGCAGCTTCCGGAATCAAGTGCGCGGTGAGAGAGGAATAGTAGAAAGGAAGGCGGTTGACCGGGCTGCGGGTTATGGAGGGTGGGCGGGTGCAAAGGGGACGGGAGCCAGAACACTAAAATTTCCGTGCAGAGCAGGGATCCTAGATAGCCTGCCTGCCCCGTTAGTGCGTGTCGGCGTGTGTGACGCTCATAATCCAGGTAGAGAGGCGAGAACACCTCTCCGGTTGCCAGAGGGGAGCCAGGGTTGCCAGAAGGGAGCGAGGGGTGCCAGCGGGAACTTCTGGGCTCGGCCAGATGCTGCGACGCCTCACGGACACCATAATGGACTCTCGCGCGCCAATCCGTTCCCAGGACGTCACGCGGCACCGGTGGGAACGAGGGTCCGCAACCAATCGTTGGCGGCACCATCTCGGGGGGCGGCGAGTGGAGCGCCCGAGCGGCAGGGAGTCCAGCGCTCCAGCGGCAGTTTCGAGAACTACCCTCCAGTTCGGGGAGAGGCGCTTCATTATGTATCATTATACCGATCCGCGCCGCGCGGTGTGCACTGCAGTTACTGGGTGAGGCGCGCGTGTGTGATTTCCTGCCTTCCTTATCCATACTAAGTTGCTTTCGCGATGACACCTGCGTGATAAAAAAAAACCCGACACGTGATTAAAAAAAGGATCTGCTACGAGTGTGCTAAATCTTGGATTACACATCGAAAACCCAGTGTTCCCTAGTTCTTGTTCAAGCCGTCGGATAATAGTGATTACACCACTCAAGACCATGCTGATTGTCTTACGTTCATCAAGTACCTGTGATTTGTAGATAATTATCAACTATTACTAGGACCTTGGTAGTAATAAGCCATGTTGATAAAACAGGATTCACATACCCTATCAGTGGAAACAAGTATTGCAAGCAGCTGACGCTGATCAAATAGAGGTAGTGGCAGTGTTGAATTTTCGGTATTTTGGGTTCAAGCTCTAGGGACCGACGCGTGTGAAGTGGACTCTAGTGATCAGTTCAGTGGTTTCATAGACGGATCCTAAAGTGTATCACTGTGGAATAAATCTGGATAACGGACACCCGCTGCAAGTGTTCTCCAAGAAGTTGTTAAGTGTAGTTTATTTGTGCCAGAAAGCCCATGTTGCCATCCTACCGCTAGCCTAAGCGGACACTAGCTCCAAAATTCGGGCCCCGTGGCGCGTAGAGGACTTTGGAGGCGAGGGGTGCGACTTGGTCGCGTCTAAAGTGGAGCGTCCGGGCAGCACGACGACGCTCAACTTCACGGATCTGGGGAGCCCATTCGGGGCGGGCGACCCCTGTCCGTCGAGTACCCCGACCCCGAATAGTATGTCGGGTGGCGGTCCGTCGGGCGGCGGAGGTGGCGGCTCTGGCGGCGGCGGTGGTGGAGGAGGCGGCGGATCCGACATGGAGCAGCACCTTCATCACAGTGGCCTGGGTTCGGTGACACCTGGTCCACCCGGCGGCAACGGAGGTGACAGTGCCTCCAGTACCCCAGTTTCCCAAAGCGGCAAGTCCGCCTTCATTGAACTTCAGCACAATAACCTCTACAATCCCGCCAGCCTCCGTGGCGGATATCCCGGCAGCCACAATGTCCCCAGCGCGCATCAGTTCTCTCACCAAGTCTCTCTCGGACATCAGGGTTCGGGACCTGGCAGCGGCAATCAGCAGCATGCTGATGCCGGATTCCCTAGTCCCAGGTCGGCCCTAGCCGGATATCCGTTCGCGCCCATGCATCAGCACAACTATGGATATCACCTGGGATCGTACGCACCCCAATGCCCCTCGCCGCCCAAGGACGGTGAGTACCCCAACTGTATGTATTCCCAGCTTTTTATACTTTTTATCTAGTATTAAGTCTAGTTTAGTTTATACCTAGCATAACGTATCACCTTCATTAGACCTCATTAGAGCATCTATAGGATTTCCGAAAGACGTATTAGGGATGTCTCGAAGACGATTCTAGGACATCCTTAATTGTCTCGCCCACTGGGTAAATACTGAACTAGTGGGCACACGAGTCCTAAAGTTTTT
>JAWWLR010000034.1:103823667-103849153 GCA_035041075.1 Acraspis erinacei | reverse complement strand
GAAACTTTATTTTGACCGAAAAAAATCTGAAAAATGGTCGAAAACTTTATTGACCGGGAAAACCCCAGGAAATGACCAGGGAAATTATTGACCGGGAATAAACCGGGAAATGAAAGGAAATTTCATTTATAACCTGGGAATGTACTTCTGATCACAGAAAAATTCAAGTTGCGATTCTTTTAATAATTGTGTTTACTATTTTCCATTATAAGAAAATTTATTTTTTATTTAATTTTTTTATTTAAATTTATTGGTGAAAAATTTATTTTTTTGGTTCAAGATTCAACTATTCTAGATAAGGATTAATACTTTAGCTGAAAAATTAAGTATTTTGATAAAAATTTGTGTTTTTTAATTAAAAATTCAACTATCTGATTGAAAATCCAAATATTTTGTTAAAAACCCATTTTTTGTAGAAATTCTTCTTTTCGGTAAACAATTCAAGAGTCCCAGTTAAATATTTACCATCTTAGTTGGAACTTAATCCGTTACCTTGGAAATAAAATTATTTGCTTGAAAGTTAAACTATCTTTTTTTTTAAATTTGTTTCTTTTTTGGTTGAACTGAAGTGAAAGAGTATTAAAAGCAATTTAATTCCTTAAAAAATAATAATCTTCCAGCAAATAAAGTTTTCCTCGTCATGTCAAAAACACATTTTTCAATTTAAAAATAGCAAGTAAGTGATAAGAAGGCTGATTATAAAACTCGTTTTTAAATATTGCTGATTTAAAAAAAAACTACTGCAGACATGAATATATTTGTTGGTTGGAATGCCAATTATTACATTTTTAGGTGAGAATTTATCCTTTTTTGGGTAAAATTCACCTATTTTGGTAAAAAATTTAATTCTTTTGTTAAAAATAAATTTTTTGTTGAAATTTCCTATTTTCCGGTTGAAAAATCAAAATTTAGGTCGAAAATTAATTGTTTTTTTTTTAAATTGAAAATTCATTTTTTTCAGTGAAAGTTGAACTATTTGATTCAAAAATTCGTTGTAAAAAAATTCTTTTTTGGGTTAAATACTAATTTTCAATCCAAAATTTAAATATTTAATGGCAAATTACTTTTTAGGTGAAAGTTCATAATTTTCGAGTAGAATATTCAACTATTTTGTTGGAAATTATTTTTTTAAATAAAATATAATTTTATAACTAAAAATTTTACCTTTTTTAGTTATTAATTTAGCTATAATTTTTAAATTAATTTGTTTGGTTAAAAAATTCGTTTTTTTCTGCTGCTTAAAAATTATTTTTCTTTAATTGAAAATTTAACTATTCCATTTTTTGTTAAATATTTATCCTTTTTAGTTACAAAATTTAGCTATTTAGTAGAAAATGTTTGAATTTTGTTGGAAATTTCATCAGATTAAGTTGAAAATATTAACCGTTTTTGTTGAAAATTTATTTACTGGGTTGGAAGTTGAATCCCTTTATTAAAAATTTATATTTATAAGATTCTTGATTTGGGTAAAAATTCGTCATTTTGTTGAAAATTATTTTTTTAATGACGACTTCGATATTTTATTTGTGAATAAGAATTTATCTTGTTTAGTTGAAATTTTAACTATTTGGTGGGAAATTTATTTATTTTGTAGAAAATTCGACTTTTTGGTAACAAATTTAAATAATTGGTTGAAATTTAATCTCTTTTGTTAAAAATTATATTTTTCGTTATAGATTCATTATATTAGTTAAAATTTTATTTTTGTGTATTAGAATTTATCTTTTTGATAAAAATTAATTTTCTTCCTTGAAATTGAATCTGTTTGGTTAAAAATGCAACTGATTTTTCAAAAATGAATTTGTTAAAATATTCATTTGTTTGTTAAAATATTTATTTCTTTAGTGAACAAATAATCTTTATAGCTGATAATTTAACTATTCTAGTTGTGATTCAAACCTGGTCTTTTTTAGTTGAAAATTAAACCATCTTCTTGAAATTTTTTTTTTTAATTATTAATTTTGGTTGAAAATTCATCTCTAACGGTTAAAAATTTAACTGCCTGTAACAAATTACAAAAAAACAAAAAAAATTTGGAACCAAAAAAATGTCTGAATCAAAACCAAGCTGAAAAAAGAGAGATTAATTTGAAACAGAATAAAATTCTTGAAATCAAAGAAACTTTTCGTTGATTCAGAGCCAATGAATATTTTCCTTTGATTCCATGAAATTGCCTTTAAATCAAAGAATCCTTTTTCTGAGTACAGTTAGAATACTATTCAGTAAGGACATGTCACCACTAATCACCTTAGTTGTCAGCTTGATGAAAATAATTAGACCAAGTCATGCAGATGTCTGTTTCTGTAACCAGTTGGAGTGTAGGCTAATTATCAAGACTTAACCAGCTCTGGACTAATGAGACCGGCTTGGCTCGAATCTATAATCGATTAGGAGACCTGCTGGTTCACCGTCTGCAATCCAAGTGTGATTTGGATAGTCAAAGAATTACATTGCAGCTCTGGCTTGACTGACGAGTCAAGGTGACCGTATAATTTGAAGAGCAGGCGTTATAGGAAGAAGGATGGAGCAAAAAAAAGGAGAAAAAAGGAGCCATAAAAGAAAAGTAAAGGGGTGGGAAGCAAGGGGAAAAGGGAAAGATCGGCCATCACGGCTCGGCGGATAGTCCGTTTTACGGCCGACGCGCACTCGGAACGAGAAGCATCTCCCTCGACTTTTGCGTTTTACGTTCCAAACCTGAAAGCTGTTGTTTTCAGCTGTTGCATGGAAATCCGCGTTGCTTTACTACCTGCCTTCTAAGTTATGAGGAAATTTTATGGGCGCTCTATGCCTATAAACTCTTGCGCACTATGCCTATGGGCTCCGCCAGTCCATGGCTTCTCTTTGCGCCTCCCGTGCATTTCCAGCTCAATGTTCTAAGCGGAAAGAGCTACAATACACATTCAAGAGAGAAATACCAGCATGGCAGACTTTCAAAAGTTATTACGTCAAATCAGTAAAAATCAAACTCGAGGGATTCCAGGGCCTAAAATGTTGCTCCTAAGGAGTTGGTGTAGGTCGGAAGCAAAGTGTGAAGTCCAGAAGCAAAAAGGGTGTGTCACTTTTACGAAGTTTAAATGTGCTTCTATATATGGCTGGAGATCGAAGGAATACAACATTTGCAATTTTGTTGTTTAGAATAATTTAAAACTCTTCTTGGCATCCTTTAGAACTTCAGCTCTAAAGGAACCCTTTTTGAGGGTTCCTTCTTAGTTCGTAAAGTTCGTAGCTTCTTTTTTTAAATAAATTTATTTAAATTATATAAATATAGTAAAATAGTTGAAATATTTGAAATGCTTTAATATACCTTTAAATTATGGAAATCGATTGAAAAATATAGGAATCTTAAAACAGCCTCAAATATTTGAAATTCTTTTAAATCTTTTGATATCCCTTGACTATTTAAAAATTCTTCAAAATTTCTTGCAATCTTTAAAAATACCAGGATATCTTTGAAATCCTTGAAAAGACCTTTAAATTATTGAAAGCGATTGAAAAATCTTGGAGTTTTAAAAGACCCACAAGTATTTCAAATTCTTTTAAATTTTTTCATATCCATTAAAAATTTTTAAATCTCTATAAAATGCTTCGGAATCTTTGAAAATACCGCTATAGATGTTTGAAACCCCTTTAAATACTTTCAAATTATTGAAATCGATTGAAAAATCTTGGACTTTAAAATTTCCCTAAAATATTTAAAATTTAAAAAAAAATCTTTTGATATCCCTTGAAATATTTAAAATTTCTTAAATTTTCTTTCAATCTTTAAAAATAGAATGATCTCTTTGAAATCCATGATAAGAACTTCAAATTATTGAAATTGATTGAAAAATCTTGGACTTTTAAATTTCCCTAAAATATTTCAAATTTAAAGAAATCTTTTGATATCCCTTGAAATATTAAAAATTTCTTCAACTTTCTTACAATCGTTAAAAATAGAATGATCTCTTTGAAATCCATGGAAAGAACTTCAAATTATTGAAATCGATTGAAAAATCCTGGAGTTTTAAATTTCCCTAAAATATTTCAAATTTCTTAAGAATTCGTTGTTTTATTTGAAAAAACCACAAAATTTTTGAAAACCTTTGAAATGCCTTCAAATTATTTAAATCGATTGACAACCCTTGAAATATTAAAAAACTCTTAAAAATTCCTCGTTTTTTCTAAATTCCTCAAAATTTTTGAAATTATTTAAAATACCTTCAAATTGTTGAAATTGATTGAAAAATATTGGGCTTTTAAATACCCTCAAATATTTCAAATTCTTTTATATATTTTGATATCCCTTGAAATATTTAAAATTTTTCCAACATTTCTTGCAATCTTTAAAAATACCATAACATCTTTCAAATTGTTTAAAAGACCCTCAAATGATTGAAATCGATTGAAAAATATTTGACTTTAAAACACGCTCAAATATTTTTAAAAAATTTTGAAATCTTTTAAAATCCCTTAAAATTTTTTTAACTCTTTAAAATTCTTTAGAATCTTCAAAAATATCAACAAAATCTTTGAAATCCCTTAAAATTCTTTCAAATTTTTGAACTCGATTGACAAATTTTGGATTTTCAAAACACTCAAATATTTCAAATTCTTTGAAATGTTTTAAAATCGCTTGAAATATTTAAAATCTCTTAAAAATCCCACGGAATATTTAAAATCGATTGAAAATTCTTTGAATTTTAAAATACCCTTAAATTGGTAAAATTCTTTTAAATCCTTTAAGATACATCGAATTCTTTTATTCTCTTTAAGATTCCTGGAAATATTTAAAAAATACCATAAAATCTTTTAAATACCTTAAAATCCCTTTAATTTATTAAAATATATTGAAAAGCTTTCGGTTTTCAAATACATTCAAATATTTCAAATTCTTTTAAAATTCTTCGAAATTTATGAATTTTCTTTAAGTTTCCTCGAAATATTAAAAAATACCATAAAAATCTTTGAAATCCTTTAAAATCCCTGGAATTTATTCAAATCGATTAAAAAATATTTGAATTTAAAACACGCTCAAATGTTAAAAATTTTATGAAATCTTTTAAAATCTCGTAAATTTCTTAAATGTCTTTAAAATTCTTTCGAATCTTTGAAAATATCAACAAAATCTTTGAAATCCCTTAAAATTCTTTGAAATTTTTGAACTCGATTGACAAATTTTGGATTTTCAAAACACTCAAATATTTCAAATTCTTTGAAATCTTTTAAAATCCCTTGAAATATTTAAAATCTATTAAAAATACCTCTGAATCTTTAAACTCGATTGAAAAATCTTCGAATTTTGAAATACCCTCAAATTTGTAAAATTCTTTTAAATCTTTTAAGATACATCGAAATTTTTTTATTCCCTTTAAGACTCCTGGAAATATTAAACAATACCATAAAATCGTTAAATATCTTAAAATCCCTTTAATTTATTATAATCTATTGAAAAGCTTTCAGTTTTCAAATACTTTCAAATATTTCAAATTCTTTTAAAATTCTTCGAAATTTATGAATTTTCTTTAAGATTCCTCGGAATCTTTAAAATTGATTGAAAAATATTTGAATTTTAAAATAACCTCAAATATTTCAAATTCTTCGAAATATTTCGATATCCCTTGTAATCTCTTAGTTTCTTTATTAAATTTTTCCCAGTTCATTATTAATTCCGAATTATAAAGTAAAGATGTGACAAAAAGGTGCTCTTAGAACGGTTCAAATCCATAATTGGGCTTCCTTTAGAAACCATTCATCATTTTGGGTTCCTTTTTAGCAAAAGAGGTTTTTTGTTGTTGCAGTTCCTTTTGAACCAAAAATTGGTTCTAAAAGAAACTCAATTTTTTGTCTCTGTTATAACAAGTCTCCGAATAAATGATTAATTATAAAAGTATAGTAACTAAATAACTGATTTAATTACAGCACTCTTTCTCTTATGAATTTTTCATCAAAGATTTATCTCCTTGTCTCAAGATTATTAAATATTGTAGTCTCTTTCATAGAAAATCAAAACTAATATAGAGCTCCATCTTTTTGAAGACCTCGCTTTAAGAACCGTTCAAAATCGAACGCGTCACTCTACATTTTGTCGGTCATTGTTCTCCCACTTCTATTCGTTGAATTCTTAAAAACCGTGTCAGTACCGACCTATCGAGTCTCGATTAATGGGCACCTCTTGATTTAGTGGTCGTGCCTTTTTTCTCTCGCATCATTGCCCACTCCCGTGATTGGACAGAGCGTGATACCCCATGTGTCTCGGTGAAATCAAGCGTGAGCTGTAAACGCGTTGCTTCGCTTTTCATTAACCTCCGTCCTCTACCGCAGTAAATGCGATACCAACCATGCCGTGGCAAATGGCTCAAAGTTACAAGAAACATGGCGGACTCAACAATCATAGATTTAGAGATCCTCCAGGTTCTTTAATTTCACCCGTGTATTGATAAAAAGATGTATATCTGTGTGTGAATAACATGTCACCTTATGATAATTATCCATTTGAATTACTAGAATTGCTTTTAATGCCCATTTTGAATTTCGCGCCAACTCCGCGACCCTTGCGCAAGCGCAGTAACGAAAGACGCCCAAATTGGCAGCAGACGATGGAAACGCGTTGAACTTGTACAGTGATAATCTTGGATACAATACAAAATCTTGTGAAAAGTCAAACATAATTAGGATAACTTTTCACGGAGACCTGTTTTGAATTAATCTTTGAATTAATTTGACTAGAAATTAATCCTAGAAATTAATCCTAAGAAAAATATTAATTCCACAATTACTTCAAAACAGGCCTCCATCAAAAGGTACCCTTGGATCATTTTCAAAAATATTTCAGTTTTGTAATTGGACACAAATTGAAAATGTTAGAACATAAATATATTTGGAACATAACCTCTTCTAATTAACTGCTTTCTTCAACACAAGTATAACTGATTCAATTAGTAATTTTTGTTTTACTAATTCAATCAATACAATTCTACTAATTGTCAGTGACTGAATTTTAGATTTAGTAATTAATCGAATTTGACTGACAATCAGTTATATTTTACTATTTTAAATTTAGAGAGTATAGAGCGGAACCCGATGCAAAATATTTCACAAAGATTTGAAATATTTCGCAAAGATTTTGGATAGATTACAAATATTTTTGATAGATAGATTAAAATATTTATAGATTAAAAATAGATAGATTAAAAATATTTTAGATAGATTAAAAATATTTATTAAAATATTTTCATATTATCAATAATTTCCCAAGGATTTCCATAATTTCACAAGTATTACTTAATATTTCAAAATTATTTCCAAATTTTTTGAAAGATTTCAATGATTTTAAAAAGAAGAGCAAATATTTATGAAACATTTGAAATATTTCGCTAAGATTTCCAAATATTTCACAGACTTTAATGCTTCTTTTTACAGATTACAACAATTACATTTTTTTTAATTTATTATAAAGATTTCAATTATTTCCCAAATATTTCGAAGGTTTAAATATTTCATTAAGATTTCAAATATATTTAAAAGGTTTCATATAGATCTCAATGAATTTCCAAAGAGTTAAATCATTTAAAAAATATTAGTAAATATTTATAAACTATTTAAAATATTTCAGATAGACCTAGGAGAAAAGCGCGCGATTTTCAAACCTAATTTTACAATAAATTTACAATTTTGAAGAATAAAATGAGGAAGAATATAACATAAAATATAAAACAATCAAAACTTTATGCAATATATGAAAATGAAAATATTTAGAAAAAAATAAGGAATAAACTATTTCATTTTGTCTTTAAAAGTTCCTTTTTTTGGTTGAAAATTCATCTTTTTGATAAATAATTCATTGCTGCAATTGAGAACTTAACTATTTTGTTAAGAATTCGCTTTTTCGTTTGAAAATTAATTTTGTCAATTGGAAATTTTACGGTTCCATTTTTAGTTCAAAATTTGTCTTTTTTGGAAGAAAATTCATGTATTTTTTTTTAAATTAGTGTTTTTAGTTACAAAATGAACATTCTCGGTTAAAATATTTTGTTAAAAAATCGTTCTTTATTGGATTAAAAATATTTTTTTGTAATTTGGTAATTTGATCAAAAGTACATTTTTTTGGTAGAAAATTATTAATGTTCGTTTAGTTAGAAATGTATCTTTTTCGTGAAACATTAATATTCTTGATTAAAAATTTATTTATTTTTTTAAAAATTGAACTATTTAAGTGAAAATTCATTGCTTGGATAAAACGTGTTGGTTTTGTTCAAAACTAAACTATTTCGTCGAAAATTCTTTGTTTGTCGGTTGAAAATAATTTCCATAATTAAACATTAACATACTCAATGTTTGGTTTGAAAAGTAATCTTTCTTTTTAGTTAAAAAATCAATTATTTGATTAGAAATTCATGTATTTTGTAGAAAATTAATTTTCGTGGTTGAAAATTCAGAAAATTCAGATGAAATTTCAGATTGAAAATTTGTCTTTTTTTGGTAGGGCATGAATCTTCTTAGTCTATTTCATTGATTGAAAATTTAATTTTTTTGTTGAAATTCCGTTTGCTTTTTATAAAAGTCATTTTTTTATCTGAAAATTCATCTTTTATATATCTGGTTTAAAAATTAGCTTTTTTAGTTGAAAATTTAAGTATTTAAATATTTTGTTAAAATTTCGTCTTTGTGTTGAAAGCTAACTTTTTCAAATGAATATTGGACGGTTCTATTTTAAGTTCAACATTAATCTTTTTTAGCTTAAAATTCGTTTTTGGGTTGAAAATTTATTTTTTAAATCGAATATTTGTCGGTGCTATTTCTAGTTCCAAATTTATCCTTTTTATCTGAAAATTCATGTAATTTGTTAAAATTAGTGTTTTTGGTAGAAAATTACTCCCCTTGGTCACAATATTTTGTTGAAAACTCATTTTTTATTGGATTGAAAATAATTTTTTTTAACTTGGTCATTTGGTCAAAAGTTAATCTTGTTGGTAGAAAATTATTAATCTTCGTGGTTGAAAATTCGTTGAAAATTCGTCATTATATGTTAAAATTTTTGTTTCCAAAAAAATTACTATTTCACCTTTGCTTAAAATATAAGATTTACATTATTATTTGAAAATTCGACTTTCTTGGTAATCTTTTGGGTTGATAATTTATCCTTTTCAGTAAAAATTAATATATTTAGTTGAAAAATCGTCTTTTTTGGTAAAACAAATTTTCTTGGTTGAGAACTCACCTATATGGTTAAAAGTAATTTTTTTTATTCAAGATTTATAATTTTAATTTAAACTTAAGTTTTTTTGCTTGAAAATTTACCTAATTTTTCACCTAATGTGTTACCTTTTTTATTTGAAAATGCTGTTATCAAACTTGGGTGTCCTTTATGAGGATTTCTGGTTCCGGACTAATGATAACAGGCGTTTATATTAATGAAAAAGAGTTGGTTGGTATACAGATAACACGAAGCTGATTACAATACTTCATAAAACTATATGTCATGAGTTGATTACCACGTGCAAACAAATGTATCAATTTTTCTGTTATTGTTTTTATCTATAAAAAAATGATCAAAGCTTACCGAAACTTAGTAAACTTATTAGGAACGTTTACGGGCCAGCCCTTCCGGATGAATGGCGCATTGATGCGTGTCCAACATTGTTCAGGAAAATATAAAAATGTACCTTCGTTGTGCTTTTGTTATTTTACCATGAAAACGGCTACCGATGATACCCTTCATTAGTGTAATTTCTTCCATCAACTGCTTCCCAGCATTAGAAGCCTTTATGAATTATTCCTTGTCAAATGCAAATGATGGTATCTTGATATTAAAAAAAATGTCTTCACATTAGAGCAAGTCAAATAGTTTCGAAATTGCTACATCTTGCCTACTTTATAAAATGGAGAACTAGACATTTGAGGTTAACATGAAATTGATCCAAGATGTCTCGAATTTGATAAACATCCTGCAATTGTGGCCGATTTGAAAAGCAATAAGTCAATAAATCTTGATTGAATCATTGAAAATGAATTGCTTTGCATTTACTGGAATAATTGCAGCTAATTGAAAAGTACAGCATAGTTTGCACTGAATTTACATTAAACTTGGATCAGTACATTTCTCAATATGCGAAGATTGCTCAGTTGGTCGTTGTCATGAAGATATACGTAATCTTTGTATCGTTAAAATCGTATTCATCAGTCGATTCACGGATTAAGATTAATGTACAAACACGCATGTTAAGTCACTGCTAGAACGACTCGTTACACTCTTAAGGCTATATGTTACGTTTAACGCTGAGTTTAGAAAAATGTTGCAAAATCGCTAGATAAGGTGACCGCGCTTTCTCAGATTCGCATTCTTCTATACAACTTCAACATAAATGAATCTCACATAATTGATTCATCCTTAATTATTGATGTTATCCAAGTGGCCTTTTCGAGCCAAAAAGTTTTATTTGGGAGATTAAGAAAAAGATAGCCAAAAAAACTTGGTACGCATTCCTTGCACTTACGTTTTTTTAAACGATACAAATTGGAAATAATAATGACACTTCATCTAGAATAAATATCACAGGAACAATGGTATGAATAAAATCGAAGACTACAAGAGAAATTCCTCCATACAAGCTGAATATAAAGTCGATTCCATCGCAGGCGGATGTGTATGCTACATGCATGTATGAACCTACGTCACTAGCATGACCTATTTCTCACAGCACTGGGTATACAGAAAGGGCGTTCTTGAAACTTCTTATCTAATGGAAACTCTTTGTTTCTATAATACTTGTCAGAGAGTCATGGTGAGAAGCAGCAAGTCCCTGAAATTCATGTGACCGACCTTGCACCCTTTGAGATCTTGGTCTATCGATCCCAGATTTTAGAATTTAGATGGAACCTTCTTCAACAAACTATGGTTGCAACGCTGTTCTTTCCAGATCATGTAAGAAAGGGACTCATTCTATGGCTCTAAAGTCCGCTGATTTCTTAAATAAATAACTGTTTAGCAATAAAGTGAGGCGCGTCGCGACGTGGTAAGGTACATAAGAACAAACACGGTGCATCATAGTTAGGCACAGTGATTGTACGGTGGGAGATACGATCTACCTTCTGCGCGTTACATAATCTCACCTTGCCGCTAAACACGAAACAATGGTCTCACGTGAGACAGCGCGAGGTACCGTAGATACGCGATCTTGCCGCTAGGTAACTCTGGAAGCACCACACCGAATACGGGGCTTCTCTCGAGTTCTTATTTGATTAATGTACTTAGCTGGCGCTTGGCGCGCGATTCGCAGGAAGCTGCTCTTCACCTAAGCAAATTCAAATTAATATTTATTTTCTTATGTAATATTCTCAGGTGAACACTAGAGGGGGAAGACTATTACTGAAGTTTGGCCCACTTTTGTTGTCTAATTAACCTCTCTGCTGCTGTGAACTTTCAAGTTATATTTAAATATATTTTTTGTACATTAGTTCTCGCGTGCCGATGTTTGCGCCTAGTGCGCTATTCATTTTTTCTTGGAAGTGCACATGCGCGTAAAAAGGTACGCGAATATCTTAGTTTCTCCGTTAGATACGTAAGTTGCAAAAAATTGCACGAATTCCACTCGCCGTGTTTCCGCGATTCACTTTGATTCTCTTCTATTTCTAATGGTAAATTTGTATTTTTTCTCTAAGTGAGTTCTTTTATAGTAAACTTAAAAGTGTAATTGCAACGGTCCAGATTCCAAGTGGGAAAAGAAGTCCTAAGGTTTTTCTATAAAATTCTTTTGGCGAAAAAGTATATCCTACATAGTGGTACATTCTAGTACATCTCACAATCTTTGGATAATCTGAATTAAAAAAAATAATAGCGGATTAAACTTTGAAACATTGAGGCTTCAGCTGATTGAACTGATTTAGTCCAAAGTCGTCATCTTCATCATCAGGCTGGTCGTTATCGATTGTTTGTTAGCCATAAAAGCCACTTTTATACATTGTAAATAATCAGCATTAGGTCGTCGCTCGAGTGGTAGCCCTGCCAACATTGTCTTGCACGCGTGTTCGTAGACGAGAAAAGATTGGAATAGAGATAAATCTGTGAGGGAGGCATGTTCCGTAACTATCTGCTCTTGCGGTCTACTTTTCGTGTATGCACCCGCTACAATCTCTTGTCCTCTGAAACCAAGGCGAACACTGAATATACTCACACAATACATACCTTCGCATGTGCCTACGTCCAGCAAAGGACGACATTTTTCAGAAGAATGAGCGGTGCACGAACCTATCCGGGTAAAAGCGTGAAATTACTGACAACCGGGGTAAAATTACAGACTCGTCTATTTTCCCCTGGTACTAGTATCTGGTAACCAGTCGCTCGAAAATTGCACGTGCCCGTTGCGCCGAAGAGTACTTCGAATAATGTGAACCTATGTCTGAGATAATATATGCAAATGTGTGCGAGCACTGAGTAGGTAGGCACTTTTCTTCACCTCGCCGATCACGAATCATTCGACACCCCGCCGGCACTTCCCACGTCTTAGTGGGTTAACTTGAGAGCGATATTGTACAGACGCTAAAATGCTACATATTGAATTCCAACACTCGACTAGTTCCTTTTATGATCCTCTGTCCCCACCCCGGAGGCATTATTTTAATATGCTCGTCTCCCCTAACTTATGAAGGGATTAAGAGACCAGGAAAGGAATTCGATTGTTTTTCTGAGCGACGGACGGAACTCGTGTGCAGCCTTCCGCAGCTAAACATTTGATGGATATGTTCTTAGTCCTGTATTCAGAAAACGCTGTAGAGCAGTACTTTTTTGTAAAGATTTACCATCAGATGACCAATTCAAAGCAACACAAATGCGGCGAGACGGCAATTAATTTATTATCGATTAAGCCAAGTGACAAGGTACTTGATTGTAAGTGGCACGCCGCTAAATAATTCAGCCTGCGAAGAGTAAAGTAATAAAAGGCAGATAGGCAAGGTTCACTCTATCGTTAGTTGCTATACATGGTACGAAGCTCCCAGGTCCTCGATTCCCGTAAAAGTCCAGACCCGCTCGATTCTCTGCAAAAGGTGTTTACCGCTTCCACGAACGAGAGAGAAAGACCGACAAATGCGGGTCTCGCGATCATGTTTACATCTTAATCCGGAATACCTGCAATGTCTAGTTGCGTACTTTGCGCGTGATTAAAAATACCTTAGCTGCCTTTATGTATAGGATAGGACACAAACGTACGATGCCGCCTCACACGTCTGTCGCACGGCCAGCTGCAATTCAAACGCAATGGCTCGCTCGAGCGAAACCTCGGCTCAATAATGACTGCAGATGCCCAGCAACTTTTCCATGAGAACCATCCTCCGCGTCTATAATAAATAGAACAGGCATTTGAAAACGGTAGTCTAAAGCAAACTAGTGATTTGCGGTTTGAACTGCTCAGCACTTCCGAGCTGCATAATTGCAGGAAGTTGGAATCCCTCCACTTCGGCATTCGGTGCTCGTACTTGACGTTCCCTATTGTCCTAAAGGTCAACCTAACTTTTTTAGAGCACTTGCGACCCGTCTTCAGCTACAAATGTAACCTCGTTAGTACCAGTGCGCATTCCGCACAATTGCGTATGGCGCACTATTGCATGTAGCGCACACTTTCGTGTGGCGCGCAATTCTGAAATTGTATAGAATGTAGGAGAGAAACAAGGGGATCTGTCCATGGTGAATGGTTCCTTGGATAATTTTTCGCATGGTTTTCCTCGCATCAAGTGAAATTGGTCGAGGATAGCGTCGACGTAAACGTGACCGTGGCTTAGTGGGACGGTGACCACGGTATAGGAACGACCCAGGGGACGAGGATCTACACCTCGATGAGCACAGCACGACATTCTCCAGGCCCCTTGCCGCCCCACATCCCTTCGGACTCTTCCTCTGCTTCGTCCGTTACCAAGAAGAAGACTCCATTCCTCTCTCGCTCAAGGCCCTCTCGTTCTCTCTCAACGTCTTCGAGCGCGTCCACCACGAACCGCTCACCGTGACGAAGATATCCACCTACGACGAGGACTCACTACTCTGAGCTATGCGTAGAAACTCATCCACCGACATGGGAATCGGCCAGGCCCACGGGTCCTCGATGTCATTAATTACAGGCCAGGAAAGAACGTACTTCCCCTCCTAAAATGTACATTAAACAATGTATGTAAGGTATCTCAGGCTTTTATGGCCCACTTAAAGTTTGAAGATTTTTGTAACCGCCGCTTTCAGGTGAACTCAAAAAATTCCTTTGAAACGTTGTAATTTAGTTTTTTGGTTCAAGGTAAGTTTAAAAAAACCTTTGTAGTAAACTGCACTTTGAATATACACATGTAATAGTATTTATTCCACAGTCAAAAGTATCACCAATATCTGGAGTTGGTGTTGGCATACTACCATCAAACACGTAATGTACCCTATATCCACGCGTCGAGGAAAACTAACCATTATTCATCATAGAAACAAGACTTTTCGAAAAAGTTAGTTTGAGTTTGCTTCAGGCTCATATATTAACTTAAGAAAAATATTTTGAATGGCTGATAAAGGACAAAGTAATAAGAACTTGAGGATTGGTAACCACTGGTTAGTATTTTCAATAGTACATGAAAAACAAAGAGTTGCGGAAGAAAGAAGCCGGACAAATAATGCACGGTTATGTGATGATGTAACGGTTATGAATATGTACAAAATAACAAATGCTGGCATTGATACAAAAGAACAGAGTCGGGATGTAGCGTTGTTCCGCTCGTCACGGTGTCACCTTTGTGCTTATACTACGTGCAGAAACTACTGAATATTGTGCTTCGATTTCAGTGAGCTTTTGACGTTTTGTTGACACGCCCGTTGAACCATGAGAGAATCTTTTTACTTTCATTAAGTAGTAGACTTGCTCATTACAATAATCTTCGGATGCGATGAAGAAAGTGAATCTTTCAGAAAAACTCTTCTACAAAAAGAAGCTTGTGGTACAAATTTATGATCTCTCACTACAGTAATCTTTTTCTTCAGAGTGTGAAGAGCACTTTAAGTAAACCATATACACCTCCAGCTTTATCTCATGATATTTACTCATGCCCAAGAATGGATCATAAATGTCAATTCGGACGCATTTTTTCCGAGTTTGTATCTCGAGAAGAGAATGCTTCCGATGAACGCGAGATTCTCATTAATCGTAAGCTTTTTGCACCTTTGACATGGAAGCGCGCTTCGTTGGCCTCTCCCTATCTTTATCACCCTCTTTCTCCGTCTATCTCCACCTCGCTCTCTCCCTGCTTTTGAACGAACCGACAGTCCGAGCTGCTGGTAGGAAAACAAAAAAAAGTAGCAATAAATAACGAAGCGAGAGCGGCGGCTATACAAGGGCGGCAGGCAGCATTGCTGGAGAATTTCGTTGTTGTTAAGGTGGCACTGCGCATCACCGATGCTAGGCAGGAAGTAGAAACCGTCCAAGCAACGAGGGGAGAGGCAGGAGGGTGCACCCGAAGGTGATAGTAACAAGAGAAGAGGGAAGCACGAGGCCAGTAGTATTACATATTGTGGGAGTGCGAGTTAGTTCAAGTGACGTATGTTCTTTCTTTTTTTCATTAATTGTCATTATGAACATTGTCATTCTCACCATGATTGCAAAGTTAGCGTCTGTCTTAACTAGACAAAACAGTTGATTCCAGGCATACCAATACAAGGAAGTTTGGAAGAAAACAACCATTGACCTCCAAAAGGTCAAGCCGAAAAAGGGATGCACCTGAACAATCGTGGTTGAATAGTTGATCATTTTAGACGGCACTTTGCTGGCAGACCCCACGCGAAGGACCGTCGAGGAAGGCGCCGGCTAATTCGATTTGCTCGGTTGGCGCGGCCTTTTTAACCCATAAGCTGGTTCGCCTGCTTCGCTAGCCCTAAAAACGTCAACACACCCAGCGGGAGGGCGTTCTCTCGCTGATTGCTGCTCGCGAACAGAACCCCCGCGAACATCGCGTTCTACCGATGACGGATTAGTTTGTTACGGCTTTCGGCACGGGGTCCCTCCTGCANNNATAGGCAGCCTCCGATACGCGTGATTATTTATTGTGTCAACAGATTGGGTCATTCAGTGGTCTGCGGGAGTGCCAGCCTGGCAGGGCTTGTTTCACAAATAACTTGATCCGACCTTTGATACCGATCAAGCCATCCAATTACACTTTATTTTGTTCGAACTTGATACAGGAAACCTTTGCAGTGTTGTGATTTTTGTTTACATCGAGATATGTATCAATTTTTCTCTGAATAGCTCTGATAATGTCAGATAATTTTGTTGAGTAACCAGCATAGTGTTGATTTTTTATTTAAGTATTTCCTTCCTAACTATTAGACTCAATAATTTTCTGACAACAACACCTTAAAGCCCCAATTAAGCTATTCTCTGTTAGATTATGCAGAAAGTATTTAGTTGTTAAAGCCAAACTAATTGAAAGTCATTTCTAACTATAAATAGAATACGTCATTGTTTACGCTTTAGGTTGTAATTGAATAAATGCATATAATAATATCTTAACTTATAAGATATGACTGGCCAACCAGTTTATGGAATTTTCTTCTATTATCTATTTTAAATTTGTATAGCTGTAATGAATATTTTGCATTCTCGCTTACGTACAATGCACAATAGATAACAAAACACAACCGCGAAGGTCTCAACTAGACTAGAGGTTCGTTCTTGAAAATCAAACTAGTGCAACAATTGCAACCAATATCGCTTTTTAAACCTATCGTTTCACATGTTAGAATTTATGACGCGACTTAATCTCATATCACTTTTTTCGCGATCTTATGTCTAATTGCAGACAATCGTTCTCCACCAATCTTAATTGACAGAAAAGCAATGTATCGCAAACAGAATGTAGCTGACAATCTACAAACTGTCGTATAACCATTGATAGTGCAAGTGCTATTTCCAGTGGGCGAACGGTTACAGCCTGTTTCAACATTTCGTGAATTATTAGTTTTTCCAGAAAAATAGGGTAAATGCAGATTATTCTTGGCGAGCAGTGTTCTCATGAATATTAAAAGGATTTTCGATTCGAGTAACCTAATATTTTATTTTTGTCTAATACCTATCCACCCCCGGAGGCTATCGTCGCTCATTGAGTATGCATCAGCGGCGATCGACAGCGAGCTGTTATATCAAGTTTGCCTGAAGCATCTGCATCAGAAGCCAATATTGCAGCGATCTTGTCAGGGAAAGTATATCAGTCTCTTTTCGCAAAAATTAGTCTCGGAAAGTTTTTGTCGCGTAATTTGCAATTTGCACTTGGAAGAAGGAAGAGGCGCATTCTGTTGTAGGAAAGTGCAAGGCATCTTGTAGGTACAAGCGGCCGATTCGAGCCAAGAGCGACAGCTTGCCGTCGCATCGCAGGCAGCCAAGCTGGTGAACGGACGACCTGCATACTGCTTCTTTATATTTATGTATTCTATCTTGAGACGGCACACTAACTTTTCATGGACATTAGCATACATTTTGGACGTGTTTTTTGCTCACTCATCCTCTCGCTTCTCTTTTTTCCCGGCCTCGCTAAAATAGACAATGGCACTCGTCTCTCACTCGACAGGTGCTGAAACTTTCGAATCAAGAATGAATTAAAGAAGAATAAACGTCTTGGCCAAAAGCACACTCATCATGACAAATTAATCGCTCTTTTGCTTCTAAATATTTGATGTAAAATATGGCACAAACATATCATCAAGATTTTCAGTAGCGCAGAAAAAACTGGGGTTTCTATTAGAATCAATTTTTGGTTCCAAAGAAGCTGCAACAAAAAGGAACAAACTCTCTTGCTGAAAAGGAACCTAAAACGATCAATGGTTTCTAAATTTGAAGGAATAGCAAGATATTTCGAAGAATTTGAAATGTTGGAGGGTAATTTAAAACTCTAAGATTTTAAGGGATTTCGAATATTTCATTGTATTTCTCAAGATCCCAAGGAATTTCAAAACGATTTCACAGGTTTCGAGGGATAGCAAAAGATTTTAAAGAAAGTGAAATATTTAAAGGTATTTTTATAGTTCAATATTTATAAATCGATTTCAAAGTAAAGGCGTTTTGAAGGATTTCTAAGATTTAAAGATATTTTTAAACATTCCGAGGAATCTTAAAAGTAATAGAAAGATTTTAAGAGATATCAAAGAATTTGAAAGCATTTGAAATATTTGAGGGTATTTTAAAAATTAAATATTTTGCAATCTATATTAATAAGTTAACGGGATTTCACAGGATTTCAAAGATTTTATGATATTTTTAAAGATTCCGAGGAATTTAAAAAGGTTTTTAAAGATTTCAAGGAATTTCAAAACTTTTCAAGGAATTTGAAATATTGCAGGGTACTTTACAACTTCAAGATTTTTCATTTGGTTTTAAATTAAAAGTATTATATATGATTTTTAATATTTTAGGTATTTTTAAAGGTTATTTTTAAAGATTTAACATTTTTTTTAAAGTTAGGGGTATTTAAAGACTCTAAGGATTTTTCACTAGATTTCAATGAATTAGAAGCAATTTTAAGGGATTTCAAACATTCCGAGCAATCTTAAACAAATTAAAATATTTCGAGGAATATTGAATGAATTTGAAATATTTAATGGTATTTTAAAAATCAAAGATTTTTCAATCTATTTCAATAAATTAAAGGGATTTTATGGGATTTGCAATATTTTATGATTTTTTTTACGATTCCGAGGAATTTTAAAGAGGTTTTAAAGATTTCAAGGGATATCAAAAAATTTAAAAGAATTTTATATATTTGAAATATTTTTAAAATTCGAAGATTTTTCACAGCTTTCAAAGTATTTGGAATATTTCAGGGTATTATAAAATTTAAAGATTTTTCAATCGATATAAATAAATTAAAGGAATTTCAAAGTATTTCAGAGATTTTATAGTATTTTTTAAGATTTCGAGGAATCCTAAAGAGATTTCAAAGATTTCAAGGAATATCAAAAGATTTCAAAGAATTTTAAATATTTCAGGGTATTTTAAAACTTCAAAATTTTTCATTCGATTGTAAATTAAAAGCATTTTGAATGATTTTAAAGATTTTAGGTATTTTTTAAAGATTCTGAGTAACTTAAATAAAATAGAAAGGTTTTAAGGAATATTAAAAGATTTGAAATAATTTGAAATATTTGAAGGTATTTATTTAAATCGATTTTATTCAATTAAAAGGATTTTAAAGGATTTGAAAGATTATTTTTAAGGAGTCCGAGGAATCTGAAAGAGAATAGAAATTTTTTTAAGCAGATCGATTTTAATAAATTAAAGGTACTTCAAAGGATTTCAAAGATTTTATGGTATTTTTAAAGATTTTCAGGAATATTTAAAGATTTAAAAGAATTTTACAAATTTTAGGCCATTTAAAACTCTAAGATTTTTCAGTCGGTTTCAAATTAAAGGCATTTTGACGGTTTTCAAAGATTTTGTGATATTCTGAAGGATTTCGAGAAATTTTAAAGAAGTTTTAAAGATTTCAAGGGATATCAACAAATTTACAGGAATAAATAAATAAATTATACACATTAGTTTATGTACCAATGAGCGGAGTATTATTTGAAATTATGCAATATACAATTTCAATGTTACCTTAAGATTATATTTCTAAAAGAAGTTTGATATTTCTATTATTCTATTTAATTGGTTCTAAAAAAGAATAAAATGTAAAAAATAATATTTATCTTATGACTAAGAAGTAACCTTCAAAAAGTGTTCCTTTAGGTCCCAAGTTCTAAAGGATGCCAAAACATTTACTTGAGCCGAAACATTACTGAAGACCCACTTTTTTCTTTAAGCAATTTGCTCACGTTTACAGAAAAATCCCATTATGTGCCAATTAGTAACAAAAGTTAACTATACATGCCCGCTAATATTTAATAATTTAGTAATTTTTCTTACATCGTAGGGCCCATCTCGCAGGGCTCGACTTGGTCAATTAAAGTAACCTTAAGAATTTTGATTGACGCATCACGATGAAAAAAGTCACTGAAGCCTCAGAGTCTTGAAGCGATTACGCAACGATTGCTCCTTCCGAGGTAAAATAATGGTACATCAGGAATTTGGAATTGCTCGGCATTGATTGATTTACAGTCAAGTTTGCTAATAATTACTCTTTTGACACAAACAAAAACATAGACAGTTCAATCTTGGACATAATTGATCAGTATTCAAATCAAATCACGCTTTGATTTACAAAGAAAATAATTTATCTTCGGAAACACTATGCTCCTTCTAATCAGTATCTTCCGATCAATGATAATTGACTAAACATGATTTTTTTTCCCCAACAAAGGCGCATACTTTTGTGGCGTACACATTTTTTTCTGACTACCTTCGTCGATATTGTTACATAAGATTCCGGAGTACATCACGTGTAGGCTAAGCATTTTAGCATTACACTATACGCTCAGAGGAAAAAGTAACATTGCGATCCCGGTTTTCTATTGATATGCGCCGGATCGCAAAACATGTGTGCAATGTTGTAGTTCTATCTGTGCATTCAATACACAATACCAGACATTACACTGCAAAAAAAAAACTATTAAAGCCATTTTCCGCGCATTCTTTTCCATTGACTCTTAGCATGATGAAGATGTAAATTGAGGAATTGAAACCTTGTGAGTAATTGTGGAATTTTCTGTGTTTGTTGCAGGTGAAAATCTGGTTTCAAAACAGAAGGAGTAAATACAAAAAGATGATGAAAGCGGCGCAGCAGGGAGGCGGCGGCGGAGGCGGCCAACATGGAAATCTACTGGCCGGTGGCACTGCTCTACCCGGGGGACCTTCTCCCCAACCTGGACAACCAGGAGGCCTCATGCAAGGAGGTAAATTTCGATTTTTTTCTGAATTATTCTATTTCTTGTCAAATTAAACGAAACTGCACAGATAGACTTTTTTCTTCAGACTATTTTTTTTTCATTTTTTGCAAAATATTCATTATAGGCTGTTAAATTTCATATCTATTTTTACAATAGTCATTTTCGCGAGACTCTGGACTACAATTTGAAAAAAAATAAGTGAAGCTAAGTCTATTTAAACTGGAGATATTTCAGTCTAAAGTTTGCTTGGGTCTGCTGGACCCGGTCTTTGTTAGGGCGGAAAATTTCAAGATTCTAGCATTTGAGGCTTAAGTTTTGTCACAAAATTTTGTATGAAACTTCTTAAAATGTTTTTTTTTATTAACCAAAAAACGATGTAATATAGTTCTAAAAATTTTCCCACTATCTGAAACATGTATTTTTTTGTTTGTAAAAACTAAGACAATTTAGGTTGTTTTTAGAGTCTTCATTTTGGCAGTAAAATTACTAGGAGTTTCCACTTTTATACATCGGAAAATTTACTTTATTTTTTTAGCAAACTTATTTAAAACTTGGGTTTCATTTAAAAATTGAAATGAATTACAAAATTGTACTATTTGGATGAAAACATCTTTTTTAAATTTGAACAATTTTGTTGAAAAGTCATTTTCTTTTGGGCTAAAAATTCCACTTCTTGTTTGAAATTTTTTTCTTGATGTTATAATTTTTCATAGTTTAAAATTGCTTTCTTTTGGTTGAATTGAACAATTTTTTATTTTAAACAAAATTTTTTTTTGCTTCAAATATCAACTATTACATTCCTCGTTGAGAATTCGTATTTTTTAGTTGAAAATTAAACTGCTTGGTTGAAAGTTGAACTATTTTGTTGTAAGTTCTTATTTTTAAGTAACTTTTTAAAATGAGAATTGAACTATTCCAGTTTTTGTTAAAAATTTATCTTTTTAGTTGAAAAATCCAGTATTTGTTTGGAAATTCGTCTTTTTGGTTGAAAATTCACCTTTTAGTGTGAAGTTTGGAGATTCAGAATTTTATTTAAAACTTAATTTTTTTGTTTGAAGATTGAAATATTTTATAAAAAGTTCTTCTTTTTAAAAATAACTTTTTTTATTAAAAATTTAACTATTCAATTTTACTTGACAATTCGTATTTTTAAAATGGAAATTGATTTTTTAAAGTAAAAATTTAACTATTCCATTTCTTGAGTAAAACATTCATTTTATAAGTTGAAAATTAAAGTATTTTGTTGAAAATTAGACTATTTAAATTTTGTTATTGAAAATTAATTTTTGTAACTGAAAATTCGACAATATGGTTTTAAATTCGAATTTTTTTGGTAAAAAATTAATCTTGTATGATAAAAATTCAACTGTTTCGTTTATTTTGGCGGCTTGAAAATTCATAATCTCACTCGGAAATTCGCATTTTCATTTTTGAATTCATCTTGTTAAAAATTTCTCTTTTTGGTGGAAAAAAGACGTAAAAAAGAATATATTTTTTTGAAAATTGAAATATTTAGTTAAAAATCCAAGTATTAGTTTTCTTCACTGAAAATTGAACTATTCCGTTTTCCGTAAAAAAGTAATCTTTTTTCGTTGAAAAATTAATTATTTGATTGAAAATTAAACTTAGGTTGATACTTTATTTTTAGTGTAAAATGTAGAATTTGAATTAAAAATTAATTTATTTGTTTGAAAATTGAAATATTTTATAAGAAAATTCGTCCTTTTAGTTAGGAATAGATTTTCTTTGTTCAAAATACTTTTTTGTTGAAGAGTTAACTATTTCATTTTTAGTAAGAAATGTATCTTTTTTATTTGAAAATTCGTCTAATTAGCTTTCTTAAAATTGAAAATTGAGTTTTGTAACTAAAAATGTAACTATTACATCGTTAATAGAAAATTAATTTTTCGGTTGGTCAAAATTCAATTATTTGGTGGAAAATTCGTCATTTTTAATAAAAAAAGTGCATAATCTGGTTTGAAAATGATTTTTTTACTTAAAATTTGACTATTCTTTTTTCAGTTAAAAATATATATTTTTTAAGTTGAAATTTCGTTTATTGTTTGGTATTTATTTTAACGATTTGGTTTGTACATTATAGATTTTTTTTGGTTGAAGATTAATATTTTTTATTGAAACATTTATTTGTTTAAATATTCGCCTTCTCGGTAGAGAAGAAGGGGATCATAGAATATTCTTTTTTTGTTGAGAATTCAAGGATATTGTTGAAAACAAGAATTTTTTGTAGTAAACTTATATTTTTTAGCAGAAAAGTACTAAAGTACTTTATTTTTTAAAATTTCTTTTTTAATTTATTCGACTAAAAATTTGTCTTTTTGTTAGAAAAAAGGGGAAAGAAAAAGTATTCATTTAGTTGGTGGAAAACTAATTTTCTTTTTTTTTAAATCAACAATTCAGTTAGAAATTTATAAACTTTATTGAGAATTTATCTTTTTAGTTGCAAATTAATCTTCGGTGTTTAAAATTCATCTTTTAGGTTAAAAATTCAACTATTTTGTTGAAAATTCCTGTTTCTGTATAAATTTAATCTTCTTATTGGAAAATTCGTGTTTTTAGTAAAAGTATCAACTGTTATTGAAAATTGAACTAGTTTGTTAGAAATTTATTATCTATTTTATTGAAAATCGATCTTTTTAACGATACCATTTTCAATAAAAAAAATTATCTTTTTAGTTGAAAATTGAACCAGTTTTTTGGAAATTGATTCTTTTCAGTTAAGAATTTAATCCTTTCTGAGTCTGACTTTAATACCTAAAAGCGCTCCCTGAACCAATATTTTTTTTACAATTGCACCTGAGAATTTAACTTTATTCACTCTGAATGATGAGACACAATTGAGAAACATTTTATTTCAATTGTGCGAATGAAAATGCACAAGTGTTGAAGCTCTTGGTCTCTAATGTAAAAGCTTATACACACCGACACTGACATCCACTTTGATAGACATATACATATAGATATACGGTCTACCCACATGCAGAATTATATTGTAGGATTTTGAGTAACTAAACTGATGTGAACCCCATCTCTGACGACAGTGTGTTACGTGCTTCGTGTTTCAGGAGGCGGTAGTTCTGTATCAGGAAGCCCGACAACGGGGTACCTCGGAGGCATGGGTGGCGGGGGTGGGGGTCACACCCCCGGAAGTTCGAGTCCCGGAAGCGAGATGTCGCCTCAGCACAACGAGAGTCCTCCCGCGCCCTCCTGGCCGGGAGAGATGAAGCACCATCCACACCCCCATGCACCGCCTCACACCCACCACCATCCCCATACGCCCGGGCACCATCCGCCGCCCCCACCACCACCTCCTCATCACGCGGGCTACATGCCTCAGTATTCTTGGTACCAGGCGGATCCTAATCCAGGATTACTCACGTAAGTACTAATATCAATATTAATATTAATAATAATAACAATAATAATAACAATTCAGAATTTAATAATAATAATAATTCTTTCATTGTAAATCAATAATTAATAATATAAAATCAACATTTATTTTAAAAAATCAGGATTTGCTTAAAATCCATACTGACAGAACTAATTTGCGACTGAAAAATCCCGAAAAATAAAATTTCCGAATTGGATAATTCCCGAATAATAAAATTACGAAATTGGAAAATTCCCGAATATTAAAATTCGTGAATAATAAAATTCTCGGCAGTTAATAATATTGCCGAATTAGAAAATTGCCAAATTATAAATTTCCCCATAGAATATTGTCGAATTATAAAATATCTGAATTGGAATATTGCCGAATTTAAACAATTACAATTTTTTTATAAATATGTTTTATTGATTACAAATACAATAATACAATTTTATGTTTAAAATTTTTTTAATGTTTATAATTTAGAAAATTATTGTTTGAATTAAAAATAAAAGTAATTTTTATTAAAATATTTCTGGATGACGCATTTTTCTAATGTGCATAGTATTAAAAAAATACAAAAAGCGTTCACAAAAATAAAATTTTAAATTTACATATATTTTTTTGAAAATTGCTATAAGGGTTGATGCAAACAGAAGTTGTTTTTTTGGGTTCAAGGGGCAAATTTGGTCAATTTTAACTTAATAGCTGCAAGCTAAATTCTCATTTTTTAAACTTGAAAATTGGAATTTTTTACACCTTCTACATGTGACAAAATTTGTGCCTCGAACCAAAAAAAAGTACCCACTATTTTCATCATATCCTATAACAAATTTTCAAAAAAAAAAAAATATAAATCTGAAATTCGATGTTTGCGAACCCTTTTTGTATTTTTTTAAATACTATGCACATTAAAAAAATTCTTCGCCCAGAAATATTTTATTTTAAATCATTGTTATTTTAAATTCAAAACATAATTTTCGAAATCTAAAACATTAAAAATAATTTAAAAATTTTTATTATTGTATTTGTAATAAATAAAACATATTTATAAAAAAATGGTAATTGTTTAAATTCGGCAATTTTATTTTTCGGGAATTTTCTAATTCGGTTATATTCTAAACTGTCGTGAATTTTATCGTTCGGGAATTTTATTTTTCGCGAATTTTATTACTTGGGAATTTTACATTGTCGGGAATTTTATTTTCCGGAAATTTTATTATTTGAGAATTTTATTATTCGGGAATTTTCCAATTCGGTAATATTATTAACTGCAGGGAATTTTATTA
>JAWWLR010000034.1:103789117-103799336 GCA_035041075.1 Acraspis erinacei | reverse complement strand
GGAGCGGTGTGTAATAACTCTTCCTATTTGAATTTTCAATTCTAGTGCTAAGCCTATTTAAAATGGCTAACATTTTTACATTTTCATTCATCTAAAAAGTAGGGTGACTTTGTGATGCCACTCCTCTGGCATTATTCCTAGAGGGATTGATCAGCGACCTATGTCGGAGCGATGTTGCAGAACTTTTCCTATTTGAATCTTCTAATTTAGTGGTAAGCCCATTTACAATAGCTAACATTTTTACATTCTCAATATCTATGACGAATGATCACTTTGTGAAGCTCTTCCCCTGGAGTGATTGCTAGAGAGATTGAGCAGCGAACTGTGTCTGACTCCACATTTTGAAAACTTTACAACTTTCTAAGCACAACGGAAAATTTATAAGAAAAAGTTTTAATTTTAATCAAACTACATGAATATTCAATAAATAGTTGAATTTCAAATTAAACATGAATGTTTAAACAAAAAGATTAATTTTCAACCGAAGAAGAGAAGTGGGAACAAAACCTACATAAATCTTTAATAAAGCAGTTAAATTTTTAACTAAACTAGATAAATTTTCAACGAAACAGTTAAATGTTAAATTTAAAGTTTTTTTATTTAAGCAAAGTTTGTTCTGCGTATATTAAAAAAATCTAATTGGACCAAACAAAAGACTTGTTAATTCAACCGGAATAGAATGTGAAAAGGAATTGAAAAAAAATAATAATTTGCTACCAAAAAATACGAATTTCAAACTAAATAGTTGACTTTTAACTAAAAAAGTTAAATTTGCAATAAAAAATGGAATAGTTACATTTTCAGCCAAAAACCGAAAAAGTCCAATTTTCAAACAATTACATGAATTTTCAACCGATTAGTATAATTAACTTTAAAGCAGTTAGTTGAAGATTTAAAAAAAACATAAATTCAGTATAAAAAAATGTAATAGTATAGTTTCATTTTCAATTTAAAAAAATAGATTTTTAACATTAAAACCTTAATTTACTATTAAAAATCGAATAGTAAAATTTTCAGTCAAGGACAATAATTTTTATCTAAATTTGAAATTAAAAGTATCATAGTTAAATTTTCATTTAAGAGAAATATTTTTCAACGAAAAGAATCAAATTGTCAACAAAATGCAAAAAAAGATTTTTCTACCAAAAATACGAATTTGGAGCTTAAATAATAATCTTCTACAAAAGCGTCAACAAATTTTTAGCAAAAATACGCACAAATTATCAATCAAATAGTTAAATTTTTAACTAGCAAAGATTGAATTTTAATATAAAAAAATGAATTTTCAAGCAAAAGGATTCAGTTTCTGCAAAAAAATTAAATAAAATACATAAATTTGTATCCAAGTAGTTTAAATTTCAACTAAAAAATGCATGCATAATCAAAAATATAATAGTTGAATTTTTAGTTTAAAAATATAGCATTCAACCAACAAAAAATTCAATTTTTCGGGGATTTAAAAAAAAAAGAATTTTCAAGCTAAAATAAAATTGTTTACAACAAAATTTAACAACTTTTTAACAAAATACATAAATTATCAACTAAATAGTTGAAAATTTAACTAAAAAAGATATATTAACAATGAATAATGGATTAGTTAAAGTTAATTTTTAACAAACAAAAACGAATACTAAAAAAGAGTTCAATGTTTCGCTAGCAAAGTTCAGTTTTAAACAAAAAATATCAAGTTTCAAGCAAAAAAATTAAATTTCTATAAAAAATATTAATTTTTACCAATTAGAATGAATTTTTAATAAAAATGATTAGATTTTTCAACAGTAGAATTAAATTTTCTATAAAGCAAAACATTGTTCCCAAAAATAGTTCAATTTTTCAATAAAAAATTAATTTGGAACAAAACAGATTAATCTTCTACTCAGAAAGAGGAATTTCCAACCAAATCTTTGCATTTTCACCTCAAACAAGTTATTTTTAACAGAAAATGAAATTTTTTAATTTCAGTTTGAAAAATTATTTTTAAGTAAATTTTTGGTTAAAAAAATTAATTTTTAACTAAATAATCGATTTTTTACACCAAAAACACGAATTTTAAATAAAACAATTATATTTTGAACCAAAGGCTTTTTGAATCTTTAACCCAAAAAGATAAATTTTCAACAAAACAGTTAAGTTTTAGAACAAAGTACTCCTAATTACATTTTCAACGAAAAGAAATGATATTTTTCACCTTCAAAAATTGTTCACACGAAATTGATCCTTATCTTGAGAATATTATCATTCTCATTCGCCATTTTCTGAACAAATAAAAAGTGCAAAATCTTGTATAAAAGCATTACATATCATTGTGATCCAATTTTAGGCTAATTCCTGGAGAATTTTTAAAAACAAATCAGCCTATACTTCTTTAGGGTTACAATATTAAGGAAAAGTTCGTTAACGAAGTTAATTGACTGAAAATAACCTCGAGTGTTCTTGGCCATGTGAGGAACCTCTGAAGCAAGTGGACAATCTGCCGGATGGTCTTTTTCAATTAAAAGAAATCAGAACGTATTTTCGGAATCTAGAAAGCAATATTGATCTGAATAAAATCTTATCTTTTAATCAAAATACTAGCTTTTGAAGAGTTTTTTTAAACCAAATGAGACTTTTGAGCCTTAGCTCCTTTCGAACCTTAGGGTTCCAAAATTAAGGTCAAGTTCGTTAAAGCTCAATCCAATAAAAACTTACGTCATGTGTTCTCGACCATGTGAGGAACCTCTGAAAGAAGTGGATAATGTGCCGGATGGGCTTTTTCAATGAAAAGCAATCAGAAAATCTTTTCGGAATCTAGAAAGCAATATCGATCTGAATCAAATGTATCTTTTAATGCTAACACTGACTTTTGAAGAGTTTGTCAAAACAAATCAAGTTTTGTTAAACTTCATTAAGGTTCCAAAATTAATGGCAAGTTAGTTGACCAAATTAAGATTATAAAAATGATGTCGAGTGCTCTCGACTATGAAAGAAACCTCGGAAAAAAGTGGACAATGTACTGGATGATCTTTTTGAATGAAAAGAAAGCAGAACATCTTTTCAAAATCCAGAAAGCAGTATGGATCTGAATCACATGTATCTTTTAATACAAACCCTAACTTTTTAAGAGTGTGTCAAACCAAATGAGACTTTTGTACACTTCCTTAGGATTGCAAAATTAAGGTCAAGTTCATTAAAGCTCAATCCAATCAAAACTTATGTCATGTGCTCTCGACCATGTGAGGAACCTCTTTAACAACTGGACAATGAGACAGATAATCTTATTGAATGAAAAAAATCGGAACATCTTTTTGGAATCTAGAAAACAATATCGATCTGAATCAAATGTATCTTTTAATGCTAACACTGACTTTGGAAGCATTTGTCAAACCAAATCAGGCTTTGGTATACTTCTTTTGTGTTCCAAAATTTAGGCCAAGTTTTGTTAACCAAGTTAATTCAATCAAAAGTAGGTCGAGTGTTCTCCGCCATGTCAGGAACCTGTGAAACGCTAACACTAACTATTGCAGAATTTGTCAAGCAACATCAGGCTTCCTTACGGTTTCAGAATTAAAATCAAGTTCGTTGACAAAGTTAATCCAATCAAAATAGTGAAACAAGTGGAAAACTTGCCGGATGGTGTTTATGAATGCAAAGAAATCAGAACATCCTTCCTGAATCCATAACATAATATCGAACTTAATCCGAATATATCTTCTAACGTTAACACTAACTGTTCTAGCATTTATCAAACATCATCAGGCTGTAGTGCACTTCCTTAGGGTTCCGGAATGAGGATCAAGTTCATTGACCAAGTTAATCTAATTAAAATTATGTCGAGTGGTCTCGACCATGTGTAGAAATTGTGAAACAAGTGAACATTGTGCCGAATGATGTTCCTGAATGTAAAGAAATCAGAACATCTTTTCAGAACCTATAAAGCAATATAGAACTGAATGAAATTTAACTACAAATTCTAACACTAACTATTGAAGAATTTGTCAAACAACATCACTCTTTGGTATACTTCCTTAGAGTTTCAGAATTAAGATCAAGTTCGTTGACCAAGTTAATTCAATTAAAATTACGTCGAGTGTTCTCGACTATGTGAGGAACTTTTAGAACAAGTGGACAATGTGCTGGATGGTATTTCTCAATGTAAAGAAATCAGAACTTCTTTTCAGAATGTATAGAACAATATCGAACTGAGTCGAATATATTTTCTAACGCTAACACTATCTTTTGAAGAATTTGTCAAACAAAATCAGCTTTTGGTGCTGTTCCTTAGGATTCAAAAATTAAGGTCAAGTTTGTTGATGTTCAATCAAATCAAAATTTTATCGACTGTTCTTGAATATATCAGAAACCTATCAAACAAGTGGAAAATGTGCCGGATGATCTTCCTGAATGCAAAGAATTCCGAGCTTCTTGTCTGCATCTATAAAATAATATCAAACAGAATAGATCATATTTTCTAATTAAGTGGCAGATGCACTTACGACAATGAAAAGTTTATAAATATTTTACCAAGAATAATAAAACTTGGAGATTTTTTGTGAATGTTTTCATCTTGAAACAAAACCTACTTGAACCCTTTTCGCCGCACAGCTACAGAACAAGAGTCGCTCAACTGTACATTAAGCAATTAGTATTTAACCCACATTAGATTTGTTAGCCCTCAGCATCCGTGAGACGATTCCGGTCGACATTTAAACATCTGAGGGACGTTTGGGGTCAGAAGGTCGATTGAGTTGTAAGACGTTACTACATACTCTCGAATGAAACAATGATTGAGTATTGAAGGAAGTGACTACTACACATAGCTAGATTAATAAAAATTTAATTATTAGTCGAGTTAATAGTCTAAATCATTTTAATACTCTGAGAAAACATTTCGGGCACTTTTTTCAATCCTAAAGTGTACGCGGAACAATAGCGTCAGGAACAAACAACCTATAATGATAAAATTTATTAGGAAAATGTAGTAAACATTTTCCAAGTAGAAAAATCATTTTAGATTCTGACTAAACTAAATAACATTTGTTTGAGTACTACAAAAAAGTAGAACTTGTCACATTTTTCAAGGTTCATACACAAACATTTGTAACTATTTTGCAATTATTTAGGCAATTATTAATATTAAAAAACAAACTTTTTCCCCCTTGAAACCGTAAGAAGTTACTCCTTTCGCAATAAAGGATACAGTTGATGAATTTTAAGAATAGGGAAGAGTGGTCCTAAGTCGGCACAGTAATAGTTTTGGTCAAAAACAGAGGTTAAACAGGATTTAATGGCATCTTATTGTCTTTGATTAGGTACCACGATCCTTTTTCTACAATTTTATGTCGTATGAAGCCATCTCGAGTGATTCTTGCGGTCGCAATGCAGCGCAAAGTGCTTTTTGTCTAAATGTCGGTCCTAAGTCAGCAGTGAAAACACAACCAAACTTAAGAAAGGAACAAGAGACGAGTAACCTGAAATTAAAAGACAACAAAATAAAATAACACACAAGTAATAAAAAAAAAGAAAAGAAAAAAAGTGCCGACTCAGGACCACCTGTTTGGTGCCCACTCAGGACTCTTAACTTTAATTAACTGCATCATTTATCCCGATAATTAGAATATTCCACAAGTTACACACAATCACACAGTTGGAAATAAAGCTTATAAAATTCCACATCCAATAATGTAATTTTGGCATAAGTTAACTCAATCTCGACCCAAAAACGCTCGGACATTTTTATTCATAACTTTAAAACCTTTAAAATTTATTCGAGTATTGTCGACTTGAATTAAAGATAAGATAGAAAATATGAAATCCTGTAAATTTCAGCTTCAACATCCGGGTAAGTTATCGTGTTTTAAATTTGACATCACAGTTAAAGCCTACTACAATTTGGCGCAGACATGCTTGGACATTTTTACTTATATCTCGGGAACCTATGCAGATTTTTTAAAGTTTTCTTTGCTCAGACTAAAGCTAAGAAAGCAACTCGTACTTTTACTAAATTTTAATTTCGCTCCTTCAACTTTCGATGGAGTTATTGCGTTTCAAATTCCACCCCATGGCTCAAGTCAGCTGAAAATTTTCACAGAGACGCTTGGACATTTTTCCTAATATCTCGAGAACCCGCTAGGATTTTTCGATTTCTTAGAACTTGAATCAAAGCTAAGATGTCAAATATTAAGCCCTGTAAAATTCATATCTCTGCTACAACTTCTGACTGAGTTATCGAGTGTTTAATTGGGCCTTACGGGTCAAGCCGACTGAAACTCGAAACAGAAACGCTTGGACAGTTTTATTTATATCTCGGAAACCCCTCTAGATTTTTTAAACTTTCTCTGCTCAAATTGAAGATAAGATTTCCAAGAGTGTCTCCCTTAAATTTTACATAGTGATAATTATAATAGTAATAAATAGTGATAATTTGCTTGGTTTATTGAAAGGCCTGTAATTCAGTGAAGCCATTGTGAATTTAAGATGCGCACAAACCCGTAAATGATATAATGCAGCACAGAGACAAATGCAGATGAAGGGATGAAGGGATCAAGGGAAGCTAGAAGGACCAAAGGTGGTCACGTTAGTCGCCAATTTGCCATTCCACACAGCAAGAAGGGCGTGGCAGACACACGCATGGGGTAGCGCGCTCGTTTGCGCGACATTGTCGGCAACCCTAACTCACTCTGGCCCTCCTACACCCTCCCGTTATTCGACTAATCTCGTTATTCTGTTATATGTGGAAAGAACTCATTGAACTGATCTCTTGTAAGAAGAGACCATATATCAAAATACACTACAATCGGGAATTATCTACTCTGTAGCGAGCGACGCTAAGAACTGATGACTTTGAAAGATGATAACTTGGATGGAAGTAAAGCTAGACCGGTGAAATTTGGAGGGTTTATTCAGTAGAATGTTATCTTCAAGCAAATACCATAGGACTTGAAAAATCTTCATTGGTTCTTGAGTTATGGCTAAAAATGTCCAAGCGTATTTGTCTCGAGTTGCAGGCGGTGATCACCGCTGACGGCCTGACTCGACGCAGATATTCTTGATCATTTTTTTAACTTCTTATGTTAAATATCCACTTAAAAAGTCATGAGTATCTTTACTAGGGGTATAATAGTTTAACTATTTGATTGAAAATCAATTTTTTTTGGGTTCCAGATTTTAATTTTGTTAAATGCAAAACTACTTGGTTAAAAATTGATTTTTTCAATTGAATAATTATAATTTCAGTTAAAATTTCTTCTTTTTGATGCAAAATTTATCTCTGTTCTAGACAATTCTTTTCCTTTCTTTTTATTATTTTATTCCTAAAAAGGAAAACATTTAGCTTTTGGTTGAAAATAAACGTCTTTTTAAATTAAAAAGTAAATTAAGTTGATGGTTGAAATTATCAGCAATTACATTTTTAGTTGAGAACTTATCTCTTTTCGTTAGAACTTCAACAAATTTGTAGAAAATTTGTATTTTTTGGTAGAAAATGAATCTTCTTTGTTAAGAATGAGCCTCTTTGTTTATAAATAATTTTTAAGCCATCGTATTTTTTGAAACTTCAACCGTTAAATAGTCAGCACTTAAAAGTCATATTTTTGGTACAAATTCAAATAATTTTCTGAAATTGGAAAATGTAATCTGATTTATTAAAAAAAAGCAAGCGTTTGGTTGAAAACAAATCTGCTTTGTTTGAAAATTCAACTATTTTGTTGAAAATTGGTCCCTCTTGGACTAACTTAACTGTTTTTCATTTAAAATTTAAAAAAATCAATTTTGAGTTCAAATATAAACTCTTACGGTTTTTGGTTGAAATTTGAACAATTTTCTTGAAAATTCTTTCCTTTTTGTCAAAAATTACTTTCTTTAACTAGAAATTTAAATATTCTATTTCTGGGTGAAAAATTATCTTATTTAATTCAAATTCAATTACTCTTTTAAAAGTGATTCTTTTTTTTTCTAAAAATGAAACTAATTGATTAAAATTTGAAATACTCTGCAAAAAATTCACTGTTTTGTTTAAAGTTGAATCATCATCTTAGGTCAAAGTTCATCTCCTTGGGTGAATATTACACTATGTTGTGTCTTTGATTAAAAAATAAATTTTTCCGTTGAAAATTGAACTGTTTCATTAAAAAGACATTTTTTTTTGTTAAAAAATTAGTATTTCTGTGTGAAATACTTCTTATGACTTTTTGTTTATAAAAATTGTCTAAGAAATTAACATTTTTTGTCAATATTAAAAAATATAACAACAGGATGTATTTGACAAGAACTTACAAGTTGATTTCGCAAAAAAACCAATCCTATTAATGAAAAAATGATTAAAATATGAATTTGTTTATAAAAATTATTTAAAAAATTAACATTTTTTGGTCACCATAAAAAATATGACAGACAGGTGTGTTTGATAAAAAGTTTCAAGTTGATTGCGCAAATAAAATCAATCCTATTCATGAAAAAATGGTCAAAACCTGTATTTGTTTATAAAAAATTGTTTAAATAATTAAAATTTATTTGTCACTATGAAAAATATGGCAGCAAGGTGTATTTGGGAAGACATTTCAAGTAGCCGCAAAAAATCAATCCTATTAATGAAAAAACTGTCAAAATGTGCATTTTTGTAATTCAAATTGTTTAAACAATTAACACTTTTTAATCAATATGGAATATAAGACGGATAGGTGGTTTTGGCAAGACCTTTCAAGTTGAGTCCGCAAAAAAACAATCCTATTAATGTAAAAATGGTCAAAACATGCATTTGTTTATAAAAATTGTTTAAATAATTAAAACTTTTTGGTCACTACGAAAAATAGGTCACCAAGGTGTTTTCGGCAAGACATTCAAAGTTGATTCCGTAAAAAAATCAATCCTATTGATGAAAAATTGGTTTTAATGTGAATTTGTTTATAAAAATTGTTTAAAAAATTAATATTTATTGGTCAATATGAAAAATATGACAGCAAGCAGTCTTTGGAAAAACATTTCAGGTTCATTCCGTAAAAAAATCAAGCCTTTTTATCAAAAAATGGTTAAAACGTGCATTTGTTTATAAAAATTGTTTAAATGATTGGCAATAATTAGTTATTATTAGTTTATTGTAAGCGCACGTCATTATATGTTATACTTTATACAAAGTCTATGCGTTAAAATTAGCTAATAATTACGAATCAAGAAAAAATAACTTGTGTTTATCATATTTGGTCACCAAATAAAAGTTAATAATTGTTTAAACTACCTTAATTAACAAATGCAGTATTTGGCTATTTTTGAAGTTACAAACTTGATTTTTTTGATGAAATTAATTGTAAAAAACTAATCTCTAAGATTTTAAGAACAATTTGGTGACAGTAAACAATTCATTAGTGTAACCAACAATTGTTTAAACAAATTTTTATTATTTTATGTACTTATAAATAAAATACAGCTTTTTTCACGGAATTAGCAGCCCGTTATTTAGAAATGATTTTTTCCTATGCATTGTTAACATTTAATAATTTTTTAACCAAACTTAATTAACAAATACATTAATTTTTCTATTTTTGAGCATTTAAACTTGATTTTTTTGTGTGTAATCAACTGTTAATAACAAATTAAATTTTTTTTAAATAATTCGATAAAGATCCACTATTTTTATTTTTGTTAATTTTGTTAATCATTTGTTAATTAAGTTTGGTTAAAAAATTATCAAATGTTATGTTACTGTCATCTAAATATTCTTAAAATTGAGATGTTAGTTATTTAAAGTTAATTTCATCGATAAAACAAAGTGTGTTCCTCTGAAAATAGCTGATATGAATATTTGTTTATAAAAATTGTTTTAAAATAACAAATTGTTGATTAAATTTTAATAATTGAACTAAAAAACTATTTTTGTTCATAAATTGTTCAAATATAGAGCGAATCAAGTGGCGAATCGCCTCCAATTCCCAACGAAACCATTTTCATTCACTTATTTGTTTATAAAAAATTCAATAAATTTTTTTATTTCATTGCTATTGGAAATCTTTTTTGAATAGTTGCTTTCAGTTTTCTAGGTATTTTTGATTGAATCAAAGCATTTTTTTAAACCGGTAAACTACAAAAGTCAAAAGTTTTTGTTATTTTATTTGTTTTATTAAATAAACAAAAATTTAAAAATCGGCCGCGACAGTTCTTGCGAAATTTTATTGGCTTTCATTTAAAAAAAAGTTAAAATCGGATAATTTTCTTCTAATAGTCAGTTTGTCCACGGACGTGTTTTTTTTTT
>JAWWLR010000034.1:103710162-103721262 GCA_035041075.1 Acraspis erinacei | reverse complement strand
GGAAACGTAGGGTGATGGAGCAATTCTGAGGTCAGATTCGGATTCAGCGCATCAAATTCCTTCAGGTTCACCAGGTCTAGTCTGTGGGTGTGGAAATTCTTTGAATTTTGTAGGCCTGTGTAATTAATCTAGCATTGGAGTCTAAAATATTTACTCTCGCTTTGTTTATCTAAACTTCACTATGAAATAGCCTTGGGAATCTAAATTAATCACTCTGATGTGTTGTTGGATGTCCAAACTACTCACTCTGATCTGATTTTCCGCATTTAAGCTAATTAATCTATCGTCATAGTCTAAACTAACTACTTTGAATTTCTTTGTCTAAATTTCACTATGAAATGGCCATCTTCCTCTAATCTAATCACTCTGATCTATTCTTGGACGTCTAAACTAATCACTGTGATCTAGCTTTCAGCATCTAAACGAATTAACCTAGGGTTGTAGTCTAAACTAACTACTCTGGCTTTGTTTGTGTAAACTAATCACTATGAAATAGCTTTGGGCACCTAAGCTAACCACTCCGGTCTGGCTTTCGTCATCTAGACTGACCAATCTGACGTTGGTCATCTAAATTAACTACTTTCGCTTTGTTTGTCTGAACTAATCATTGTGAAATGGCCTTGACAGTCTCATCTAACCACTTTGATCTGGCTTTAGTCATCTAAACTAACCAATCTGGCGCTCGTCGTCTAAACTATTTATTCTAGCTTTGCTTGTTTAAACTTGAATATGAAATTATATTGGTCGTCTAAACTAATCATTCTGATCTATTGTTGGAATTCTAACATAATCACTCGGACCGGAGTTTGGATGGCTTAACTAATCACTCTGATCTGGCTTTCGGCATCTAAGCAAATTAATCTAGGGTTGTCGTCTAAACTAACTACTCTGGCTTTGTTCGTCTAAACTAACCATTGTGAAGTGGCCTTGGTCGTATAAACTAACAACTTTTATCTGGCTTTCATCATCGAAATTAAGCAATCTGGCTTTTGTCATCTAAACTTACTACTCTCGCTTGGTTTGTCTAAACTTCACTATTTAATTACCTCGGTCGTCTAAACTAATCACTCTGATCTGTTTTTGGACATCTAAAGTAACCGCTACGATCAGGCTTTCATCATATAAATTGACGAATTTGCCGTTTGTGATCTAAATTAACTACTCTGGCTTTGTTTGTATAAAATAATTACTATGAAATAGCCTTGGTCATCTAAACTAACTACTCTTCCTTTCTTTGTCTAAACTTATCATTATGAAATGGCCTTGGCCATCTCAACTAACCGCTTTGATCTGGCATTCTTCATCTAAACCAAACAATTTGACGTTTGCCGTCTAAACGAACTACTTTTGCTTTGTTTGTTTAAAATTCATTATCGAATCGCCTTGTTCGTCTAAAATAATCACTCTGATCTATTCTTTGTTTGTGTAAACTAGTCACTATGAAATAGCGTTGGGCATGTGAACTAACCATTCTGACCTGGCTGCCGACATCTAAACGAACCAATCTGGCACTGGTTGTCTAAACTAACTACAATTCTTGGTTTGTCTAAACTAATAATTGTGAAATGCCCTTGGTCGTCTAAACTAATAACTCCGATCTGTTTTTGGACGTCTAAACTAACCACTCCGCACAGGTTTTCGTCATCTAAACTAACCAATTTGGCGTTTACCGTCTAAGCAAAATACTTTAGTTTTGTTTCTTGAAAATTCACTGTGGAATGGCCTTGGTCGTCTAAACTAATCACTCTGATCTATTATTGGACGTCTAAGCTAACCACCTTGATCCGGCTTTCGTCGTATAAACTAACCAATCTGCGTTGGTCTTCTAAACTAACCTCACTTTCTTTGTTTGTCTAAACTAATTAATCTGAAATGGCCCTGATCGTCTAAACTAACCATTCTGATCTGGAGTTTGTCGTCTGAATTCACCACGTTTAAGATGGCTCCAAGATTTCAATTTAATTTAAATTGTTTATACACCAAAATTAAGGAATTCTTAGCTCATTTTATCCTCATTTTTTTTTGTAAAAAAATTCTTTTTTTTTAGTGGATCTTTTTTGAATTAGGATAGAAACATTTGATAGTGGTTGTCTAAGTTTGCCGTTTGGATTCTTGTTTTTATTTTCAGGAATTCTGTACATTTTTTAATACGTGCAAAAGTTTGAAATATATTATTAGGTGAAATTCTGTTTGTGGAAAAGATGTAAAGTTGTTTACTCAGAAAATGTTGCAACAAAGGAAATCAAATGTTGAGTCAGCAATTTGATAGCCTACAATTTAAAAACATTTTCCCAAAATTTCAAACCGGCAACCGCCATATTGGATGAGTTAGGGAAGGGGGGAGTTGAAACTCAATTTTTTGTTTAAATTGAAAAAAATCATTTTTTTGTGTCACAAAACTTAAGTATTGTTTCAGTTTTTTACTACAGAAGAGAAACCCAAATGGCTATACTTGGAAATTTTTTCAAATTTTTAACTTTTGGGGCATCTTAGTGTAGAAGATTAAAAACAGTAATTTCCACATTGGGGTGGTCCAAATTTATACTTGTAAAAATTCAACCTTCAATATTTAGTAATGACCCTGAGCCTACGCCAATTTTTTATTTTTCCAGAAAAAATGCAAAATAGCAGTTTTCTATTACATTCATGCTAAAGAAAGTATTTTCTCAATTTTTTCAGCGTGGATTATATTTAATTGGAAAGTCACAAGTTTCCAAGCATTTTCCAAAGGATATTTGGTAATTATTTAAACAATTTCTATTTGTTTAAACAATCCCCCCCCCCTTTAGAGCGAGAAAATTTATTATTTTCTGCAATTAATTATAAAATTAACGGATGTCAAGAGCAATATTTCTTTTAAGAACATTTAGCATTTAATAATTTTTTAAATAATTTTTTTTCATTTTTTAAGAATTTTTATTATTTAATCTCTGGATTTTTATAATCTCTTACAGAATTTCACTTAATACTTAGTATTAGTTATATCAGAATAAGTAGCCCATATTATTTAAACAATAATAATTTGTTTCAGAGAAGAAACTCTACTTTAAAAAGAAAATTCTGTCAGCATTCTCTAATTGTGTCATTATTTCCGGGACATAATAAGTGTTTACGATTCCCGAGTCAAAAAAATTTTTAAGCAATGATAGTTGCTTAAATAATCACCAAATATGTAAAAAAAGAACTAAAGCATTTGACATTTATCAAATTTTTATAATTTTTCCCGCCAGATAATAAATTTTCACGGTTTACAGGACTAAAAATAAACTTTCAAATAATAATATTTGTTTAAACAATTTAAAATTATTTGAAAAATACTTGGAAATTTGTCAGTTATCGACTAAAAATAATTCAGGTTGACAAAATTCCAAAAAAATACCGTCTTTAGCATGAATTTGATTGAAAACTGCAATTTTGAATTTTTGGGGGATTTTTTGGAAAACAAACAAATTGCCAATAATTGCAATTTGAGAGATTATTTTGTTGCAACAAAAACTGAGATAATAATTTAGTTTAATCGCACACATAAAGGAAACCAAAATGTTGAAATTTTTTTATGTTTGAATTTCCCGCCCAAAGTCAGACATCTAAAAAAAATAGTTTTTCTATGATTTTGAGACTGCAAATATTATAACTCATGCCATTTCAAATACAAAAATTATTTGTTACTAAAAATGTTACAGTTCACAAAAAAATTTTTTTTAAAAAATGTTTTCTGCAATTGAATTGTTTCTGACCGTCGCTTCTTACCAATTTTTGAAAAATGATTGTATATTAATAAATCAGGGCTTATTTTTCCAGGAAATCATTCTCTATAATTGTAATGTTTCCAATTTTAAAAATAAAGACATAATATTGAAATATAATTATTTCTTTAAAAAATGTTGTCTTAAAAAAATTGTTCTAACGACTTTGGCCATAGAAAAATTGACTTTGAAAAGTGGAAAAAGTAAAGTTGTTGAGAATGCTTTCTCGGAAAAAGAGGCCATCATTTATTAAAATGAAATAATTTTTCAAAAATTGGTAAGGAGCTACATTCAGAAAAAATTCGATTGCAAAAAACATGATTAAAATTACTGTTTTTTTGTCGATTTTAACATTTTAAATCAAAAATAAAGTTGTTTATTTGAAATGACATCAATTGTAATATTTTAATTTTTAAAAAAGTATTTAAACTATTTTTTCCAGATATCTCACTTCTGATGAGTTTATGATATTTGGAAGATCCGGTCTGATACAAATTCTGCGTGTAAAAGAAATGGTAAAGTTTACATGATAATATGTTGAGGCAAAAGTAAAATATTTTCTAACGGTTAAAAATTGATAGAAATAAATGACATTCTTGAGAGTGCAGAATTGAATAATATAGAGCGATATAGTTGGGAATCACTGCCTGAGGGAATCGTACTATTATGAATGAATTATGCAGATGAATGCCACGGCGATGTCGCCGATGTATCAAACCGCCTCAACTAGCTGATTCTCAGTCGTTATCTATTCATTGACGAGCCCGACGTGTGCGACGTGATACTAGAATTTAAATCCGGACATTTCCTATGTTGTAACTAATACGTGTGTTCGCAGACATTTCAGCTGAACAAGTTCCACTTTGAGAATTTTACGATACTGTATCATATTTTATCATATTGTGTCGTAGTTTGTCATTTTATATCACATCACATCACATTGCATCATATTAAATTATATTTTATCATATTACAACATATTTGATCATATTGCAATATTTTATATCATACTGTACCACATTGTGTCATAAAGTGTGACAGTGTATCATATTTTAGTATATTGTATCATATTGTGCTTTATGGTATTATATTTCTTCATATTCTACGATACTTATCATATTTGATCATATTATATGGTATTGTACCATATTGTATCATATTGTGTCATCTTACATCATATTGCTTGATCATATTTGTTTAGTTTAAAATTCAACTATTTAGTTGAAAATGGATCTTGTTTCTTTGAAAATTCATGTTTTCGGTTAAAAAATGTTACTATTCAAGTTGAAGATTCATCCTTTTAGTTGAAAATTCATCCCTTGTTTTGACAGTCTAAATATTTTTTTGATAATTTATTTAGTATTAATAAATTGTTTGAAAATTGTTTTCTTTTCAAAATTATTATTGTTTAAAGTGAAAATGTAACTATTTCATAGTGTAGCATGTTGTATTATAAAGTGTGATAGTGTATCATATTTTATCATAATGTATAATGTTTGCCTTAATCTTTTATATTGCATCATATTTTACGATACTGTATCATATTTTATCATATTATATCGTATTGTACCATATTGTATCACATTGCATCATTTTGTGTCATCTTACATCATATTGCTTCATATTACATCATATTACATTTTGTTACATCATAGTGTACCATTTTGTATTATAAAGTGAGATTTTGGTTGAAAAGCCATATTTTTTTAGTTTAAAATTCAACTATTTAGTTTAAAATGGATCTTGTTTCTTTGAAAATTCATGTTTTCCGTTAAAAAAATTTACTATTCAAGTTTAAGATTCATCAATTTAGTTGAAAATTCATCACTTTGTTTGAAAGTCTAACTATTTTTTGGATAATTTATTTAGTATTAATAAATTGTTTGAAAATTGTTTTCTTTCAAAATTATTATTTTTTAAAGTGAAAATGTAACTATTGCATAGTGTACCATGTTGTATGATTAAGTGTGATAGTGTATCATATTTTATCATAATGTATCATATTTGCCTTGCTCTTTTATATTGCATCATATTTTACGATACTGTATCATATTTTATCATATTGTATCGTATTTTATCATTTCGTATCCCATTAAATCACATTGAATCATAGTATATCATATTACATCATATTGTTTAATATTACATCATATTACATTATTTTACATCATAGTGTACCAGGTTGTATTTAAAAGTGTGATAGTGATCATATTTTATCATAATGTATAATATTTGCCTTACTCTTTTATATTGAATCATATTTTACGATACTGTATCACATTTTATCGTATTGTATAATATTTTATCATTTCGTATCACATCAAATCACATTGAATCACAGTACATCATATTACATTATATTATATCATATTGCATCATGTTACATCATATTGCACCAAATTGTATCATTTAGTCTTAACATATTGTATCATATTTGACTTATTGTATTATATTGCCTCATGTTGCTTCATATTACATCACGTTTTATCATATTGTATCGTATTGTACCATATTGTATCACATTGTCTAATATATTGCGTCATCTTACATCATATTGCATTTTGTTCAATCATATTGTACCATGTTGTATCATAAAGTATGATAGTGTATCATATTTAACGATACTGTATCATATTTTATCATTTTATATCACATTGCATCACATTTCATCATATTACATTATACTTCATCGTATTACATCATATTTAATCATATCATATTGTATCATATTTTAACATATTGTATCATATTGTGCCTTATTATATTATATAACATCACATTGCTTCATATTACTTCATTTTTTACCATATTGTATCGTATTACCATATTGCATCCCATTGAATCATATTATATCACCTTGCCTCATAGTACACCATATTACCTCATATTTCATCATATTAAACCATATTACATGATATAACATCATATTGAATCATGTTAAATCCTATTGCACCACATTGTATCATAAAGTGTGATAGTGTATCATATTTTATCTTACATCATATTGCATTATGTTACATCATATTTTACCATGGTGTATCATAAAGTGTGATAGTGTATAATATTTTATCTTGCATCATATTACATCATATTTCATCATTATATATCATATGTCATCATGCTGCATCATGCTACATCATATTGTACCGCATTGTATCATACAGTGTGATAATGTATGATATTTTAACATATTGTATCATATTGTGCCTTATTGTAATATATTACATCATATTGCTTCATATTACATCATGTTTTATCATATTGTATTGTATTGCACCATATTGTATCACATTGCCTCATATTGCGTCATATTAGATCATATTGCTTCATATTGCATCATATTGCATCATGTTACATCATCGTATACCATGTTGTATCAAAAAGTGTGATATTGTATCATATTTTATCATAACGTATCATATTGTATCATTTTGTGTAATACTGTTTTGGTTGGCTGCCTTCTCATTTTTCTTTTCTCTTTTTTATTCTTGTCCAAATGGAAAACGAATTTCTTTCTTTTCTTTTTTAGGGAAAGGGAAGGCTGGTAAGAGTTTTTTTTCAGATTGCAATGAGAAAATTTATGGGCTTTGTCCAAATTTGGTCATTAGATTCTTGATATTATTTTCAGGAATTCTTCACATAGTGTATCAGATTGTACCATACTCTATCATATTCTGTCATATTGTATTCTATTGCATCATATTACATTATATTGCATCATGCTACATCATATCGTACCATTTTTGATCATAAAGTGGGTTAATCTATCATATTGTATCATAATGTATTATATTGTATTATAGTGCATCATTATCTTAAATTCTGTATTATATTGTATCATATTGTATTAAATTAAATCATATCCCATCATATTACATTATATTGCATCAAGTTACATCATATTGTACCATATTGTATCATAAAGTGTGATAGTGTATAATATTGTATTACAATGTACCATATTGTGCCATATTGTATTATATTGCATAATATTGTATGACACTGTATCATATTTTATCATATTTATCGTATTGTACCATATAGTATTATATTGTATCAGAGTGACAATAGTTGTAATTTAATTAAATTTCTTTTAATCTCTAGCTTAAGTTAAGAATTTCTATTACTATTTTATGCTTGTATAGGTTCCTTGATGTTTTAAACTATTATGGCAGAAAATTCATTTCTTCATTTAAGATTTAAACTATATTGTTGTAAATTCGGGTTTCTATGTGAAAAATTCACTATTTCAGGCAAATTTTATTTTAATTGTGGTTGCAAATTCATGTTTATAAACGAAAATTTAACCATCCATCTTTTCATAACATTTATCTTTTTTATGCGTAAATTTAACTAATTGAAAAAAATTTCTGTAGCTTAGTAAAAATCTGATCATTTTGGTCATACAATACAATAAAAAAGAATATGGTAGGATACAATATGATTCAATATGATGCAGTATAATACAATATGATTTAATATGCTACAACCCAATATAATATGACAAAATACCATGCAATTTGATACAATATTATATAGTATGATACAGTATCACAAAATGCATTTCAATTCGATACAATTGATACAATACAAAACAATATCAAAGAATATGATATAATGCCACAAAATGTGAACCAATGCAATATAATATGATGAATAATATGATACAATATGGTACAATACAATAGAATATCATATGATTCAATATAATACGGTACGATACAGTACCATACGATATGATTCAATATGACCAGTATCATACAATATGATGCAACAGGATACAATACGGTACAGTACAATACAATGTGGTACACTATTACAATATATAATACAATATGGTACAATATGATATAATATGATGCAATATGATGTAAGATGATGCAATATAATGCAATATGATGTGATTGTTCAAATTTGTTGGTTCGTTTCTTGGCTTTATTTCTAGGAATTCTGCACATTAAATTGATTATTGGACGTTAAATAGGATTTTTAATTTTATTTTAATCTCACTTAAATTACGTAAAGTTTGATTCAATATGATACGGCATAATGCAATATGATGCAATACGATGCTGTACAAAGTTACACTATTATAGACCATGATGATGCACTGTGATATTATATGACAGAATGTAGTATGATACAATATCATTATATATGACACGAACTGATATAACATGATTCACTATGATACATCATGATGTAATATGATACATCATGATGTAATATGATACAATATAATCCAGTATGGTATGGTACAGTATGGTACTTAATACAATACCATATAATATGGTGGAGCATGGCACAATATGATACAATATTATACAGTACAATACATTATGGTCACTATGGTGCAATGTAATACAATCATATTAATTACCTTATAAATTACTGAAATATGATATAGTGTCATACAATGTGATCCAATAGAATACAATATGACACAATAGGATATATCATGACACAATATGATACACTATCATACTTTAAGGTACAATATGGTTCAATATGATATAATATGCTGCAAAATGATGGAATGTGATAAAATATATTACAATACGAAACAATATCACATACTTTAGTACAGTATGGATATGATATACTGTATGCTCCACCAAGATACTCTAATATACACTACGATTATGCACTGTGATACTACATGATACACTATGATACACTTTTATAAACTATGATACATTATGATACGCTGTGGTAAACTATGACACTCTATGCTAAATTGTAATGCAGTGATTGGATATAATACCGTATTATGTTATATTTTTGTTGTAAATCCCCCACCCCCTCCCTCTCTCTCTCTCTTTCGCTACACGTTTTTAGTGTGCAATCAGAATCCTTAAAAAATTTAAATACGTAATACAGCGTGTATTTCTGAAATAGAATTCTTCTTTTGATCAAAAACACCCGACCGGCAATCGGAAGTACTGTGGTTCGATTCCTAGCGGAGCGAAGATCTTTTTTCAGAAAAAATTAATTTAAAATAGTTTAACTGTTATCAAATAAAGACCAGTTTTTAAGAAAACACTCTGTTTGTAACGAAAAATGGATTATTTAGAATTTCAGTTTAAAAAAATTCTTTTTAACAGACGCAAAATAATACATTTTTAAGAAAATAGTTGAAAACTATTCAGTTCTAGATTTCAAGTTATATTTGGTTTACCAAAATCACTTCGAATTATCTGAGTTACCCCGAATTACAAGTAATTGAACCGGATTACCTAAATTACTTCGAATTGTCTGGATTACAAGTGGATTAATCTGAATTGTTCCAGACTAGAAATGGATCAGAGTGGAATACGAGCGGATTACCCCAAGTTATTTAATCTAATTATGCCAAATTATCTAGACTAGAAGTGGATTAATCGAGATTAGATATTAATTACTTTGGTTAACTTTGGATTACTTAAATTACCATGCATTACAATTGGATTGTGCGGATTGCAAGTGGATTAATCATATCACCTGAATGATACCGAATCGCTTGGATTACAATTGGGTTATTCCAGTTTCGAACTGGATTACTCTCTATTGCCAGTGGATTACTCCGAAATGCGACTGGATTATTGTGGATATTGGAATTTGTATTAAAAGTGGAATACTCTGGATTACAAGTGGATTATTTTCGATTACAAGTGACGTGCATTACCTAAATGATGCCAAATTATCTGGATTACGACTGGGTTACTCTAGATTAGAACTGGATTATTTTGTATTCCAAGTAAATTACACCGTATTACATGTGTATTACGTCGGATTACAATTAATTTACTCCCCAATACTTTAATTACTCTGGATTGCAAGTGATTTAGTCTGGAGTAAAAGTTGATTACTTCTATTACTGTAATTAATCAATTATACTAGAGAGTATTAGAAGTGGATTACTTCGAATTAAAATTAGACCACCATGGATTACAGTAACACTCTATACTACATTGGGGTCATTCGAGAATATTAGGATTACTGCAAACCACCTGGATTCACATTGGATTACGCATTATTGAAAACTGGATTACGTTGGATTTAAAGTGAATTACTAGGTATTACAAGTAAATTACTTCGTCTTACAAGTGTATTAACTTGGATTACAATAAGGCCCACCCGGAATACTTGAATCACTCTGGACTACTTGAATTACGCATTGATGCAACTGGCTCAGTTCGGTTTACAAGTGGATTACTTGGATTATCTAAATTTCACTGAATTACCTAGATTACAAGTAGATTAATCCAGGCTAAAAGTGGATTACTCCAGCGTACAAATACTTTATTCTAGAATTTTGGGATTATTCCAAATTACTTGAATTACTGCGGATTAAAAGTGTATTACAGAGTGATTA
>JAWWLR010000034.1:103690222-103701829 GCA_035041075.1 Acraspis erinacei | reverse complement strand
AAAATAGGTTAAATAAATGCTTTCGTTAAATTTTACTAAGTCGATTGAGAGGAATAGGATTTGCACTTTTTCTGTTCACGTTGGGGGATTTTTAGACGAAGGAAAAATCGCGTATTCATAGGAATTTCATTTATCTCATCAGGAATCCTTTTGCACTAAAAATTTTTCTTGTGCGAATTCAATCAAACCTGATGACTTTCAGACGAAGGAAACATGACTTTCTAAACAAATAGTTAAATTTTCGATAAGTTAGTTCATTTTTGAACTAAATTGTTAAATTTTTTTACTTACAAACATTCAATTTCAACAAAATGACCCAATTTTTAATTCAAAAAGGTAAAATTTGAACAAAAAAGTTTAATTTTAATGAAAAAGAGATTAAGTTTTATAGAATACAGTTCCATTTTCCACCAGAAAAGTCTAATTTCCAAAAAACAGATGAATTCTCAAATGAAGCTTTCATTGAAAAAGATCTAAATTTAAATTCCCTACGGAAAGAGATATTTCACAAAACATTTGCAAGACGTCAGGATATCACACGCTGTTGAATACTAAAATCTTATTTTAAATGCAGCATGAAAGAATTAAAAAAAATTTTTTCTCTTTTGAGTGCTTTTTGCGAAAATATAACCGAAAATTTGAAACAAAATATAAGAAAAATTAGTGTGGCCTCTTGAACAGCAAATTGCTGGGAATTTTTTAAGGCCACACTGTTAAAAATGTTTGGAATTCTGCAATACATCTACAAGACTTCTACAATTCAATCGTGAGCTAAAATTGCAAACATGGTATTCGAATGAGGAGATTGCAATAAATGTATTGTAAGTGTTGTAAATCGTGAAGTGAACCTCCAGCATTCTAATACATGTATTAGAGCGTTTGTAAGACGAAAGTTGTGCATAAGGAAATAGAGAATTAAGGGAACTCAAATTCACGGAAATGATGGAAATGAAGGAATCCACGAAATCCATAGAATTCGCGGAATTCATGAAATTCACAGAATTCACGGATTTCACAGACTTCATGGAATTCAAGGAACTCACGAAATTAATGAAATTGACAGAAGTCACGGATTTCATTGAATTCAAGGAACTCACGAAATGTATGGAATTCACGCAATTAATAGAATTCAAGGAATTCATGGAATTCAAAGAATTCATGGAGTTCAAGGAATTCATGGAATTGAATGAATTCACGGAATTAATCGAATTCACGTAATTTATGGAATTAACGGAATTTTTTGAATTCAAGGGAATCACTGAAATCACGAAATTCAAGAAATTTACTGCAATCACGGAATTCACTGGATTTGCTGAATTCACGGAATTTATGGAATTCAACTAATGATTAGAATTCACAGAATTCAAGGAATTCGCGTAATTCATGAAATTCAAGGAATTTACGGAATTCATAGGATCGCGGAATTCAGAGAATTTACGGAACTCCAGGCATTTACGGAATTCATGGGATTTATGAAATCGACGGAAATTTGTATGTATTACATGAATTCAATGAATTCCATCATTTGCGTACAGTCCATGAATTCTCGGAGTCTATAAACTCCGTGAAGTCTATTAATTCAATGAATTCGTTGATTTCCGTGGATCCCGTGAATTTCGTGAATGTCCTGATTTGCTTGAATTCCGTGACTTCCGCAAATTCCGTGAATTCTCTAATTTTCTTGAATTCCGTGAATGTCTTAAATTTCGTGAATTCTTTGAATTCCGTAAATTCCATGAATTGGGTATATTTCTTGAATTTCGTGGATTCCCTGATTATCTTAAATTCCGTGAATATCTTAATTTTCGTAAATTCCTCTAATTTCGTGAATTCTTCTAATTTTGTGAATTCCTCTGATTCCGTGAATTGCGGTAATTCCATGAAATCCGTGAATTCCGGGCATTCTATGAATTCCGTGAATTCCGTTAATTATGTGATTTTCACTAAATCCGTAAATTTCGTGAATTTCTTGAATACGTCCAATCAAATATTGTTTTGATCGAAGAAAATTTTTCTTATTTCAAGAAATAGTGTTTTTCAAACAAAAAACTGACTTTTGTCATAAGCAACATTTCTTTAGATCAAAAAAATATTTGATTGGACGTATTCACTACTTTTATTATAAAATTTCAATATATGTGAGGCACTATCCGTTTAACCTTTTTAGAAAACAACAATATCGCATTTCTAAAAACAAACAAACTGATATTGTTTACAAAATGAACTGTTTAGATTGTAAAAAATTATGTATTGTTTAAATAAAAAGAGATATATGTTAAAGGAAAATTATATAATCCGGAAATATATATAATCCCTAGACATTATATATAATGCCTAACAGAGGCCAGGCAAAGTATGTAATACTTTCAATATTACAGATTGCCTAGGCATTATATATAATGCCTAGAAGAGACCAGGAAAAGTTTCTAATAAATATTCCCCATTATTTAAATGCAATTTTTTCTTTTTTTGAACTTTTCATACTTTTGTGATTTCAAACATAATAAGATGTAATTTCTTTAATTATTAAAATTTCAATTCTAATAAATTCAATTCTGCCTCTCTATATATAGTAAAAATTATTTTAATTCACACATTTAAATAGATTTCTGTAATGCAATTTTTAAAACTTTCAAGTAAATTATTAAAATATAAATTTGCATACTTTTTCGAATTTATAAGTTACTAAAAGATTTAATAATGAAAAAATAGGTTAAATAATTGCATCCGTTATAATTTACGAAGTCGATTGAGAGGAATAGGATTGGTATTTTTCTGTTCACTTTCGATTTTCTTTAAATTCTTTTTTAAATATAGTTTAAAATGTGCTATCAAAGCCCTGTAAAGTCAGGATTTTTCAGATTTTTTAATTTATTTTAAATTCAGGTTTTTTCTTAAATATTCAACATTTTCTCCACTTTTCAAGTAGTTTAAGATAATAATTAATTCGAGTTTCAACTCGATTCACCTAATATTAACGATTCTACATAAAATTTAAAAAAACCTATTTTTCCTTATAGTTTGTTAAATCGCATTTATTCTGTAATAGTCTTAGTCCAACATTAATTATTTAAAAAAATTTTGTTCTTTGAACAATTTTTCCCGAATTTTTTCTCAGGTTTGTCACAAAATTAAGGAATGATAAATTTATTCTTTTCAGGATATTTCTTATCTGTTTAAACAGTTTTTATGAATTTAAACAATTTTTTAATCCTGTAAATCGCGAAATATGTTAATTTAAGTTAAAAATATTATTGTTGAAATTAATCAATGTTATTTACATAAAACTGATATTTTCCATTTTGTGGAGCATTTTCGGGCACAATACAAGGGGATTGGGGGTGTCAACATTAAAATTTATTATAAATATGGAGTATGCTTTTCCCTAAAAGCAACAAATTTGCAAAGGGGAAAGGGGGGATCGACCGCCAAAAATCGAAATGGAAACACTATTCTTGCACTCATCCAAGGCCTTTTTTATGAATCCGAAAACCTTTAATAAATAGCACTTCTGAAAATTACAAAAAAAGAACTTTCTTCTTAAATAAAAAATTGTTAAAATGATTTTTGAGAAGTTGCGTGTAACGAATCATTTACTACGTTACCATTTTTAGGCAATTTTTTTCCCGTTTATAAACTAGAACTCCAAAGATACGAGGTAAAAAGATTCGAGTGATAACCTGATACGAGTGTCCCGACTCCAAAGGAGCGAGCGGAATTTTCCCCCCTCTATCCCTACCCGATTTGAGAGTCCGGCGTGCGTGAGTGCGCGCTCCCTTGAATACGACGTGCGCCTGCGCGTAGTAGGCCTGTGTGCGTTCTCACGCATTACAACCGAAATATAAGCGTCGAAGGAGTGGGAGTGCCTTTCAAGCTCGTATTTTTGGAGTTCCTCATTCCCGAACTTCTCGTATCTTTGGAGTTTGAGTGTAATTATTTTTAAGGTGACGGTAACTTCCGCCCTTGGTGCCTGCGAATAGCCACACTCAATAGTTGAACTCGAAGTGAACCAATGGTAAACCGCCCTTACTTAGTAAAATCTATTTTAGGTTTAAGAAATTAAATAAAAATATTTATATTTGATTTAAAGAGAATGTTTCATAAATCAAATCTAATCTATCATGAATAAAAATTAAACAGTATGAATCGGAAACATATGAGGCAAATATATAATCAAAAAATCTGATTGAGTGCTTCATGTTCGTTAAATAAGAAACTAAATACTTTTCATATTATTTAGTCTTGATAAATATTTACAGAATCGTTTTCTTCTTCTTAATCACTTGATATTACTTCATTACTTGACAATTCCATGAAAATCATAAAAATTTCAGGTGAATTAGAAAAAACAAAAGAATCGAAAATAATTTAAAAATATGAGCAAACTTGATTGGATTCAATTACCTCAAAATAAGCTTAGAAAAATTCAAGGGAATTCAAAAGAATTTGATAAAATACCCAAGAATACAACATCAGGTTATAAGACTTTAGAATCAATTAAATACAAAATGTCGAAAATTAGATTAGAAGAAATCCATTGAATTAGGCGAAATTCATTAAATTTAGAAGAATCAAAGTGATTTAAAAAACTGAAGAGAATTTCAAAGGATTCAAAAGATGTTAAAAGAATTTAGGGTAAATTAATAAGAATTCAGGATTCCAAAAAATATTTTCAAATCTTTGTAACTGTTCTAATTTCGAACTGAAAAAGTGGCTGAAGTCTATAAAATAGTTCAAAAGAATTAAAATAACTTAAATTTTTTTAAATCGAAAAAAATCCATTTATTCGAGTAAAATTCTTGAGAACATAGAGCAATTTAGGAAAATGAAAAGAACTCGATGAAATTAAAAAAAAATTCAAACAACAACAAAATTAATCTTCTACCGAAAAAAACGACTTTTTTTAAACAAAATTCAAGAATTCTGAAGAAAAAAGTTGAATCTTTAACAAAAAAGCTTGGATTTTTAAAGGAAAAGATTAATTCAATTACAAAAAGATGAATTTTCAATCAAATTCAAGAATTGTAAACCAAAAAGATGAATTCTAAGTTAAAAAATATGAACTTTTTAAAAAAAAGTTAACTTACTAACAAGAAGACGAATTTTCCATAAAATTCAAGAACTCTCAACCAAAAAGTTGAATTTTTAAGAAAGGAAGAGAATTTTTTAATTTTTCAGAAAGTAGTTCAAATTTAAAATCTAGTTTTTTAATTTTGAACGAAAAAGATAATTTTGCAAACGAAAAGATTAATTTGCGACCGAAAGAAACTAATTTTCTACCGAAAAATATGAATTTTTAAAGAAGAAGATTAATTTAAAACCAAAACGACGAATTTTCAATAAAATTCAAGAATTTTCTACCAAGAATATGAATTTACAACTAAAAAAGATTAATTTTTAAACAAAAAGATTAATTTTATACCTAAAAAAATTCATTTTTAACAAAATTGAAGAATTCTCAGCCAAAAAGTTGAATTCTAAACTAATAAAATGCATTTTTAAAGAAGAAGGTTAATTTACTACCAAAAAAGACGAATTTTCAATAAAATTTAAGAATTCTCAACTAAAAAGTACAATTTATTATAAAGGAAGAAAACTTTATTTTTTTATTTTCAAGAAAGAAGTTCAACTTTAATACCTAGTCGTTAATTTTTTAACCTAAAAGATGAATTTTTGTCCAAATACATTAATTTTCTACAGAAAGAAACAAACAAATTTTTAACAAACGAGAAGAATTCTCAACCAAATAGTTAAATTTTCAACTAAAATGTTAACTTTTGAAACAAAGGGTTTAATTTATTACCAAAAAGACGAATTTTTAATAAAATTCAAAAGTTATCAAAAAAAAAGTTGAAGTTTTTACTAAGAACATATATTTTTAAACAAAACGATTAATTTTCTAGTAAAAAGAATTCGTCATCTGGAAACTATCCGTTACCAAACGTATGTTTGGCGAGAAAAACAGAGAAGGAGGGGAAGTGCTATAAGATAGGTTGTGCGAAGCTACGTATGTAGGAAGTTAGAAGTATAGGAAACGAAGGGGAAGAGCGGAAAAGAAAAACGAAAAAATACTGTGGGTTAGGTATGGAAGAATACAAACAGAAGATGTATGTTGAAATTTTCACAAAGAAAGGAGAGATATGGTAAAAAGGGAGGGGACGCGAATCTAGAACAGATAGAAATGTTAGAGAGGAGAATAATTTATATTAGAAAACGTAAAGTGAAGAGAAATAAAAGAAGGGAAGTATCCAAAGGTATGATACTGGAATGAAGCAGGATTTGAAATGTTACTCAGAGTCTGAGAAAGGTAGTTATAAAATGCCAAAAAAAGGCATAAGGAAATTGGTTATATCTTATCCTATGACAGGAAAGGATAGTGAAGAGATGAATTAAGAAAAAGAAGAATAAATCTTAGATGAGGTAATGATAGGAGGGGATAGATGAAAAATAGTGTAAATGTATGTAAACGTAGATATGCACTAGAAATCAGAGGATTTAAGAAAACTGATGGAAAAAATAAGGGAGAAATTAAGCTTTTAATAGGAGAAAAGTTAAATGCGAATCGAGTATATAGAGAAGGAAGGGAATAGGGGGAGCCTGAGGAAGCAAATCCAAAGACGAGATACTGAATAAGGAGGGGCAGAACTTTTGGAAGAGCTGGGAGGATATAGGGATGGTTTATCTTAAACGTACATAGACAGAGGGAAAGGTAACAGTAATTAATCATGTGCTAGGGGACGATGGGGTAGGAGAGGACAGAAAACTAAATGTATTAGAAGGAAAGAAGTGTAATAACAAGTATACAAATAAATTAAAGGAATTAACGGGAAAAACAGGGAGAGGGGATCAGTAAATAGTAGGTGAAGAACAAGTTAAGGAAAAGGTAAAGAATAGGAAAATTGGAAAATTAAAGTGTAAGAAAAGAGATGGAAATATAACTACGGAAAAAGGAGTAAGAATAACAGGTATGAAAATAAATTCAAGGAATTAAAGCAATTAAAGGAAAGCAGGAAGAGGGGATTAGTCAATAGAAGGTGAAGAACAAGTTAAGGATAAGGTAACGAATACAAAAATTGGAAAACTAAAATGTTAGCAAAAAGCTAGAAACATAATTACGGAAAGAATAAAAAGCGCATTAGGTGACAGAGATAAAAAAGTAATTAATTATTAAAGAAAAATATTAAAAAATAAGGTGTTTACTTAGAATTTTTATAAAAAGAAGAAGAGAGATATATAGACAGATAGAGAGGAGTGGGAGAGAGAGAGAGTGAACAGAAAACCAGTATATTCAGATGGTAGAATGAAAAATATATTTTTTATGGGCTTTGCTCCGAGGGGTAGAAAACAAATAGAAAAGGAGGAAAACAGGAAAGAGAAAGAAACGAAAAAGAAGGCATAATAAAGGAAGAAATACTCACGGTGCTAGGAATAATGAAAGACGAAAAGACACTTGGGATACATGATATAATGTGAGAAAGAGTATAGAGAGGAGAGAGGTGACGAAGGTTATGGAAAGAACGGATAGTAAATAGTTTTTTGTGAAAAAAGCAAAGACGAGGAGTTTAAGGATTAAAGGATAGTAATCTAAATGCAAAAATTTATTAGTTATATTTACATTATACGATAGTTGAATGTACACGTAGAAATGATGAATATGACATTTAGAATAGGAAGGGAAAAGAAAACGGACTGAGAAATCGACGGGACTAAAGTTAGAATGAGTGAAAGAGTTGAAATATTTAGGGTAAATCTAAAAAAATAAGAGCTTATATAAGAGAAAGGATACACAACAAGGGAGAGGTAATGAGATATGTGGAATAAGAAGAAGAAGGTTAACAAAAAAATTTGGAGAAGAATATGTTAGATATACTGTTATGGCCAGCATTAGGCCATGGGGCAGAGGTATAGGGATGAAAGAAAAGGTGAGATGTATGGTTAGGAAAGGAGATATATTATCCAAAATGTGTTTGAAGACGGTAGAAGGAAGGAGAAGAAGAGCGATACAACTAGCGCGATAGGAGAAAAAAAAAGTTATGTAAGGATCAAGATATACCAGATGCGACTGTATATGAAGAATTGTAGAAAAGAGATAAGGAAAGAGAAGGTACGTATAAGGAAAATAGGAAGAGCAGAAAGTACTGAATGTGAAGAATATAGAGTGTATAGGAGGGGCTCTGAAGAACAAGCAAGCTCGCAAGTAAAGGTGGTAATTGTTTTAAGGGACGAAGCATTGGGTGAGGAGTGGAAGAAGCGCTATTGTTTGATTTTAAAAAAGTAGGTTCCTTGTAACGAATAGTGTTTGTGGTTCTGGTTTATTCATTCAGAGGCCATTCGAGATGTTTTCCATCGAACTGAAAAAGGAAAGAAAAGAACAAGAGTAGAACAAGGGAAGAGAGCATATAATCAGGACGAGCGGGCGGCGGCCCTCAGGTGCGAGCTACGAGTGCAAAGGCTCCCGGGCTGCCAACCTAATAAAGCAATTTGTCACGGTTGTCGTCCGAATGCCAGCCATACATTAACACACAATCTTGCTACAAAGAGAGAGTTGACTGTCGCCTCTTTCTCACTTCTGGACCATCTCTTTCTCACTTCTGGCCAATCTCTTTCCTCAATCTTATTCTCTTCCTTCCTTACCACAATACTCTTCTTCTTCCTCTTTTCATCTTATACGAAAAATGAACCACATTCGTCACAAGCAAGTTCGATGTACGCCAGCTTCAGTTTTCATATTTTGCAGTAATTTAATTTCACGGACAAGTCATTTTTTGCCTTTATCTATACAAGATTGTCGCTTTTAATAGGATTCTAGATTTATATCTTTAATTTTACCAAGCAGTGGAAAACTAATTTTATTTTATAAAATTTATAAGTTATATAAATTATTTAAAATATTATAAATATTAAAATTATAAAAATTTAACTATTTTTTGTCAAAAGTTCATTCTTTTTAGTTGAAAAGCCTACTATTATATTTTTGGTACGGTATTAATAATTTTTGTTTAAAAATCTTATAATTTGGTTTAAAATTCGCCTTTTTTCGTGAAAAATTAAACCATTTGGTTCAAAAGTGACAGTTTTGTTAAAAATGCATCTTTTTTTGTTTGCAAGTTCCACTATTAGGTTTAAAATTCAAATATTTCGTTACAAAATTCAACTGTTTATTGGAAAATCATCTTTTTTTTTAAATTCTACTGTTTTGTAAAAAACTCATCTTTTTTTCTGGAAAATTTAAGAATATTTTAACATTGCAACTGTATGTTTGAAAAATTAATCTATTTTGTTGTGAATTCATTTGTTTTGAAAAGAAGCTATAGCATTTAGTTAAAAATTTAATTAAGTTGTTTAAATTTCTTCAATATTGCTAAAAAGTATTCCTTGCCTCTTTTGTCAAATCTGATTTTTTCCCCGTTGAAAATTCAACTTTTTCTTTTTATCTAAAAATTAAACTATTTTGTTGAAAAATGAAATTATTTGTTTTTAAATTAATTTAATTTGAATTGAGTATTTAAAAACTTTGTTAGCAATTATTTGTGGGATGAAAATTTATCTCTTTGGATGAAATTTTATCTGTACAAGTTTTAACGATATAATTTCTAATTGAAAATTCAGGGAATGTGTTCAAAATAAAAAATTTTGGGTAGAAAATTAATATTTTTGGTTAAATATTCAATTTTTTGGTTGAAAATTAATTTTTCTTATTAAAAAGTCATTTATTTTGATAAAAATTCATATTTTTAACGAAAAATAAACTTGATGGTTGAAGATTAGTTTTCTACGTTTTTCTACGGTTTTACGTTCAGAATTCTATTTTTGTAGCAGAGAAATAATTTTTTTAATTGAAAATTTAATTATTGAGTTGAAAATTAACGCATCTTGTAAGAATTCATCTGTTTGTTAGTATAATAATAATTTCCGCTTTTTATGGAAACTTACAATGAATTGCTCAGAATTGATTTTAAAATGTCTATAAATTTCCGGAAATTTATGAAAATTTTCGGTTATTTATCGTAATTTGAAAATAGAATATCGTAAATTGCAATACACTACATAAAATTCAACTTTAAATATTTTTATAAATTTCCGGAAATTTATGAAATTTTTTAGTAATTTATGGTAATATTACAGGTAATTTCTAGTAAGCTTCTATGAATAGCCCAAAAGCAAATTTATAAATGTCTATACATTTCCGGAAATTTATGGAAATTTTCGGGTATTTATCGTAATTTTACCTGTAAATATGGTAAATGACCATAAACTACATAAAATTCAACTTTAAATACTTTTATCAATTTCCGGAAATTTATGAAAGTTTTTAGTAATTTATGGTTTCTATAAAATTACTATGAATAGTCCAAAAGCAAATTTCGAAATGTCTACGAATTTCCGGAAATTTATAGAAATTTTCGCGCGTTGAATAAATTTTTTAAATTTTCGGAAATTGTTGGTAATTTATGGTAACTTACCATGAATTTTCGGAAATGTATGGAAATTTCCGGTTATTTATCGTAATTTTAAAGGTGAATAGGGTAAATTACCATAAACTGCATAAAAACAACTTTAAATATTTTCATAAATTTCCGGAAATTTTTGGTAATTGACGGTAATTTGATCAATTACATATGATAACTTTCTATAAATTACCGCAAAATTCTCATCGCAAAGTGCGAGCTCATAGATGTATAATTTTCATTATTCACATCTGGATGCCACTTTTCACTCCCTAGGGTGTAAAAAGTAGAGCCCCGCTTCATCGGCGTCGAAGCGGACTAAAATCATGCATGCGCTATAAAAAATATTTTAAACCCTAGTAAGTCAGACATAACCTGAATTTCAAATAACCTTAGGAAGGTTTTGTTTTTTTTTTAATTTTAAAATCATTCTTTGTCTCTTCTTCAGAACTAAGAACAGTCGTGTCTACATAAGAGAGTGTTTTTCATTGACCACATGAGCGCAACGCCCCGGGACTATTATAAACTTTTTACATAGTGACCCTGATGACAAAGAGAAAGAGAGAGAGAGAGAGAGAGAGAGAGAGAGAGAGAGAAGGAAGCCAAGAAGATTCAAACTTCCTCTGTGACGCCGCTTGTGAAACGACGAGTTTCTACAGGTTCTTGCTACCGGCGAAGAACCACCTCAATGATTGATGGATCCTCGCTCCGAGTGGTCCGAGAAACCAGATGGGATTCTCTCTTCTTGCACCCCCATAGATTCTCCCACCTTCTTCCATAAACTTTTGCAGTCAAGAAAGCAACTTAGCTTTGTATTATTTCATTATTTCAATCCACCTTTATCAAATAATAATAATATTATAGTAAACTTTCCCTGGTAGCATTGCAATATTCCATCTCATTTAAAATAGTCCGGCCACTGGAAAAGCCCTTCAACGCTATGTTGATTATTTTTTTTCGGAAATTGAAATTAAATACAAAATTTGGGCATCATATCAATTAATAAATTTGTTGTTAAGCATTTAATGCTGATCTATATAAATAAAATGTTTTTAAATAATAATAAAATGTAAATTTAAAAGTTGATTTGAAACGATCAAAATAAAAGTAGTCATTTTTCACGCTCAGCAGTTGGCAGCATAACCACATGTCAAGAAAG
>JAWWLR010000034.1:103667709-103690122 GCA_035041075.1 Acraspis erinacei | reverse complement strand
AAAAATAGCAAAAAAATCTAGCCTAGTTATTTTACTAAATTTGATGATTTTTGTAGATGGCGCCGCTGAGTTGCCGGTAAGCTAGCGGCACCTTGTTTTCTCGAAAACTAATAGAGCAAAAAATTTTTTTTGGTAAAAAATAGCAAAAAAATATGCACTATATGGCATTTTGTTTTTCTTTTGTGGCGCCGCTGAGTTGTCTCACCTTGGCTAATGGGCCGGTAAAACAGAAAAAGACGGTGGGTTTTTTCTCGAGACCGGGAATTTGATCAATCTTAGTTTTAATAGAAAGATTACTTGGTTAAGAATTGAACAATTTTGTGATAAAAATCATCTCTTTTATTAAAAATTCCACTACTTCGGTAGAAAAATTTTGAATACAAAGTCACCTGTTTAGTTTTAAAATTAATTTTATTTGCTTAAAGATTCAACTATGTTTTAAAGTTAGTTTTTTTTTTGGTTGAGTCCAACTGTTTCTGATTTAGAATTAAAATCTTTTCTTGTTGAAATTTTTACAATTGCTTTATTCGTTGAAAATTCATCTTTTGGGTTGAAACTTAAACGACCTGAATTACGATTGAACCGCTTCATTAAGTAAAAACATTTTTTATTTAAAATTCATCTCTGGTTACAAATAATTTTTTTCAATTAAAAAGTCAAATACTCTAGCTGAAGATTCATCGGTTTAGTTGAAAATTCATCTCTTGAGTTGAAATTTTAACTATTTTGTTGCTTTGTTTAGAAGGTTATCTCTTTGGTTAGAATTGAACTATTTTGTTGAAAAATAGTTTCTTTTCCTTTTGCTTGAAATGGTATTTTTTTTTAACTGAGAACATAATTTTTTCAGTTTTTATTGAAAAATGATGTTTCACAGTTGAAGATTCGTCTTTTTTTATAGAAAACTAATTATTATTGTACTTGAAAATTTATTTCTTTAGTTAAAAATTGGACTGTTTTTTTGAAAATTATTTTTTTTGTTGATTTTTTTTACTGAAAATTTATCCTTTTATATAAAAAAATACAATATTGGTTTGAAGATTTATGTTTTACTTTGTTGAAAATTCTTCTTTTATGGTATAAAATTATTCTTCTAGGTTGAAAATTCTTTTTTTGGTTTTAAAATTCAACTATTTGGTTTATAATATAGATATTTGGGTTTTTTTTTTTTTTGTTGAACGAGCTATTCGCAAAGCATACACCCATTTTCTCTTATATTCCTTCATACCGGCACATTTGCCTTTAGTTAACCTGTAATCCTCAATTTTTCTCAAAGGGAAAAATAAAATTGACCATCGCGTTAGAGTTTACTATTTTTAAGGCTTGAGATTACTGATGAATGATGACGAAAATCCACTTTTTTTATAAAGGAGTTTCCGCCTAATAAAAGGTTGACTCGCGGGAAAACTCTGATGGACAAAGTGAGCAAAAAGATCATTCTTAAAGAATGTGGGACGAAAAAGACTCTAGTTGACACATGGGAAAGAAATCGTGAATAAATATGCATTGAAATGACATTTTACTATGCTGATTTCATATCCTTCGTAGCTAAATAAACTTAAGTTGTAGACGCTAAGAAAATATTTGCAGTTTTTGATTCTAAATTGTAAAATTTCCAATAACATCCCTTATAGTTAAATATCTTAATTTAATAAAGCGTTCGAAATCGAGTAAATTTAGATTGATAATTTATAAATAATGCAATTGCAGCCTCTCAATTCTGTTCACTTTTAAATAGAAAGCCTTAATAGTTCAATAACACTCGTGAACTGAAGAAATTTTGTTTTGAAATTGAAATTACGATTTCAAAACTGAGGCGATGGTGCAGAAGTACTTTCGACAGGTTTAAATCCTTATCCTTGATTTGAGAGAAACTAAACTTCATTGTTCCCAGTATTTGTTTTCTGGTCATTAGCAAGCAAATATTTGCTTACTCTGCAGTTAAAAATATTGAACTAAGCCCTAAAAGAAGGTAATCCGAAAATCTCTCAGAATACAGTAAACAAAGGCAAAGCTTAATTAGGGAATTTGCTTTCGCGGAATTAAGATCCTTGCTTTTTCTACCCTTTCCGCAAGTTTTCCTCTATTTTACGCTTCCTCTTTCCTCATCCCTTCAACACAACGACCTATCAGTGACTTTTTTATCGAGCCAAATGAAACTTCTGCCTGGAACTTGACTTGCAGTCGATTTCCTTCGAATATAACTGCTTAAAAAGCGCAGTCAAATATTTAAATTGCTAATTTACTAAATTCTGTATTTTTGAGAAATAATTCGATTTGAAAGCAAATTTCATACTTAGTTCAAAGTGGTCACAGGTTAGTGGAAAGTCGGTGAATTTGTTTGTTCAAGGAAAGTCAGGAAAAAGTCAGCGACTTTCTGTCGCTGTCAAGAATAATCAGGGTTGAGTATTTTGAAAAGTGCAACAGAAATTCAAGGGCTTTAAGAAGTTTCAAGAGATTTTAAATTGAAAGGATTTGAACTAATTTATAGTATTTTATAATATTCCAAAGAATTTTGAGGGATTCCATTGGATTAAACGAATTTTAGTGTTTTTTTTTTAATTACAAGGAATTTTTCAGAGATTTGAAAAGTTTTAAGGGATTTCAGAAGGTTTCGAAGGATCTGAAATACTCTCAGATATTTAAAAAGATTCCGAAGAATTTTCAATAGATTTCAACAATTAGAAGGGATTTCAACGGATTTTAGGGAATTTTTTAAAACACCCAATGAATTTTCAAGAGCCTCGAAAAGTTTAAAGGGATCTGAAAAATCTTAAAATATTTTGAAATATTCTAAGGATTTTATCACATTTAATTGGAATTCATAAGAAATTATGAATTTTTTATGATGTCAAAGATTTAAAGAGATTTTCAAGCATTTTTAGTCCAAAGGATTTTAGAGAATTCTTAAGATTATATAGGTTATTTTGTTAAATTCAATGTAATTTTCAAGAGCTTTGAAAAATTTCTAGTAAATCAAAGATTGTAGGCATTTTAAAAAACTAAAAAGTTTTAAAGGATTTGAAAGATGTAAAAATACGAATTTGAAAAATTGTAAAATATTCCAAGGTATTTTATAACGTTTCCTAGGATTTTAAGGTATTATAGAATCTCTCAAGGTATTTTAATAAATTTTCCAGGATTACAGGAAATATCGTCAAATTCTTTAGAATTGGACGTGATTTACAATATATTAACGGATTTCAATGAATTTATTCAAAATAAGTGAAGGACTTCGTAGAATTTCTATGAATTGAAGAGATTATCAAAAAAATCTTTCAACCTATTTAAGTTCATTTGGAATTCATTTTGAATTTTGAATTATTCATCCTGAATTTTTTTAAATTCCTTTTAAGTCTCTAGAATTTTGTGAATTGATTTGAATTCTTCTAAATTTAATCAATTCCACACAATTCAGTGAATTTTTATTAAAATATTAAATTTTTTATTTAATTCATCCTGGACTCTTTTTAGTTCAACTTGAAATCTTATGTATTTCATCAAATTCTTTTGAACTCCCATACATTTTTCTAAACTAATTTTAAACTTAGTAATTTAATTTCTCCTTTACTCCAATTTAACTAAAAATCTGCATTTTTCGAATTTATTTGAATTCTTTTGAATTTTTCTTGAGTTGTTTTGAAGTATTATGAATTTATATTGAAAAAATTAATAATGCACATTAGTCACTTTAAGTTAGTTTCTGGGTCATAAATTAATCACTTTTTCTGATCAAATAGATCTCTGCTTCAATTAAAATAAGCTGTGGAAGCTCGGAGTATAAGAAATAAAAAATTTAAATTTAGATTATAATTTTAGTTCTTAAACATTGATGATCATACAAAATGAAAAATAGTTTTGAGGAAAAAGTAATGGAATTTGGAAAATAAAGCTTTGTGGCCGCTGTGTTATTTTATATTGAAAAGAAATATCTAAAAAATGTCATAAGCTTACATAATGCGTTGAAGAACTCATCTATAAATATATAAATAAAAGGCTAATGGCCGTTCGAGAACAGTGTTAATCCCCTCTTGGAAATACGAAGAGATATCCGCTTAGAGTTTTAACTCCTTTGTCACGCCTGCACTTTTTTTCTTCTGCTTTTGCCCCTATTTTTCCTCACACGTCGAACTTAGTTCTCTCGATGTCGCTTGTTTTCTGGCATTGCCATCTCGTCTAGCGGCAGCTACCCTTTCGAATAAAATAACAAAAGCTTCAGGAATTCCCTTGTTCTTTTTCTTGCATCCAACGTCATTTGACTGGATGAATGTCGAAAGTTTAATAATAAAAACAGCTAAAGTGCACGACGAATAGTTTTCGGACGCTTTTTTGCAGTATTTTAGATCTACACCCAGATGAGTGACAGGGTATCTACTGTGCGAGAATTTAAGGAAATCCGGGAATTGTCCCTTGGAGCTACTTTGGCTACTTTTTCCTTATCTCAAATTTAAATTCTTAAAAATTAGTTGAAAATTTATTTTAAAAATAAATTTTAATATTTCAATCGAGCAAATTACGCATGTCTTAACTCACTATGCATAATATGGTAGCTTCTATTTTAAGAGAGACCTTATATTTATAAGCGGGAAAATGCCGGAATAATCCGGGAATTTTTTGGTCAAAATTTAGTAGACATCCTCAGTGACAGTTAAAGTATTATTCTCTTCATTTAAAGACGTTTCTAATAATATGAAAATAACCCTAACTAGGGGAACCCATTCCCGTGTGATTTTGTTTTGAATTGATACACATCCCAGTAATTAGTCATTGTCAACATTTCAGTATGTTATAGGAATATAAGATGCGCTTTTTAAGTTATCCTTGAGAAAACCGGCTTTTAAAAATCCACGCAAGTTACATGGACCTTGATGCGAGATTCTTTTAACTCCCATTTAGATCAGACTCAGACTTTCGGATTACAAACTCAAAGCGCTACAGTTTTTAGCACATTACAAGTTTGTAAATAACCTAGTACTATAAATAAATAAAATTAAACATAAGTTTGATTTCGATTTTTAAAATTCTTTGCAACTCTTGCCTGTAGGGTTTGATAATGAGTTTTTGATTTAACCGAGCACTGTTCTATAAATAATGGGAACTAAATTTACAAACTGTAATCTGTTCTTATTACAGTTCCGCAGTTTTTATTAGCAAATTTCTCCTGTAACGGAAATGAAGAATAATTATCCAAGTTCTGAATTTTTTCTTGTACTCCTATCAGCTTCGCTAAATGAATATACAAGGTTGGGGGCGATTAAAGGATGATCTTCAGTGAAAAAGCAAGGCGCAAAGTTTTGAAGTGGAAGGAAAAACGAAAAACGGAGTCCCGAGCCGACTCGGTTGGGAAGGAAGTTGAAACTTGGAGTATAGAGAAGAAGAGTGCCAACTTCATGCTGGTTCGTCGAGTGAAGATTCCTGGCCGGCAGTGGGTCGGGGGAATTTAATTTGCCCGAAAAAGCGGCGCCTTAATTAGTAATTAATTGGCACATAAATTAGCTGCAAATTTTCGTCCGCGTGGTAGAGCACCCTTTCACAGTTTTTTTCAGAGCCTCAGCTTCAGCCAGGAGATACGATAAGAACAGTCGAGGCGATGCGATGGTGATGACGATAGCAACTACTTTGAGCAATCTAACTTTCTCGCGGTTGCCGGAGTTTCGAGTTCCACCCTCTCCCCGTACGAGTTGTCCTTAAAGCCCCATATCGAAGGAATCAACCCCTATCGTAAACGGAAAGACGAACTGCTATTTGTGATAAAGCACTTCACCCGGCAAAGGCCAAGTTGTGAGCAAATAGGGATCATAGTTCAATCTAGTCCTACAATCTGTTATTCGTCGAATTTCGTTTTTCGAGTTGCTACTAATATGTTGCTTCGAAAAGTTTTCATTCAAATCGAGTAAACAATCATATATTTGCATTCTAAAAATGGATGAAACACACTATTGAGGTGAATAGTTTACTTGATGATCATTTAACTGATAGAAATCATATACTTTCGTATTGAAAGTAAATTATAAATTTTAGATATTGTGTTTTTTAATTTTGTATAGAGTAATAGACGTTAAGCTCAAAACACTGCCCGGCACAGTCGTCCAGAAATTGATTTTTGTCGACAAATTTAACCACTTTGTTTGTCTTTGTTTTTGTGTTAAACAATACTTCTATAAATGCAGCAGCAGAATTGTTTTCTCTGGATGAATATCTCAAATAAAGTATTAGTTAGTCAGAACTAATGAAAACAGGCTTAGTTATAATTTTTGTAATCTATTACTAGAATGGCATTTTTAACGAAAACTTCTCATATTTAAAAATTTGTAAACAACTTGGACAGTTATAAATAATTAGTGAACCTATTAAGTTGATTGAGAAAACACATTGACATAGTAAAAAACCTAATCTAATAAATTAAAACGACTATAGGACAAAATAATTGTTTTATAAGAAACTGATATAATGTTTAATTTGTTTAAATCATCTATTTATAATAAATAAATACAATTTATAATAGAATACTGGCTTTTCTCAGTCTTTTTTTATTAATTCTGACTAACAATAACTTAATTCGAGAGATTCATTCATGGATAAAAAGTCATATCATTGAAATGAACAATTTGTCCGCTTTATTTAACACAGAAACAAACTGTCAAAACTTCTCTGTAGACGAATTTGTCCGCAAAAATCCATTTTTTATACCACTTGGTCCCTGTCTAACATACGTCAGAAATATCGGCATTTTGAAATGGTATTCAAATTTTTTTAAACTTTGTGACTGTTTAATACTATCTTATAAGAGACATTTGGTTTTAAATGGTTTTTAAACATTTTAAAAATTACGCGAGTGATGCCGAGTTTCATTTTTTTCGATTGAATATTTTGTATTATTTAAATTTCTAAGACCAATAATTTGGATGTTAATATAAATTAAACACGAAAAATAAAAAATAACTGGTTTCAAGATGACGATAAAATTTTTTAAACTTTGATTTTTAATTATTGTTAACAATATAAGTGTTTGGACATACATTTAATTTAGGAAAATTAATCAGATTTACTTTTTGGACTGAAATTTATCTTCTTTTGTGATAAAACCTTACTTCCAATTTATATTAAAACCCAATTTCAAGTGTGTCAGGACATAAAAATGTAAGTGCCATTTTTTATAAAACGCGTTTTAAAGGCTCAAAAATTCCCTGAAAAAAAAACATTGTGATGAAAAATTTTATTTTTGAATTCTTTAAACCTTTTTCATTTAAACAATTTAATTAAATATACGAGATGAATGCAAACTAATAGTGCCATTCGATTCCAATAAAAAAATCATAAAACCGATGTATTGTGTATTGGACAATGTTTTTCTCTGTCCAATTTGTTTTATATAGTATGAGTATGAATATAAACTATAAGCCATGCAATTTTTTATTTATACTACGTTATCAATTAGGTCCATTAAAAGTTATGAAACACATCGGCCTCATGTATTTTTTTAAACTGAATCGAATGGCATTATTAGTTTTTCCGTTTCTTACATTCTCAAGCAAATTGATTAAATAATTTAACCAAATTTAATCATCTAGTAATTTTTGCGCTATTAGTTTTCCGATGATTTTATGGCCAAATAATTTTTTTGAAGATTTTGAAAAATTAAAAAAAAAAGTCGTTTTATATTTTTGTGCTTTATATTTGTGTCGGAACATGTTTCTGATATTTCACTGATACATTAGATTTGAATTGCATTTATTTAAAAAAAAACTCTGACTTTCACAATTATGAAAGCAGGCGATTTTTTACGATATTTTTTTCGAAAAGTATTAACTTTCCCAGCCTTTTTCAGATCTATAGAGCTCCATTAACTCTCAAATCTACTTCCTCATATTTTTTAATCATTTCAATTTTGAGAACCCTTTTTGCTCTTCTGAATTTTTTGTGGCACTTCATGGTTCTGCTGTGAAACTCTTCAATTATTGCTTTTCGAAATATCTATAAATTAACATAATTCAAGCAGTATGGCGTAACTGTCACCATTTTGCACATTTTCCAAAGTCCTCTGAGACTTTAATGTGTTTTATATAGCATTATTCTTTCACCAATTTTTAATCAAAATCGAATGCCACGTGCAAATTATGATATTCCCGACATATACTAGACCACCAATTAAATTGAAAACAATTCTAATTTACAAAAAGCAATCAATTTTGGATGTGTTCGATTTTATATCACAGATACTATTCATTTTATAGCTTCTGCTTTTGGACGTATGCAAATGCATCGTTTGTTTCATTTACGCGGCGGATATTATCTATTCAAGAGTCACGTTGCTTTCGACAGTATCATGCTTTTAATTTAACTCATTCAGATTCAACAATCCGATGACTTATTTGGTGCCATTTGCCATTCTTTTCATCTTTTTACTAACTTTTTTTATTTCGCAATGTTTATGGGTAAAAATAAAAAAATGACAATAGAATGTCCCTAGAATACACGCTTGTGTTTACAGGAATAATTTTTTTAATTGCAGGGTTTTATTAACCACATTTTTCCCACAATACTCTTTGTCTCAATCATTTTTATTTTTCTTGGTATATTATATTTATTTTTAGAATTACATATTGATGATTTTCTCTCGTTTTTTAAGACATATGTTTTGAAAATATATACTTAAAAATAATTTTTAAATAATAAACTATTTGACTGAAAATACATTTTTTTGCTTTTTTCTGATATTACTTTATTCGGTTGAAAATTATTTTTTTATTTAACTATTTGATTAAAAATTTATCTTTCAGGATTAAAATTTAACTGTTTTTTAAATAATTCGAATTTTTAGCATGAAAACTTAATTCTTTTGTTGAAAATACGTTTTTAGGTTGAAAATTCGTATTTTGTTGTTAAAAATGCAGTATGTTTTGATTTCAAAGTTTATGAATTTAAAATATTGTATATGTAATTAAGTATTGTGTCTATTAGTTTTATTTAAAAGAATTTATTCGTATATTTTTGTGAAAAATCACCCTATTTCACCTGTTTCCCCTGTTTCAATAGCATTTGGGATGTCAATACTGAATTATTAAAAAAAAAGTGTATGATTTTATATTCAAATTATTCAGTCTCAAATTTAAAAGCCTCTTAATTATTGAGTAATTTTAAGTTAAAAATATTTAGAATAAGTGTTCCTGGAGGGCAAAATTAATGTACATTGTAAACTACTTTATTATGAAAATAATTCAAGCTGTCAAGTTTAACAGTTCAGAAATAAGTATTATACATATAAACAATCTGCCCGCTGCGCGGGCACATTATCATAGCCCGCTACGCACGCGGCTCGTTGCGCTCGCAAGTTTGAGCGCGCCTAGAGCGCGCGGATATTGAATCTCGCGCTTCGCGCTTGGATATTTATTCTTTGTATTTGGAATGCTTGAATGAAACTTTATCAAAAATATCTCTTTTAGATCACAGTATTTATATACGTCTTCGTATTCTCAATTTTTCTACTTAATCAATTATAGGTAAAGATTAAGTTGCTCAAAACTCTGTAGGCTCTGAGGTACACATTCTTATCGTGATACTCGCGCTGCGCGCTCGATTTATGACAGACGTTTCTAAATGAATATTTTCTGAACCACCTGAAAATTAACAAAATACTACAATCCTTTTTTCAGACATTTTTATCTGTCTCGCGTTGTTATACTAATAATAGGATTTTTGTTTTCATATTATTTTTTATGGATAAAGTAAAATATCCTACAAGTCTTCTTTTATATTTTTTGCGTTCCTCGTGTCTTTTGGCTTAATATTGGAATTTTCGATTTTCTGCATATTACTTACGATAAATAAAAACAAAATTACGAGTCCTATTGGAAAATGGTTAAAAAACGTTTTGTAGGATTTTTCAAAATCTGTACTTTCTCGTTGAGATTTTTTTTTCGTAGTTTGTGTCGTTTGGCCATTGTAATACTTTCTCAATCATAAATGATGAGAATGGATTATAAATTATATAAAATTTTGATGCCTTTTTTTGTTTGAGTAACTTTTTTCTATGAATTTTCTACGAATAAAAAAAATCACGCGTCTTATCGAGAAGTGATTAGTAACGAATTTGTAGATCCTTTTTGATGACACAATTTTTGTTAATTCATCTTTTTTCGTTTCCTCCATAATTTTTCCGAAAACTTGAATTTTGGATTTTTTATTATTTTTCTTGAAATCAAAATTTAAATTTTCGATTTTTCAAGAAAATCCGAAAAGTTGTTACTATAATCTTGAAAGGCTGCAAATTTTGAGTTTCGTTTTTTTTTTAAGTTTTGAAGAGGCTATAGCTCTGAAAATTTTCTTTTTAACAAAAAAGCCATTAGGATAAATTGTTCATCTTTTCTATTACTATAAATATCCGTGCATAGAATTTTCAAATTCAGAAAAAAGTGGTCTCAAAAATGTTCAAAATGCGCACACTTTTTGAATTTTTATCCAAAATGGCGGGTTAGAGAAAGTGGCCTTTCTTTTAGAACCTAAAAAAGTGCGCCAAAGATCGATTTGATCTGTTAATTTTTTCGAGAGTTATTGTATTCAGGAACGGTCGGACGGACGGACGGCCAGACAAAAGTACAGACGCCACCGTAAAAACTTGATTTTTGGATTGGTTCATTAATTTTTAATTATGTAAACCAATTATTTGTTGAGGAGTATTATTAGTTGAAAATAAATAATAATTTATTGTTTGAACAATTGAAAAATACTTGAAAATAAATTTATGTTACTTGATAGAAATAAAGTGTCAGTTAAACGAATTTAAAAAAAAACATTTTTTATATAAGTTCCATTTGATTAAATAATAAAAAATTAATTGACCAAAGATTTTAAATATTCCACTAGACCAATAGTAATAATTTTTAAGGAAAAAAACGAATTTTGAAAAAAAATTATTTAAGAAAATTCCATTTATTTAAACAATTAAACATTAATGTACCAATGTCCGAGAAAATTGATTCCCCTACAAGCCCGATCGCGGCACTATTGAGAAGATGGACTGTACTGCCTCCCAGGAGCATGTCATCAACGATAATGTTTTAGTTGAACGTGAGGCTCATTTTGAAAAATTTGGTCTCGTATGTCTAGTGCTAGCTTCTGTCCGTAAATTTATTTATTGTGCATTAGGGTAGGGTTGTCCTAAGTCGGCACCGTTGGTGAGGCCGGCACCCTCGTGTTTCTCAGAGATGGCGCGCGTCTCAGCTTAACCATTTTCTCGTATGGCAGGTCGCTAGACATGGACCTTACTTACGCTTAAAATTCTCACTTTAGTTTTAGATTGGCAGCGTGAGGAGGGTACACATTTTTCGTACAAATAGGATTCCATTTTCTTCCATTCTCGTGAAGCATCTTATTAGCCGCAATCTGACAAGGTCGATTTTTTCATTCAGATTTGTTTCGTGTGCCTAATAGCATGGAACGTTTAAGCACTCGTAATGTCCTGAATGGGCACCAAACAGGTGGTCCTGAGTCGGCACTTTTATTGTTTTTGCTTTTGTTGTTATTTGTGTTATAATATTTTATTGTGTTTCAATTCCATGTCATTACTCCCTTTTTTTAATTGTTTGTGTTTTTACTGCATGTTACTTGTCGCTACTATGTGTGCTTTTATTTTGTATTTTCTCATTGAAAATATTCCACACCTTTTTGCATCATAAAAGATTTAAATTTGCCCATTTCCTCATAAGACATACATAACTTGGAACTTTTCTTGCATTAGAGCGGAAAACATTATAGTACGAATCTCGTCCAGAGGGTGCCGACCTAGGTCCACAATTTGGGAAATAGCTGCAATTGAATTGCTTATTTTGCGCTGCATTATTACCACTGAACTCTGGTTTTCCTCCGTTTTCGAAAATAACTCTTCCTGTGCCGACTTAGGACACCCATATCCCACATACTTTATATGAGAAGAGTATTTAATTGAGAATATCTAGTGAAAAAAAGTAACCAGAAAAGTACGAATGCAGATTACTGTAAAATCGTGGGAAACTAAAAGAGTATAATTGGTAAGCAATGCTACAGTTACATTTGTCGAGCTGCCTAACGTGTTTCTGTGGAAGAGAAAGAAAATTCTTGCACATTACCATGACGATAAAACTTTAAACAATTGTTGCGGTGGCACTCGCCTACTAAATTTCTCGGTAACTCCTTCTCCAGACTAAAACAATTTACCTCGATTACGCCACTTCTATCGGATTAGTGTTATTCAGCTGATCTGTCAGCGCCGTCCATAAAATTCTTTACCAATTTGAGGAGGGAGGGACAAAAACTACGTTTGATGACAGAAAAGTGGTTTAAGCCAATATAAATTATTTGAGCAATGAAAAACTAGTCAAAAAAACTTGAAAAGTTGTCACTTATCAATTACAAATACTTCTTGCTGGAAAAATAAAAAAAATGGTCTTCAGCATGAATCATACACAAAATTGCTATTTTTCATTTTGCGTTATGTTAAAATTATTTCTTGAATATTCCTTAAGAAGTGACGAAACTTTAATTTACAAAAAGTACACCCTAGTTTGGTACCACAGTAAATAGTTTCTGCCATTGAAATAGGCTTATGCGATACAATTAAAATCTATTGATATAAAAAATAGCTTGAGATAGATAAAATCCAGGCATATTTTATCCACGAGATAAGAACGTTTACACTAATGAAGCGAAAGAATAGAAATTATCTTTGCTGCTAGTTATTGTTTTTTCTCTGATTAGAAAAGATGAGGATCGTTTATACTCTTTTCTTATACCTTATTCTTACTTCTATTGGCAAGTATAACAATATAATAAATACTTTGAGAAAAGTTTTTTTTTCCAAACATACAATATTGTTTTTGACTGTAAGAAATTGGCTAAAAGTTCCTAAAAAAATAAAAGGATTACTAAATTTACAATAAAGGAATACAATTTTTTATTATTGATTGATCTTCCTTATTTCGTTAATTGCTATTTAACAACAGACATGCAATTTTTATCAAAAATTATTGTAAAAATTCAAATTTTTTTGATGTAGAAAAATCAACTTTTCAAAATTTTGCGATAAAGTTCTAGCCAAATCTAATTAATTCTTTCTAAAAATTTTTCGAATTCATGAAATGAAGAGCAGATAATAGTATTTAATCGTGGACAAAGTACAAGAATTAATATTAAGTGATTGCTGAATAATCATAAAGAATGTTTACACTTTGAATCGAAATTTCCATGAGGATAAAAAGGTGAGGTTTGTCTCATGTGTTCATTTGTTATCATAATCAGTCTGGAAAAATAAATATTTGTCGTCGATAAGCAATAGTCCACTATAAATTTTAATTAAAATTTTTATTTTAGAATTTTGTTCCACGAAAATAAACGAAAATTGGTTTAAGAATTACCAACTATGTTAAAAATAAATATTACTCTGAAATTGAATAAGCTGTATAATTTATATCACATTATAAGACATTTTCATGATTTGAACGGGAAGAAAAATTTTTAAACAAATAATAATAGTTTCAGCAATCGAAAATATCGTTCTTGAAAAAACCCTCTCATGAACATGCTCTTTAAAAGAAATTATTTAGCAGAAATGTCGAAGAAGTGAAGGCGAAATAAAGAACTTGTTAGAACTAAACCTTTCACAGGCCACGAAGAGTATTTTGAAGAAAATTCATATTCGGATGTATTGTGACATAGTAAAATACTGGACACAAAAGGATTTTTTCATTAACCTTATTAACACCGGGTTTGAACCCCATTGTTGTAGGGAAACGGCAGTTTGAAAATTAAAATTACACATTATTTTTTAAAGTCCCCTTTTAAAGGGGAAAATCGTATCTTCAAATAATAGTATGTGCTCTAAAATATTATTCCCTTATTTCTTTTTGCAGAATTAAGTGCACAGTCCAGTAGCGATGAGCCTGATATTCTGTCTTCTGTTGAGCCACCTGTACATGCTAGGTCCAGGTCTCCTCATGTCAGGTCTCTTCCTGCCATATCTCCTCCTGCCAGACCTCCTCCTGGCATGAATCATCCTTCAATGCCATTAAATAGAGTATATGCTGGATATGGCATTGGACAACTGGGACTTATTCGACTTCTTTCCCATAAGTATCCGCACAAGCAGTTCGAATTTCGAAGATATACTTTTGATCCCGATTTAAAACTTCTCCGGCTAGTATCAAGACAAGTCTTTTCGAAAATTCCAGACACAGAAAAAATTGTCTTAACAACATCTACTGGTGATGTTTTAGCAATATTGGAGACTAGTGGTTCTCTCAGTGGAATATATTCTATCGGCAAAGGAAGGCCCCGGGTTAAAATAAACATAGAAAGCGGTTTTGTTATGAAATTGACCCCAGATGAAGTTAGGGAATGTCCAGTAGGCCCTCAACGTCAAATAAATAAACTATTTAGTATAGTAGTTGTAAACCAGGATTCCCTACAGCGAAACCAATAATGCAATTAAAAAAATGTGAAACTTTTACTTTTATTTTGGAACTTTGAATACGACTATAATTAAATGAGGAATTAAGTTTTGAAAGAGGTTAAAATTTAGAATTATTAGAGAGTTTAGCTTATAATTAAGACGATTATAAGGGCCTTTTCGGAATTCAAATAAATGGAAGTAATATCAGAACTAGATTTTAAACCTTTGTAGTGTTTTAAAACTGTGGCCCAAACTTATTTTATTGATACTCTATTGGCTTATTCTAAAATAAAATAAAAAAATTTAGATGGATGAATCAGAGTACTCAGATTTCTACAGGGAGTTTTAGAAAGTCCGAGAAAGTCATGTAATTTAAAAACGGTCAGGGGATATCAGACAGTCATGAAATTTTTTGACATTTTGCTAACTATACTTGTTTTTATTAATATTTTACTACGAGAAAATTCCGCACAAATTAGCAAGTAATAAGCTCGATTGGATTCGTTTTTGATAACAGAGTTGTCTTCTATGCATTCAATATTTATTTTACAAAGTTGTCCTGAAAAAATATTTTTTTACCGACTTTAAGAAGTTTCAAATACGACCTCTCTACATGTAATTGTAAAATGAAAGCCATGAAAACTGCTTGCTTATGGATTTCCAAATTTCCAAAACTGTAGAATATCCCCAATTTTCACAGTAGTTGGAATGAATCCAACTGAGAAAGAACTGCATTCAACTGTATTCAAATTATGATGCTCGTTTTCCCCGGAATGTTTCTCAGAAAGGGAAAGTATATGATTTCCTTGTCTAGATTTATCATCAGCAGTGCTAGAGCTGTTGGAAGAAGACGCAACATTATGGTTGGATGAAAGATCAGATCCGCGGACATAAAGTACCACATGTTCTGATAAGGACTTGGTCTTGCTTATTTTGCGTTCACTCAGAGTAGTGTCGACTTCTTTGAAACTCTGAAACCGTGGGTCTAGGGGAGCTCCAGCAATTCGCACATCTGAGACAGGGATCCTGCCGTCAAATTGGATTCTTATTGATTTTTTTAGTTTCTTTATGTATGCACCATCGTGTGTGTCATCTTCTAAAATAGAGCTTCTTTCGCTTCGGAAAAGAAGACTGAGATTTATAGTAGGCTCTAAACCTTTCGAGAGAATCTCGCAGGCAGATCGGAAATGATTTAGAAACCCTACCAATTGTTCTGATAACAGCCACTCTTTAATGAAGATGTATAAATTGCGCGATTTACTCAAAAGACGAGTCACAAGATCAGACTGAGAACCTAAACTTTCCGAAACGATCAAGAACGAGTACCATCTTCTCAGGCAAACGTGTTTGATTGTCTTACGTCGATACTCTTGAGTACCTGATTCTTCCTCAATTTCTAGTTCTGATTCATGTTCATCAGCATCCACTTTTTCAGCAGTCTCATCCTTTTCTTCCTGCATGTGTTCAATCACAAACGCTTCAAACTCGTATACAGCCTGCCACTTTTCGTCCTTATTATTTTTTTGTTTTGATACTAGTTTTCAAAGAATAATCAATTTTGATGTTGCCGTTTGAATTTGTTTGAATCATCGTATATGTTGTGAGATTCTTTGAGATGGTGTCCTAAATTACAAGTACTGACATTTTCGCTTTAGCATTTGACCTCAAAGCTAATAAATAAATATTAATTTAATGGCCCAGGACGAACCTGTAGTCTGAAATACGAGGCGTTGTGACAATGTCGAAAAACACTAATTTGAAGTTAGCAGCTGCTATTATAGCGACAGAGCTCAAATAGTAAAGATTCTTTTAAAAATCGAAAATGGTAATTTTTAATTGCTCGTACACAAATTAGCAGGATTTCATTATATAATACAAGATTATAATTCCTTTCCTTCTTTCTTTTATTACTTTCTACACGAGTGAATGATCGACTTTTGAGTTCAAAATTATCTGATTCAGGACTATGTATGAAGTCAACCCCAGCAATGTACTTGAAAAGTTAAAAAATAACCAAAATTGATATTAGAAAATAGCAAATGTTAAATGCAGTTGTCACTTGTGTGCGGTTAGAAATTTTTTTGAGGTTATGCTGTTATGAAATCGGCGCCAAGAATAAGCGGCGATTTTGTTTAGTCTGAGAACTGAACCATAAAATAAGATCAAATTTATCCAAATTGACAGATCGCTATGACCTCGAGAGTCAAATGATCTTTGGAGCAAAATGCTCTGTAACAAAATTGATCCTTTTTTTACTCTGAGTTGAGAGTCCAAAAGGCTTCCATACAAAACTTCTTTTTGTTTTCGAAAAAAAACAATTTCAAGGCAGAGACTTAGCGATTCTCATGCTGTCGGTGGTCGACACAGGAATTATATTTCAGAGCTGGCTCCTAATTCGTTTCAGGAATTTGCGCAACGAACCAACAGCCACCAGATCACCCGGCAGAAGGGAATCTGACTGTATTTTTTTTTTTAACCATTCTAAATCATTTTTAAAGCTTGCTGAAAAAACCAAATTTTAAAATCAACAACAAGCCTATAATGTGGAAAAAGGTGTCTTCTCTATTTCTGATTCTTGCCACTTGTCAATTTTCCCAGCTTATTTTGATATACAGTAAACCATGAAACTTAGGAAATATTTTTTGGGCTGATATTAGACAATACGATTTTTTGAAACACTTTTATCAGTATTTTACACATTTACAACAGTTACGTTTTTTATTTTCTGGAGATATCAAATGTTGCAGCAAGATTTATTAGCAGAATGTCCTGAATTCGACGGGAGCAAATAAGACTACTCTATCATTTGGTTAAAAACATTTTTCTTACTTCAACCCACATAAATTATTTTAATCTGTACAAAAAAACAACTGTCCAAAAAGGTATAGTTTCCCCATTCTGATACTCCTGGGTATCTATACATAAAAATTAAGACATTCATTGGAAGGAACTTAGTAAATCATTTTTTTCCCTTGAAACTGGCTTATGATATACAAATACGTTCTCTGAATATAAACGGTGATCTGAGAAAAATAAAATCAAGGTACATATTAACGACGAGATAAGAACGTGCACTCGAATGAAGCAAAAGAATATACATTATTTCCACTGTTAACTATACTTTTTTTTAAATTGGAAAATATGAGGATCTTTTACACTGTGGCTTTATGCTTGGTGGGTAATTCTTTTGGTAAGTATAACAATGTGAGATGCATTTTTCAAATTGTTTTTATACTTTCCCGCAGATGACAACTCGTTCGACTTAATAAATCTTTTTGCAGTCTATGCGCACGTGTCAAATAAAATAATCTAATTGCCAGCTTGAATACTTTTGTGCACAGATGGTACCGCCAATTATAGTGTTTTTAATCTAAAATATTTCAAATTTTAGTTCTTATTTTTGGTGATCGATCCACAAATTTATTCTTTTCCCAAAATTAAAAAAAAAAAAAAATAAAATGTGCTACTAGTAATAGGGTAATTGTTTACTTTAATGACTTACGAATTTTCACCTGTTTAGTCCTAATGTATAATATTAGTCTAGGAATGTGACAAAACACTTAATTTTTAAAATAATTATTCTAATATCATTCTTCAGATGAAAAGTAATGACATTGGATAAAAGGAAGGTGTTCTTGGTTCCAAACTGCAAGATAGCTTTAATTTTTTGTAACAAATAATCAAAAAAGCAAAACCACCGTTTCAAAATCTGCCGCTCAACTCATCGACAGATCTAGTAAATCATTCCCACGAATTAAAATTGTTGAATTGAAAGCAGATTATGCTATGATAAATATTTTTTGGATTTCTATTTTCAATCTAACCTACAACAATCTAGGAGATACAAAATCATGATCTCTGCTATGCCGTCTCGCTCTTTCATTCATAATCAAACTGACCCCTTGATTCCGATGGGATTCACTATCTACTCCCGACCATATTTCACTTCCGCCTTTTAGTACTCCTTTTTCTATATTTCTAGTGTCCTATCCCTTTTCCTTTGTTTCTGCTACACATAGAATATCTAGCATTTTTTGTCAGAACCATTCAAATATTTTGTTATCAAACCCCAATTTTCACTTAAATTTTTCTTGGACTAATGCTTGTCTTTCTATTTAAGAAGAATTATAATTGTTTACATTATTATAAAATACATAGAGAAAAAATATTTCTCTTAAGATTAATAAGCTGTACCATTTCTCTCGAAACATAATAACTTATCACGTTTTTCCAGAGATGAGAAGATGTTTAACAAATCAATCGAAATAAGAATAATTGTGAAAATGGATTGTCAAAATTTGAAAGTTGTTTGGATTACTTGTTTATTTTTTTCATTTTTTGCGTTTAAAAAATATATTGTATGTAAATTATGTCCACATGTAGTGATTACTTCTTTTTTATAATTATTCATTAAACGTTTTTATTTGTATAATTGTGAAGAACTCGAATGCTGTGAGTTTTTCAGTTTTTGAAGGAATCAATTGTTTTATTTGAAAATATATTTCTTCAAGACTGCTTCTCACTGCCACGAGAAGGATTCCCGGCTGCTCACAGACTTTCTGTAGTTCTTAAACAAACCTTCTCATACAGATCATATTTTCATCATTCTTATTCTTCATAAAGAACGAAAAAGTGAAGAGATAATACAAAAATTGTTAGGAGTGAAGCTTTATCTACGCTAGGGGAATATTTGTAGCAAATGTTAGATTTGAAGATATAGCGACATTCGGATAATACTGGACACATAATTTTCTTTAACAAAATTAATACCCTCATTTTTATTGCAGAATTGAGTTCACAGTCTAGTAGCGATTGGTCTCATACTCCGCGCTTGGATCATCGGCAGACTATCTTTTCCCGATCTTTGCCTTGGTTATCAGTCGAGCGTCCTCTGCGTGCGGGTTTCAGGGCTCCACCTGCCAGTCTTCCTTCTGAATTGTCATCTTCTGCCAGGTCTTGTCCTGACAGACCTTCTCCAGCCATGTCTACTCCTGCCACGTCTCCTCATGCGATGCCTTCTACATATGCTGGTTATGGCCTTGGACAACTTGGTCTAATTCGGCTCATTCCACATACGAATCCTACCCGGCGGTTCGAATTTCGAAGATACAGTTTTCAATTAAATTTACCAATCATAAGAACAGTAACAAGAAATGTCTGCACGCACAATATAACCCCAGAACAAATTGTATTATCAGCATCTAATGGTGACGTTTTTGCAATATTGGACACTAGTGGTATTTTAAGTGGAATATATACTGCCCGTAGAGGAAGACCCCGGGTGAAAATAAACATAGGAAGCGGCGCGATTACGAACTTAACCCCAGATGAAATTAGAGAATGCCCAGTGGGTCCTCGCCGCCTACTGAATGCAAATTTTAATATAATCGTTGTAAACCAGGATTCATTACAGCTAAACCAATAATTCAAGGAAGACGCTTTATACAATTTGCAACGAAGGTAGATTTAAATTCGATGCTGGTTCAGGTAAAAATGAAGAAAAAGAATTAAGACCAGTTGTATGAGCTAAATCTTCAGATTTGTTGGATGCCATAATGGATCGTCGCGAAATTATCTGTAACGTGCTTATGAAAATTATTGTTGATGGCGGGCAAGGACTTGTAAAGTTAAGTATGACTGTGCTCTCCGAAGATTATTTCGACGAAGAAGAAGATACTTCAGATGAAAAAAGGAAACTCACGGGGGTTCATAGTTCATAGTTTAATAATTTTATGCGTGGTTCCAGCTATAAAAGAAACGTATGACAATATACCACTTATATTCGATTTGACTAAACGATATTTCTTTCAAGTTTAATTGTGAGTTTAAATTACTCCCTTCCTCACACTACTACCTTCCCCACCGAGTTAGTCACATCGACCCTGAAAGGGAAACGGCTTAATGGTGTAAAAAAAAATAATAATAATAAATCGCAAATGGGCAGCAAAAAGTAACAGCTCTCTATCCTTGCCCTTATTGTTTTGTGGATTTACAATGCTTAAAGAACGATAAAGAAGTAAATGGTACATCGATACCCGATTCTGCTTCTGAAAATTACAAAAACGATTTGAAAACTTTTGGTGACTAGCGAGGTTACAAGAGGTTTATTTCTTTAGAACAAGATAAAAAGTTTGCAAAAAAGTGTCATACTACTATCTTGCTCCAAAAATGCATAATTCCAGAAGTGCATGGTTTAATGGGTTTTGTAAACCATCTTTTCTGGAAAGGGCTAGTGCCTCTTTTAGGTAGAGGCCAAGCTTTGCCTTGGCCTACAATTATAAGTGTGATCTCTAAAAATTACCAAGGAGAAGCTTTCGAAGACAATCATGTAGCAAATTACTTAAACATCCGGATAAACTTTCAGCATCCGAATTTTTTGGCCAAGTTGGATCTTTGAAATTAGTACTGTTTATTTCTTCCTTCAAAGCCATAGATAAGCTTGTCAACGCTTATTTTCCTACTAGAAAAGTGGATTCAGATTGTGAAAAGCTCGTTGAAGAGTTGGCAAAATCTTTCAAAAGTACAGGCGTTAGCGAGTCTTTGAAAATTCATGTAATTTTGAAACATTTGTCGCAGTGTCTGACTTATTTAGATAAAAATGGATTTGGTATTTAGTCAGAAAAATCTGGTGAAGCGATTTATCTCTTATTTCATAATAACTATTGGAATCAATATAAAATTAAGGCAATTGAGGATCAAAAATCCTTATCGAATTTAAGGAAATATATATTTCTTGATATATTTAAAATTGTTGTATTATACTGTGCAAAATATTCTTACGGTGTAACTAAAATGTTATAAATTCATTTTCGTATTATTTTAGATATAAAAGATTATTATACTTTACAATAAAATTAATGTTAAATTGTACAATTATCAATAAATGTTTATTTCGTTAGTAAATGTAAAAAATTTAAATTTAATTTAAGTCAATAAACAACTTTTGTTAAGAAAAGTTGTTGATAAAAGTAATATGTCTCCGCATATTTGCGAAAATCGTCATTCTTATTACGCGCAATAGGATACAGACAAAATATTTGGACAGCAAAGATTATATTAGAATGGTAGAATTGAGCGACACACAGCCCATGAAATAAGAAAATTAACTTCAGTTAAGATAAAGAATATAGAGATTTGCATTGTTAACTATAGTTTCTTCTATAATTGGAAAATATGAAAATAATGTATACTCTGGTTTTACACTTGGTGCTTAATTCTATTGGTAAGTATTATAATATAAAATATAGTTTAAAAACCATTTGTCAGCGTTTCGCTAATAAGAAATTCCCTAATTTAGTTCACAGTTCATTCTAATCAATATTTTCTTAAAACACTATCTGTATTTATCCAAAACTGCAGTCACAAATCTGGTGGTCAAACTTCCAGTTTACGTGCCCAAGGGCACAGATGGTATCGGACTTGGTAGTGTTCTAATTTCATATCTGTTGACATTTTTTTATTTTCATGATTCATCCCCCAGATTTTCTCGTTTTTCGGAAAAATGAAAAAGTAGTAGCGAACCCTCATGTAATGGAGCCCAAACAAGATTACAATTAAAAAAGAAACTAAGTTTAGATTTCAAATGAAGAAGAAAATTTTATATCCAATAATATCCACGATTTTGTAATATGCTACAAAATAATGCGGTAATTGCTGACTTTATTGACTGTTCCAAATTCTGAAGTAAATGGTTTTAAACCTTTCGCAGAACCTAGTTTATAGTGCAGAATTTAAAAATGGGTTGAAAAAGAACAAAAGACATCTGCCTTTTCATGTTTTATTGTGCTACGTTGAAGTTACTTGATTGGAAGATTAAAAAAATATACGACTTTAAATTCCAAGGATTTTGCAGCGCAAATCATCGTTTCAAAATTGCTAAATGTAGAAAATTGTTTACGAATGAGTATTATGTAATCGCTGAGTAATCGTAAACAATGTTTAACAGTGGAATTGAAACCTCTATGAAGCTTCAAAGGCAAGATTAGTCGCCTGAA
>JAWWLR010000034.1:103654514-103667609 GCA_035041075.1 Acraspis erinacei | reverse complement strand
TTTCCATGACGTGACGCTCGATCTGTGTCCATGACGTGACGCGTTTCATTTTCACTGGCTAGCCCCCAGCGCCAGCGCCTGAACCTCGGCACCCCGGCAACCCGGCATAAAGAACTTCGTTCCAAAAAGTAATGGAACTGAACACAATAGTGAGCGAAAACAAGATAAAGGCTAAGTCCACAGAGTTATATTAAATAGTGGTGTAGCCATAGATTTAAGAAATTCAGAGAACATTATTTTAAATGCTAATACTGCAAGTGCATTACGAATACTATTCGGAAGTTTATTCCAAAACGGCCTCCCTCCAATGACTATTTTATTTTTAAATATCATGTACAACAAATTACCCATAAAATATTCTCTTCTCTTGGCAACTGTCATAAAACAAGCTCTTTCCCTGGACTCAGAAATATGATCGAATTTTAACAGGTAATACATAAAACGGATGCAGGCTTTTACGAGGTGGTTTCGCGTAGATGTAGGCAAAGAGTTCCTACTCCGAATAAGCTGATGTAAAGTTCTGAAGGTTTTGCGTGATATTAGTTCAACATGCTATTTCCAAGAAAGCTTCCTGTTAAATATCAAACTAAGATCAGTGACAAAATCAGATAAATGAATAGCAAGACCGTTAAAGTACAAAGGTGGAAGGGAATACAAGGCTTTAGATGAATTATGAGTGGAGGATAGAACTAGTAAAGCATATTCATTTTGTGGATTTAGTTTCAAACTATTGGATACCATCCAGTTGTAAACGTTATTAATATGTTCCTGCACCATTTTAAGTATATCCCTAAGGCTACCAAGATATATTTTAATATCATCAGAATAAAAATAGTAATTACATTAGCATGTAACAGCTGAAAAGTCGCATGCGAAGACATTAAACATTTTGGGGCAAAGTATTGAGCGCTGGGGAGTCCCACTCATCAACTAATTCCAATCAGAGCAGTTATGGTGCTGTACTCCCTACGCAATCTAGACTGGAAAAGATCAAGCAGGTTATGCTTTTCCAAATATTCAGTTAGCTGCTTATCCATTATTTTCTCAAGCGGTATGGCTAATGTATTGTGGATAGATATAGGACAAAAATCTGTTAAGAGTTGAAGGATGAGTGATCTTAGGTATAGAGCGAATCAGTGTTTTTTTCCAACTATTGGGAAAAATCCCAATCTGTATAGAACAATTGTAAATATAAAGTAGAACAGGAAGTATCACACGAAGTGAAAGTTTACCCACTTTAATCGAGATACCATGTATGCCGATAGACCCTCAGGTTATCTTGAAAATTTCTGGAAGCAGAGAGTCTATCCTAATATTAGAGAAGTAAAAGTTAGCATCATCAAGGGAGGTAGTTCACTTGATAAGCGAGTAGTATCAATTGGTAGAGGCTCAATCAAGAAACGTTTCATAAAATCATTTACCGGGTAGTTCTAATCAAAGGTTTGACTCTTTGTGGGAATAATTCCAAGCCACCGAAGAACCTTCCAGATATTTTCATCCTTATTCTTGTTCACAATTGCATTATAGTTATATTTATTTTTAGAGTCCCTTATCTTAGTTTGAACCAGATTTTTAAGGACACGAAATTTCTTTCATCGTGCCTGGTCATTGGTCCTCCTCGCTTGAGAATACTTTTTGTCTCTTCGTTCTGAAATTTCTAAACTCTTCCGATATTTACAGGCAACCATCTATCCTCATGAACTGTACTTAGGTTTCTGAAATTTTGTAAGTACGGGGCAAGATTTATACATGAATTAAAGTTTTAATGTATTTTAATACTAACATGGTTGAACAAGAAAAGTACTAGATATTGAGAGTAATTTTGTACTTTAATTAGATCTGCCACAGACATAAGGTCAATCCTTGTGCTAAACATTCCGGAGTGGTTCGTCGTCCCATGTCGAGCTATAGAAAAACCAACTGAACTGATCGAAGAAGTAAGTTAATTAGACTGGTTGGAGCGAATACTTTAGTTCGTATTAAAATCCCCTGTAATTATAACATTACTATAATTAAGCGTATATTCAAGAAGCTCCGTCTCAAATTCATTGCCAAACCTAGAATTTGGCCGTTTATAAAAAACTCCGAAAAATTTTCCGTTCACGAGATTGAAAGTCGTCAACAAATAAAAATTGAGTAGCCGGTATAGTGGTTTTTTTTACAGTGGTTCGACGAATCAAATTGAATCTTGGGTCAAGTTTCAGAAACAGCCTCAATGAGAAACAATGTCAGACCAAAATCATCAGCAAATTCATCAAAATGAGCAGGTAGGGATTGAGCATTGATTTGACATATATAGTCTTAGGGACCGTACGAAAAATCGGGGATATAGAAAAAAATCTGTCAAGTTAGAGAATTTCTATAACTTTAAGCAGAATGAATTACAAAATTTTTATTTTAATTACGATTCTTTTATTCAGTTCTTTATAAAAAATTCTAGTTTATAAATGTTACAAGTTCAAGATTCCGCTATTTAATTAATAATGGTAAGGGGGAATGAACATTTAAAGAGGAAAACAACAGGGAAATTATAAACTAAGCCTTGTGGTCACCTTGATATAATATTCCTATTAGAAATTTATTTTTCTTGTATTTATATTTTTCCCCTCTTTTTGGTATTTGTTTTCTCTTGAACATTATCTTTCTAGTTATAAATTTTATCAATCGTTTGAAGATTTAACAATTTAGCTAAAAACACAGCCACAGAAAAAACCTTTTTCCTGATCTGGAGGTCAGACCATGTTTGCTATATGTTTTTGGGGTCGCTGAATCTGAATCCGAGGTCCATAAAACTCCACCTTGTCAGGGTTTTGAAATAACCTCAAAAAACCGTATACATATTTTTTTCGCGTATCTTTTTCTGAGTCTGGAGGTCAGATCACTTTTATTATATGTTTTTGGGGTCGCTAACTCCGAATCCGAGATCCAAAACACACTAGCACGTTATGGTTCTGACAGAACCTCCAAAAAAACGTCATACAATTTCTTCAAGTCCAGGGGCCGCACCAAATTGATTATATCTTCTTGGGTTCGCTGAATCCTCGAGATCAGGAAGAAGATTTTTTTTGTGTGGTTGTGAAATTAATTCGTTTTGGTCAAAACTCAAACCGATTTGTTGATAACTCAACTATTTCGAGGAAAATTGACTTTTTTCAAATTTATATTTTGTTCAGCGAGCAACTAGAATCTTTCCTGCATAGATATTCAAATATTTTTTTTAAATTTGTCTGTTTAATTTAAAAATTAATTTTTTTTTCAAATCCAAAAAAGACTTTAGATGACTGAAAAAAAATTTCAATTTTGAAAAATTCAATTGCAAAAAACAGGGTTAAAATTAATTTTTTTGTTTTGTTTTGAATTTGAACATTTTTCATAAAAATAATATCTTTTATTTCAAATGAAATCAGTTATAATATTTTGATTTTTAAAATTACAGAAAAACTATTTTTCTAGATATCAGGTTTTTGGTACGACAACAACCTTAAATACAAAAAATTCTATTAGTTATTTTATTTATTAATTTATTTTTCAACCATAAGATAGTTTAAAGTTTATTTCTAAGGTTTTTTATTTGGTCTAGTGATTTTTTTATCTTGAAAAACACTTATTTATATTTTCAACTTTTTTAGTTGACAAAATCTATTATTCGTTAAAGTTTCATCTAGGTTCGTAGAATATTTTAACGAATTTTAGATTTTGATGTATTGCGATATTCGAAAAAAATTGTACGCAAATTTTTTTTACCTGAACCTTATAAATTCCTGTTTCAGTTCCATCTACCTGAGGCACAGTGAGTTTAAAAATCCAAATTTCTTTTAATTTACAGTTTAAATTTTTAGCGTCTTGCTATAAAAGGGATTCATGTGTCCTGAAATTTGAATATCTATTTTAAAAAAATGTAATACTCTATTCTTTCTTAGAGCATTAAGTTCATAGTCTAGTAGCGATGTTTCTATTAATCCTCGCCTGGCTATTTGGCAAAATATGTTGGCAGGATTCATCCTCACAGGCCTCCTGCTGCCTGGCCTCCTTCTGCCAAGTCTTGTCCTAACAGGCCTTTTCTTGACGTGTCTGCTCCTGCCAAGTCTGCTCCTGCCATGTCTCATACTGCTATGTATTCGTTTGGAACATCTTCTTCTACGAATCCGTCTACGCATGGTGGAAAAGCCCTTGGACAACTTGGTCTTATTCAGCGCATTTCAAATACTTATACGTTCCGATGATTCGAATTTCCAAGATATAGTTTTAAGTTAACTATGCCAATTATACGAACATTAATGTCACCGATAGGACCCTTATGAATATCTACCTGAACCCTGCCTGAGTAACCTTGAGACGTGGGATTGCGTCTTGGAGGGATTAAAGGTGCATTCAGATGAGCGTTTCCCGGTTCCAATTACGTTCACGATTGCACCCGCTGACCAATCAGCGTGCAGCACGAAACGTGCAGATTGTTCGACGTTTGCAATCGTGACCGTAATCGGAACCGAGAACCGATCGTCTGTATACGCCTTAAAGGAGTTCGTTTTAGATGGGTCGACGAAAGACATGTGGCACTGGACAGCTGTGTGTATGATTGAGGCGATTATCAGAAGTGTATGAGAGGAAGGTTTAATTGTTTGACCTCGTAGAAGAATGATCAGTTTTTGAGTTCGGCTCTGATGAGTGATCAGGTTGTGAAAGTTGTTGCAGAAATGTTCAAGTGATTTTGAAGTACAAAAGTCCGGTTTGGACAGATCCGGATTGGATCAGGACTCTGATGAGCGTGTCAATAGGAGTAGTGAAAAAAGTGATTTCATGACAAAGTCCCGCCTGGACAGATCCGGTTTGAATCAGGGTTCAATACACTTGAAGTTATAATTATTTTAAGGAATTAGAGGATTCGGCACCTTCCGGATTTTTTTTACAAAATGGGTTCTCCGGTCGGGTTGCACTGACGCACATTTGTGAGGAAGTGGAGGCAAATGCGAGAGCCTGTAAAGATAAAGTCATTTAATAAATTTGGTTTCTTGCATTTCTGACTTAAGTCATTTCACAACCCTTTCCCTAGTCTCGCTCCAGTTTTGTTCAATCGGGTAGGGATTGTGATGAGCCTAAAACGAAGTATCCACTGCTCTCTCGGTCGGCTACAAGTAACAAGAAATGTCTTCCCGAGCAATAGAAGGCAATTTTTATCTTTAACAAACGGTGCAGGATAAAAACTTTGGATGTTTTTGAATTACTGCAGTTTAGTCAACATATCTTGTCAAAAGTAGAAAAATTGCTTGGAAATGTTTAAAAGATTCAGAGATAAAAATCAGAGTAGCTACAGGTCAATAAATTCGCATAAGTCAAGCTATCGCATAGATCTTTGAAGCAAATGTATATAAGTTATTGTTTCTTTGTTAGGCCCCCCAAAAAACGACAAAATATATTAGATTCTTGATATCATTCATGGTTGACAAATTGCAAGGAATTTTGGATAAACAGGTTGGCAATTCGCAAAAATGATTTTAATTTCTTTTGCGGTTTTTTCATAGCTTATGAGAAACACTCAAAATGGCATTTTTATGCAAAAAGTTCTCCCGGTTGTTTACATTTACAAAATATTTGGAAGTGACGAAAGGTGGCTTTAGCGTGAAAAACCGGTCCCCGCTTTAAAACTTTTTTTATTACTTATGAAATTTTCTATTTAAATATCATGTAAGGATAATAAAAAAAAGGATTAACAATTCAAGTTGCAAGCTTCAAAGTACAATTATTTAGCAAGGCTGTTAAAATTTATATTATTTATTCCCTGTATCACAAAGTAGGTAGCGTTGGCGATATTTATGCTTCAAATTTTTATTTTTAAAAGTAAATATACATTATTTTTACAGCAAGATGCTAAGCAGGGAGCAAACATATAGATTTTGTAGATATGAACTGATCCGTAAGCGAGGCAAGAACATTTACGCCAATACAGATAAAGAATATACATGATTTGAACTCTTAGCTATAGTTTTTTCTATAATTTGAAAATATGAAATTGGTATTTACTTCGGTTTTATATTTGGTGCTTAATTCTATTGGTAAGTATATTAACAGAATATATAGTTTTAAAAACATTTTTAAAATTAATTCTTTTATAAACCGATTTAAACAAAGAAAATTAAAAAGAAAAACTGCTGAGATTTCTAAGAGAGTTGTCGAGCCTGATTTTCGAGCCCCTTCTATATGTGACGTTCCCGGTGCTCGTCAATAACAGGAAAATGGTGGAAATCGCCTAAGTGGTATAGATTAAAATTATTTAAAGATGTTCCAATATTTTACAATAAACAAAGAAATTTTTTGTAAAGATATTATTTTTTGAAAAAATATGTTCTTCTTTTTTCGATAATTAACCCTTTTGTATTATATTGCAAGAAATTTGAATGGAAACAATATTATATCCAGAAAAATTTCTCTTGAAATTAGAATTGTTCTGCATGACACGAATGCCAAAGATGCTATAAAAATGTCGGATAAGAGTTTTATTTATATATTAGCCGACGAACAAACAACATTTTTTCATTGCTCTACATAATTATTATCTTTTGATTGTTTAATTTATAGATTTATCTGACACTGAAAATCTGTTAAATCGTTTAATACTAGGGACACTCCGAAAGTTTTGTCAATAGTTATATTTTAGGTATGCCAGGTGGATTACGCATATGTATTTTAAAAACTTGATTTCTATAGACGACAGCGAAAAATAGAACGAAAATTTGTAATTTATTTGTTGCAGGTATCATTTAAAATTAAGAAAGTATGTTAAAAGACATTGATTTAACAAGAGAACATTTTCAGGCCCTTCTTTTGCACCATCGGAAAGAACATAAACTGTATAACGCTGGTTCATTGACTCTAAATTTTGACGCACTAGTCTCAGTTATGAATTTCGCGAAAGTCCGTGGGCACCGTGGGCATTGGTATCAACGCAATTTGTTCTATTCTAAATGATGCTTTTGTATGAAAAAATTTGTAGCAACAGTGGCTCTTGAAGATCCCAAGCTGTTAATGCTGATTGCTATACAACCACTTGCTTACCTGATGTAATTTCTGAATTGAGAAAAAAGAACAAAAATCGTCACTTCATTTTTCGCTATGAGAACGCAAGTTCACATATAGCACGTATAACAATTGAACTCTTAAAAGAACAAAACGTCCAATTATTGGACCATCCAACGGATAGCCCAGATTTATCGCCAAATTACTTTTTTATGTTCCCGAAAATGAAGAATAAATTGCGCGGCTAACAATAAAGAAGTTTGTTTTAATCCAAAATTTTGTTTTAATTACTTTGACAAAACTTTGAGAGTGCCCCGTATCACATCCTCTAATGGTGAAAATGACAATTCTCAGAGTACATTTTTCAAGGCCTTACCACAAAAGGGATTCATGATATCAAAACATAAGAATATATTCTTCGAAAACAATTAATCCTGTATATCTCCTTGTAGAATTAAGTTCACAAGCTGATGACAAATGGCCTGATACTCCTCGCCCGGCAAGGAGGCAGACTTCTTCTTCTCGTCGCATACCTCAGTCTCTTTCCCAGCCAGAGTCTTCTCTACGCGGCCATTCTAGCTTTAATCCTGATCCTCTATCACGCGACACATCCAGGTCTCCTCCAGAAAACTCTCTCTTATACGCTGGATATGGACTTGGACAACTTGGATTTATTCGACTTTTTCCACACAGAAATCCCCATCGGCAATTCGAGTTCCGAAGACACATTTTTCTACCCGATTCATCACTTCGGCGGCTAGTATCAGGCCATGTCTATGCGCACATGGCAACCTCAGAACAAATTGTATTAACAGCGTCCAATGGGGAAATTTTTGCAATATTAGAGACTAGTGGTACCCTGAGTGGAATATATAGTACCCATACAGGAAGACCTCGAGTGAAAATAAACATAGGAAGCGGCGCGGTTACGAAAATGATCCGAGAGGAAGCTATGGAATGTCCAGTAGGCCCTAACCGCGTAATACAAAGGACTTTTAGGATAATAGTTGTAAACCAAGATTCTTTACAGCTAAGCCAATAATCTGATTTTAATAAATGTAAATATTTGCTCAATAATGGATAGTTGGTTTTTAAAAGAAACTTTATTTTAAATAATTACTTGTACCATTAACACCTAGCTAAAATTAGCGTCATTCTCTTAAATTAAGGTTCTTAATCTGATATAATAAAGATAAAATTGAAGGTGATGTAATTCATGAAATCAGATTATTTTATTCAAATGAAGCAAAAGAATAAAAATTATGTTCACTTTTAACTATAGTTTGTTCTCTAACTGAAAATTATGAGAGTCGTTTACTCTTTGGTCTTATATTTGGTAGTTAATTCTATTGGTAAGCATAATAATGTATTATATGTATATGTTTAGCAAAATGTTTAGGTTTTCCGCCAATATCAATTCTTTTGAATTGATTAAATGTTTTTCCAAAGTCTATGTATTTCTTCAAATGAATTTTGATTTTGATCTGAATTCTTCCGGACAAATATGTATAGTCTTGCCAAGATTTTTTGTTGTTAGTTTTTTTGTAGTAATTTTTTAGTCCCTGACTGAATCTGGATAAACTGGAAAAAAATTGTAGTTGCATTGGCAGACGGCAAAACCTTAGCTGTGATTCTCCTGGTCATATGTGGCTTTAAAGCCCAATGTATTTTGAGCCAAATCATTGTTTTAACATTTTATGTTCAACTCATCGCAAAATGCAGTAAATTTGTTTCTAAAAATGAAAAAATAATTTAATCTGACGCAGGCTATACTCTTTAAAACAAGATAAAGGACACAGATAAGTATTACTTAATATTTGAGTATTTATAAAAATTCAGACTCGTGGAATGAAATTATTGCGCAGTTTAAGAGCCGAGATTGCTTGCTTGTGTAAATTTGTTATCATAATCATTCTTGAGCAAAAAAAAACTTTTTGGAATTTTTAAGTGAAAGCAAAAAATATTTTTCCTTTTAGAATTTTCTCCAAGTTTCCTCTTGGGAGGCGCAATCGAATGTCAATTTAAATTTTCAATTAATTGGAAACTATCTTTCCAAAAAAATATCATTCTTAAAATTCACTAACTTCATGCACAATTCCAGGAAATAGTAATGTTCAAAAATGTACAAAAAAACCTTTGCTTAAAGAAATAAAAATTCTTGAAATAAATGCTTGAAAAAATATGTATATACTTTTAGTTTTTTATATATAGTGATACTTCAGTATTTTATTTTTCTGATTAATAATAATATTTTTACATTCTCATCTTTAATGACTGTGGGTATCTGTCTTTAATAAAAATTAAAAAAGTTATAGCATTTTCAAAATAAAAAAAACCAAATGGAAAAAAACTAATGAAAAAGCAATATCTCAAATTTGTGGTCAAACCAATGAAGATAAGAAAAGATTTAAATCAACCAAAATCGTTCACCTAAAAATATCTACAAATTTATCATGAAGTACTTTGTTATAGAATAAGAAGGTTTTGTTTTATTCGCGAAAAACAAAATTGAAATGAAAAAATTAAATTTGCGTACAACCGATAGAAATGCAAAGACCGAGCGCGAAGTGCGAGAACCAACAGTCTCGCGCCCCAGGCGCGCTCAAACTTTCGAGCGAAGCTCTTATAACGAAAAAGAATTCACAATCACAAAATTACAGGATTGAATGTTTTCAGTTTTAATTTTAAAATTTTGGTGCACGAATATGAAAATAACACAAAGACCGAGCGGGTAGCGCGAGGTAAATAAATAATCGAGCGTGAATAGCGAGATAAATGCTTAGTAGAGCGCAAATCCGAGTGAGAACTAACAGTAGCGTATTTGTAGATAATCGTTAGTTTTGTTGAATTTTACTTATTCTGAAGTAAATGCTTGTAAACCTTTTCAAGACCTATTTTCTAGAAATAAAATAAAAAATTGGCTAAGAAATACCAAAATATATTTGTCTTTGTAATCGTAAATAACGTTTAACAGCGGATTGGTGATCTGTACGAATATTAAAAGGCTGCTAATTGGTCGTTCTTCCTTCCGATTAGAAAAAAGTTTTACTCTTATATTAAAGGACGATCAGAAAACTTTTTTTCAATTGTCTCTGTAATGATTATTTTTATATTGTTTTATTTATAGATTTCTCTAATATTACAGAAAACTGATTATTATTATTATTATGGTCTTTGAAAATAATTAATCCTCTATGTCTCCTTGCAGAATTAAGTTCACAGTCAAATAAAGATTGCCTTGATACTCCACGTCCAGGTTGTTGGCGTCCTTCATCTTCGCGTCAAATTAACCAGTCTTATCCCGAGCCTGCACGTCGTCTACGTGCCAGGTCTTCTCCTGCTTCTCCATTACTTGCCAGGTCTAACACTTCTCCTGATCATCGATTACCTGTCAGGTCTCGGTCTGCTCCTGTTCCGCTGTTACCTGCCAGGCCTAGGTCTTCTCCTGATCCTCCATTACATTCCCAGTCTAGGTCTTCTCCTGATCCCACATTGCCTGTCCCATCTAGGGCTGATCCTGATCATCCATTGCCTGCCACGTCTAGGTCTTCTCCTGATGCTCCATCAAGTTCCAGGGCTAGGGCTTCTCCTGCTCCTCCATTACGCGAAAGGTCCAGATCTCCTCCAGCAAGCTCCTCCTTATATGCTGGATATGGAGTTGGTCAACTTGGATTAATTCGACTGCTTCCACACAGAAATCCACATCGGCGATTCGAGTTCCGAAGACACACTTTTCTTCCCAATTCATCACTTCGGCGGCTAGTAGTAGGCCATGTCTATGCGTACATGGCAACCACAGAGCAAATTGTTTTAACAACATCCAATGGGGATATTTTTGCAATATTAGAGACTAGTGGTACCCTGAGTGGAATATATAGTACCCGTACTGGAAGACCCCGAGTGAAAATAAACATAGGAAGCGGCTTGATTACGAACATGATGCGAGACGAATCTATGGAATGTCCAGTAGGACTTAACCGCGTAATACAAAGGACTTTTTGCATAATAGTTGTAAACCAAGATTCTTTGCAGCTAAGCCAATAATTCGATTTCAATCAAAGTAAAACTTTGCTCAGTGATGGGTAATTTACGTTTTAAAATAAAATTGGTATCATTACCGTTATACATTCACCATTTAACTTCTTCTTAGTTACTATTTGACAAGAGAAACTATCGATAATTTTCTGTTTGAGAAATACGTGCCCCAACCAAAAAATTGTCCAATCTTAAAATAACTTTTAAATACACCTAAAGAAATATGTTACTCGCAACATTAATTAATTATGTCACTAATTCCAGAAAATAATATCTTTTCACTATAAGCAGAGTTGAACATTTTTTAAGAAAGTGAGAAGACCCCGAGTGAAAATAAACATAGGGAGCGGCTTGATTTCGAACATGATCCGAGACGAAGCTATGGAATGTCCAGTAGGCCCTAACCACGTAATACAAAATAAGTTTAGCATAACAGTTTAAAACCCGGATTCTTTATAGCTAAGCCAATAATTCGATCTCAATCAATGTAAAACTTTGCTCAGTGATGGGCAATTTACGTTTTAAAATAAATTTGATATCATTATCGTTATCCATTCAAAATGTAACTTTTTCTTAGTTACTATGGCAAAAAATAAATATCGCTACTTTTCTGTTTTATAAATATGTACCACTGCAAAAAAAATTTCTGATCCGACAAATAAATTGAGAAATTAATTTCAGTGAACTTAATAAATTGTTTTCCCTTGGAAATTGCTTATAAATGAAAAAGAAAGCTCGCACTATAAAAAATTATCTGAGTGGAAGAAAACTGAAGCTTATATAATTCATGAAATCCAATTTTTGTATACTTATAAAGCAAAAGAATACAAATTATTTTGACGGTTAACTATACTTTTTCTTCTAACTGAAAAATGTGACAATCGTTTACTACCTCGCCTTATACTTGGTAACCAATTATATTGGTAAGCAGAACAATGTAAGATATATTTTTGGCAACATGTTTAGGCTTTCCGCAAATATCAATTCGTCCTAATTAAAGAAATGTTTTGCCCAAGTCTATTTGTGTTTGTTCAAATCAAGTATGAATTTGATATAAATTCTTCCAGGAAAACTAAACATAGCCTGGCCGAAATTTTTTGTAGTAATTTTTCAATCCATGGCCGAATCTCGAGAAAATGGAAATAATTGTAAATGTATTGGCAGCCAGGAAACCTTAGCTATGAGTCCCCTTGTTGACGTTTTCTAAGCCATGTATAGGTGCCCCAAAAAGATTATAGTTTTAAATAAATAAATAAATTTTGGATTTTAGAGAAAGGAAAAAAAACGGCATACAAGAATTTCGACGACTTTCTTATTTACTACAAGTAGTACTTTCATCCTTTACTTTAAAGAATTTTCCAATTTTTGAAGCAGATGCTTTTAAACCTTTTGCAAAATCTTCTCCCTATTCAGAAGATAAAACACGGATAAGTATTACGCAACTGAATGATTATTAACATAGGCCCTCAAAAAAAGTGTTATGTGCGCGAGATCAGAGTATGGTATCTATACGTATTTTGGGGCGCTGAACACGAATCTGATATCAGTTTTTCCCCAGCACGTTAGTTTATTTCCCTAGATGCGGAAAATTTCCTGGTAAATCAGATTTCGTGGATATAAATTACACCTGGTAATAAAATTATCTGGATAAGGACAGACATAATATTCTTTAAATTCTGGGACGCCGAAAAGTAACTAAGTTCATGTAAGTATTTGAAGTAAGAAGTTACCTAAATCTGATATTAAGAAGGTACTGTTGATGAACTTATCTTAAGAAATACGTAGAGAAGAGAAAAGACAATAACATAATCATACCTCGTGATCAAGAAACTTAAATGAAGAAAAAACTAAGAACGTGTCGCGGGACACGCATTGGGAACGAAGCTCCTCGTTACTTTCTCGCATTGAATGATTCGCGCACTCGAGAGAGAGAGAGAGAGAGAGAGAGACATGGATACTATATAATAGGCCAACCGCTCGAAACTTTCTCCGCTACTCCCTCCCACCGTTTCGGCTAGTCTCTCTCTCTTTCTCTCTCTCTCTCTCTCT
>JAWWLR010000034.1:103630504-103643014 GCA_035041075.1 Acraspis erinacei | reverse complement strand
ACATAATGGCGAATTATATAGAAAACATTAATCGAAGTGTGAGTGATGACCTTGGAGGTCCTTTGGACGTGTCCGAGGAGCCAGAGTACACTGAAGCCAGGCCCACCCTGAGTCACGTTGAGGCAAGTAGCTCCAAACCAACGAGTATGAAGCCGAGGACCGCAAACGCTTCAACGCGCGCGACCTCGACTCCTAGCATAAATAAAGGAGAAGAAATATCGGGCTCAAATATCGCCAGTAAGCATAAAAAAATGCAGGGGCGATCAACCCCAGGCGCCTCTAATCAAACCATGCGAGGGTTTGAGATACGCGGGGGTCTGAAAGGACCTCAAGCAGAAAGTTAAGTCTGACGACCTTGGCCGAGTTGACAGCTTCTGTCGGCTGCAATCAAGGAGACGGTTGGAGAGGGTAGTAGCGTGCGGGAGCTCATACTCCACATTGAGGTCGAGGTCTTGGACCCCAATTCTACTACCGACACTAAGGAGCTCGAGGCGGCCATATGAGGTCACTTCGGGAGCGGACAGTTTGGAGTAGTGAAGGCCCGCCTCACGAAAAGATACTTCAGAGGCAATCTAAGGGCTTTCGTGAAGCTGACAGAAGAGTTGGCTGCGAGGCTGGTACGCGCAGGAAGGCAAGGATGGCAAGAAGGGACATAGGGCGGCGACTTGCGAAAGTGCGCCGCAGTGGTACCTCTGCGCCGCAAAAGAGGAGAAGCACAGTGCAGAATACCTACCGGGGACGATGAGATGATTGGCGTTTAAGAAAACAGCCTCGTTGAAGAAGCCCCAGGGACGATCAAGGTAATGTAGCAGATCCAACCAGGATGCTGAAAGCAGAAGGAACTCGTTAGAAGCCGAAGCACGGCTTGCTGGTCTTATCCCCATGTCCTTGAAGTAATGCGAAAAGTGTCAATGCAAGATTTTCCCTTCAACTTAACAAAAATATAAAATAAGATATAATAAAAGAGTGACTGTAATTTCAACGAACTCAGTAAATCATCTTTCTCCCTCGAAACTGGTTTATGAAATACGAATGTAATTTATAAATATAAAATATAATCAGTAGAAGATACAATTCAGGCTCATATGATCCATGTAATCGGACGTTTTGAGTCTAATAAAGAAAAAGCACACACGCTAGTCACACTGTTCACTATAGTTTTTCACTAATTGAAAAACATGAAAATCGTTCATACACTTATATTAAACTTGTTGGTTAATTCCATTGGTAAGTATAATGAAATAATTCATAGTTTTAAAAGCATTTCTAATCTTTCGGGAAATAAAAATTGGTCCGGCTGCGATATAAGCAGCAGATTATAACAATTGTTTCTAAAAATTAGATACGAAAATGAGAATTGTTCTTTATAGCCATTGTTTTGTAACGGGTTGTTATCTTTTAGCTGAAAAGAAATGAATCAGGAGTAAAAGAACAATTATTTGAATATCTGTGGCAAAAAAGACATGTACAAAGTCAATCTAAGTTTATATGAATACATCAGATTTAATCTTATTATGACGTGTCCGTAAGAGGACGTTCTTAGCTGGATGGCTTTGAATCCGCATTTATTGAAGTTATTTTATGGTATAATTAAAAAAATATGTGGCTTCAACGTCCAAGGTTTTTAAATTAAAAAATCATCGTTTTAAAATCATCCGTTTAAGTCATAGCTAAATCTAGTCGATTGTTCCTAAAATTTTTTTGAACTATAAATCAAGAACACAGCATACTCTATAAAACTGAAACAGTGATACGAGTGAATATTACGTAACAACTAAAAAGGAAAAAGGAACAATCAATAAGTGTTGTATTTGTGTCTCATTTATACAGAATGCCAGATTTGGATTCAGTAACCATAAACCTACGCAACACACCTTACCTGTAGGGCTTATTGTGGTCATAAAAAATGAAAAAAAGAAATATGAGTTCGTATTCCAAACACTTTTGAGTAGCATCCAAAGTAACTCTTTTAAAAAACAAAGTTACACCTCAAAGAAAGAGCTCCGAAAATTTTTTCGAAAGAGGTGAAAAAAGCAGTTCAGATGGGCTCTAGATGTCCCGTTCCAGTCTGGATTTTGTTCAGATAAACTTCAACCATGCTAAAATATCGTTTGCCGTCTTAAGCAGGTGTCCAACTTTCCCTTAATACAAGAACTTTGGATTAACCAGGCGAAAGTTAGAGGCTTAAGCAACAAGAACAGATCAATTATTAATGGCAGGGTCAGAGAACACAGTAAAGTATCATTCTATTTCAAACTATACTTCTATGACGCACCAACATCTGCGGAATTGAGAAATCTGGTGGATTACTGCTGCGTTGAAGGCAGGCTATTGCTCATCGAATGTGATATTTAAGCACATCAGTCCTATTGAGATGGTAAGGACATTAACCACAGGGTGGACCCTTTATTAGATTACCTTTTAACTACTGATTACACTTAATTGAATGTGGGAAACACGCCCAATGTTGGGACATCTTTATTTCCCATCTATCATGGGCAGGTAATCTCCTTGACAGCCAATAGACCTGAGGTTAAAAGGTACAGCAACCTTTAGGGTTTAATCAAGTACATACAACAACGAAAACGGAATTTGCTATCAAAATCCTACAGAATGATGCAAAATTCTGACACGACTCCTAAAGTCTTGAAGCACTTGATAGGCATACACGTTTCGAGCTCTCTTTTTACTTAATTTTAATCATTGTTTTCTATATGTATGTATCAGAAATATTCTGACATAGGAGTATCGTATATAAGAAAACAATAATATTTATTTTTTATTGCAGAATTAAGTGTACAGGCCGATAGCGATTGGCCTGATACTTCTTGCCCAGGTCTTCGGCGACCTTATTCTCGTCCTATAAGTCAGCTTCATGGTCATTCGGAGCCTTCTCTACATGCCAGGTCTAGGTCTTCTCTTGATCCTCCATTGCGTGTCAGGTCCCGATCTCCCCCTGCAAGGCTTCATCTTTCCAGGCCTCCTCATGCGACCTCTTCATCTGTGGGCACTCTTATATATGCTGGATATGGACTTGGACAACTTGGACTTCTTCGACTTATTCCCTACAGTAATCCGAATCGGCGTTTCGAGTTTCGCAGATACACATTTCATCACACTTTACCACTCCGACGGCTAGTATCAAGACAAGTCTATTCGTACATTCAAACTGCAGAACAAATTGTATTAACATCATCGAACGGTGATATTTTTGCAATATTGGAAACTGCTGGTGATCTAAGTGGAATATATAGTACCAATAGGAGAAGGTGCAGGGCGAAAATAAACATAGGAACTAGCGTTATTACGAACTTGACACCAGACGAAATTAGGGAATGTCCCGTAGGCCCTAAGCGCCGAATAAATTCACGTTTTCATATAGTAGTTGTAAACCAGGATTCTCTACAGCTAAATCAATAATTTAATTATAAAAAATGTAAAATATTTTTGAATCATTCACTTACAGTGCTCATTTGGTCAATTTGGTTCTTGAATAGAAAGTATTGGTTGAATGGTTCGATTAAATTTTTTTATACTTTCCTCAAAGTAGTTAAGTTTTCAGTAAAAAATTTGAATGTTCAACAAAAAATATCAGCAATTATATTTCAGCCAATAAAAATTAATTTCAAACGTCGCTTACTCAGCGAATGGTAACCCTTAATTAACAAATTCATATTTCATAAGCCATTGGTCGTCGAATGTTTAATGATGGCTCATTTGTAAGCTTATTTTTTGCTTCAAAAATAATCTTTGGCAGTTATTTCCGTCATCCTTTAAGCAAAGCACACTATACATATTTTTAGACTTTTATAAGGAAACCGTTTGTCCAATCTAAGAACTAACTGTCAAATGACTAACTGCTTAAATCGATTAGAAAACAGGTTCTTGCCGAGGTTACATCCTTAATATCGCAAAAGAAAAATTTGTCTTTACTTACACACATTTTCAAAAGCTACTCGTAACGAAAATATTTCAGTAAAATTTCCAATTAAGGCGCGTATCGTATACAAATAATCGCTGCCAAGAACAGTAGACCTAAAAATTGTATCTTAGTGCACGGGAGTGACAAGTGCACTTAACAGATGGAAAATAGCTATTTTATGCTGTGAGTAAATAATTAATTATAAAGACAGTTAGATGTAAAATGTAAAATACTTCAGACCAGATAAAAGACCATAGTGATATTGAGAATATCCTTTATTTAATTGTCTTGCCAACATTTCCAGAAATAAATAAATATCAGATTGTTTCTAGTTTTAACCCTAGAATAAAAAAACACCCTTAAACAGGCGTTTTTCCGCCAAATTCGAAAAAAAGAAAGGTGTATGACCGTCAGACCAGAGCAGTTGATCCTCATGTATATTGAACAGCTGAATCCAAAACCGTAGTCCGAAACATCACATTGGCTCGTGTTTTAACCCTAATCTCAAAGAACACCCGTAAACAGGCGTTTTTCCGGCAAATTCGAATCGAAATATGATGTCATATTTTCGATATTCAAAATGGCGAGCCCAGTATGGCGGACTCGGGTGTCAGGATCCGCGTCTGACCATCAGCGCGTTAGTGGCTGGTAAAATTCACTCTCTTTTTTTGTCATAACGACTTATTTTATTCTCAAATGCTGTGTGCAATGGCTCTTTTCTACATTTCCGTTTTCTGGCAGATATACCTCGTGTTAGCATCCAGCAGTAATCAGCCATCATACGTTTATTCCACCTACCTTGGGACCGACGCTCCACATCCTTGAGGTCCTGATGGAATCTTTCACACTGCTCTTCATTGAAATCACAAGATTTTATGGGATGTAGTCAACATGAGAATCCAAGATATGCAGCTTAATATTTATCCAGCAGCACATTTGACCATAATTTTCTACCATTTTTTCTAGTTGTTCTCTGTAATTTTGGACTTTTGTGGTTTTCTAGGAAATTCTCAGTGTCCGACATGAAACTGAGCCATCTTCTTTTTTCATCATGGTAACAAAAATTTCATTTTTCATCATTTGTAGAATTTGAGGACAGTTAAAAACTCCATCACGCAGTTTTGTGTCAGAAATGTGGGAAAAATTTTGTTGCAGCTACTGAAAGCATTTACCCTCTTTATAAAGAGCGTTCACCCATTGTTTTATAGGTCCTAATTGAATATGAAGAGGTGGAAGAAGGACTTTAGAGGGATCAGTTAATGATTCGTCTATAATGTTCATAGACCCTGGTTGCAAAGACGTTCTTCTGGGCCCTTCTTTTCTTATGTAATGGGTTTGCCTATCTTTACTGTCGCATTCACTTAAAAAGCATGCATTCTTTGTTTAAATCGATTGTTGTCCCAATAAAATGGTGAGAATTTTCAGGTCACCGCAAACGTGAAACCCATGTTCTTCTTATATGATTTTTTGCAGAACTATTTTCATGTTCCTATACTCTTCTTGTATAACTACCTAATATGCTACAGAGTTGGCGGCATATACATTAGGATTATGAAGCAAGGTTGCTTTCAGATTTCTTTTGCAAGAATCCATGAACAATCTCCACTCCTCAGGATTGTAACTGGCAGGTTTTAATTTATTTATTAATCCCAAAATATCATTTTAGTACACTAGTGAAAGCTTTTCATTTTCCGAGAAATATTCTAGAAATTCGATCTCTCTATGACTGTAGAAAGAGGATTTAAATCCTCTTTCATTCACAGCAATATGTTTCAACCATGACGCCAGAACCTCTGGTCGATCATTGGCAAAGCCCAACTTACGAATTTGGTGGTAAGCCGTATTTTTAAGGGTGCTCTTTGAGGTTAGGTTTAAATCACGAGCCAATTTGATATTTTTCACTTCGGATTTGGATTCAGCAGTTCAAAATAAATAAGAACACACTGCCCTGGTTCGCCGGGCAGACCACTTTCTATTTTTTCGAATTTGGCGGAATAGCGCCATTTTAAGGGTGGTGTTTGAGGTTACGGCTAAAACACGAGCCAATTTCATATTTCTGATATCGGATTCAGATTCAGCGGGTAAAAATGTATAAGGATACACTATCCTCGTCTGCAAGTGAAAACTGAAAAAAAACTTTTACCTGTGTGGCTGATATCAAAAATTGTATCATGTTTAGAAGAAAGGAGATCATCAATCATTTTTTTACATTGGAAAATTACTAGCACACTTTGAAATTTAAATCTCAAAGAGAAAACAGAACTCACGTTCTGCTTCATATAGAAGCCTAACTTCGCGTGAAACATGAGCCAATCTGATATTTCTGACTTAGGATTCGGATTCAGCTGGTCAAAATACATAAGCATATTCAGTCTTATTCATTTCACTAATTGATATTTAGATATTATCGACAATAGTTACTACCCACGAATGAACAGAAATGTTCCCTCAATATTTAGAAGAGCCCCACTTTGGCTAGATGAACGACGAAAGAAAACAAAAGATAAGAATTTGAAAAAGCCACTATCTCCTTTAATTACAACGGAAAGTTTCCAAGAACAGAAGAAAAATAGTGAATGATAAAATAAAGAAACCAGAACAAGTTCAAGAGAGCAGGAGAGTAATACAAGAATTAAAGCGAAATAGAGAGGAAGGAAGACAAGCGAAAATAAAGTCAAGTAAAAAGTCTCAAGTATAACTTAAACAGATAGAGGAAGAAATAAAAAAACAGAGAGAGCAGAAAAAATCTTTAAAAAATGTAGATTGAGAAATGAGATGTACTGTGATTTTTATATAAGTACTTTTCGCCAAAAGTTTCGACAAATTTCCACATTTTAATATAATGTGTGTTTGCTGGCTCATTTCATGGATAAGTCACTTTTTAAAAGCATCTAGTTTTCATTGTCGTTACTGATCCATACTATACTAGACATCTGCTTTGGCGATTTGTACGGCTTGTAAAGGCAATAAAAATTGTATTGTTTCTATAAGAACGTATTGAGATCCAAAGGTGAAATATAAATTTGAATTATTAGAAACATTCGTGTATAACTCTGACGCGCGAGAATGCGTTATTGCATATACTAGAGCATTTACTGCGTATTTCCGTAGAAAAATGAAGATTTAGTTTTTAATCTCAAAGTAAATATTTAAAAGAACCTCAAGTGCTTTCACTCAAATGGATACCACAAAGAAGAATTTCGAACCAAAGAGATGGACTTTCAACTTAAATTATAAATCTTCATAACAAAATATTTTAAAACAAGTTTCATTTTTAACGAAATCCTTGAGTTTTCAATCCAAAGTATGAATTTAAACTAAGTAGATTAACCCTGTAACGAAATTTTCAACCTATAATAATATACATGAAGTTGAAAAAATTATAAATAAACGCGTGATTTTGTATTTCTTATTTAATTATTTCTTTCCAGATTTCTTGTCCAATATTTTTCAGCAACTCAGTGCTTTCGACCCCCTATATATGAATTGAAAAGGTCTAAACTCATGCCTATCCTAGAAAATATATAAAAATTTACACACTAAAACCGCATCTCTCTAAAACGCAAAAAATTATATAAATTGTTACATCAATTTTAGCCCATTTATTCCATACATTTTTACGTCCAGCTGGCTTATAAAATACAAATAAAATCTCTACATATAAAAGATAATAATCATTAGATGATAAGATCGAGTCCCATATTATTCATAAGATAAGAACATTTACTCTAAAGAAGCAAAATATTACACATTATTCAAACTGTAATCTATAGTTTTCTTCCAATTTTAAAAGATGATGGTCGCTTACACTCTGGTCTTCTACGTAATATTATCTTTTTCTGGCAAGTATAACAATATAATACATGTCTTTAAAAACATTTCTTTCGAAACTGGAATCCGCGCCGCAGGTAGGAGTATAATTAGCTGAGGTGCGTATGTCGACGTCACTCAGGCGATAAAAGAACAAAAGCGTTTTCATCCAAAGCGATACTTTTTGGGTTTGTGCCCCACGACTGACCTTCACAAAGTCAATACCGTATCCGAGTTGCACCATACGAAGGATGAACATGCAAGTCCGCTTTACTTAGTAGCAAAGGGGTTTTTAAACAAATGCGTTTACTGCAAAACTTTGGGGTTATCCACCACTTTTCCTTATACCTATTTTAGAAAAAACTGTACGTACAGTATGCCGATTTTGTGACATCTCACGTATACAAGGCACTAGCGGTAATGACTCATAGGCCCAATGATAAGTTTAAAGAATTTTTTCTGGATACTTTCTCAAACTGGAGGAGTGACGATCAGGAATCGGCTTCGGATAGTGAATTGCCCTAAAAAGTTTTTAGATCATATCATATAATTCAATAATATGGAAAAGCTAAATTAACATGATAAAACCTCACGGGTAACTGGAAACTTGGCGCAGTGATGGGGCCTAATTCAATAATAGAATATAAATTATAATATAATGCAAATTAAAGATTCGGCTGTATGGTGGTACGAGCGAATACTTAACACCAATCTGAGGGTATATTCTTAAAAAAAAATTATTTCTCAATTTCTTCTTGTAGAATTAAGTTCACAGTCGGCTAGCGATTGGCCCGATACACCACGTCCTGGTCGTTGGCATTCTTCTTCTTCTCGTCGTATACCTCAGGCTCCTGCCCAGCCCGATCGTTCTCTACGTGCCAGGTCAAGATCTCCGCCTGTCAGTTCTTCTGTCCGATCTTCCCCTTCCAGGCCTCCTCCTGCCATGCCTCATGTTTCTCATATACTTGGATATGGACTTGGACAACTTGGACTCATTCGGCTTATTCCCCATAGGAATCCGTACCAAAGATTGGAATTTCGAAGATACACTTTTGATCCCATTTCACCATATCTCCGGATACGAATTGGAAAAGCATACTGTGAAGTTCCAACTCGTGAACAGATTGTATTAGCAGCATCCACTGGTGACATTTTTGCAATCTTGGAAACAAATGGTTTTCTAAGTGGAATATATAGCACCGATGCAGGATATCCCCGAGTCAAAATAAACATAAGTAGCGGAGCAATTACCTTCCTTACGAAAGATGAAGTTAGGGTATGTCCAGTGGGCTGTAAGCGTGCAATGGATAAAAATTTTAGTACAATAGTTGTGAACCAGGATTCCCTACGGCTAAACGAATAATTCCATGTCAAAAAATGTAAAACTTTCAGCCTGTGATGGATAACTTGCTTTTTAAAAGTGGCAACTTTTATTTATTGTTACTGATTCGAAATGTACCTTTTACTTTGTTTCTGTTTCAAAAAAGTAACTATCGTTACTTTGTTTTTCTAGAAGCCATCTAATTTGAGAACTTATAAGTTTTCTTATAGGAATAAAAACAAGTTTTATTGTAATACTTTAGTGTTTTTTCTCGTGCCTTCCCCTGATGTTAAGAGTTTAAAAAAGAATAAATATTGGACCTTTGGAAATAATGTTTTAAAATTAATGTTGCATTTTTTCATAGAAGGAAGCTTCTTTTAATTTTTGCTTCCTCTAAAAAGACAGCTTGGGTTTGTTTTCTATAAAAGAACTTATTAAGTTTAAAATATAGAATATAAGTTCTTATTATTAAAAATACTCATTTAAAACTTCGAGGCGCACGAGAAATGGTAAAAAATTAAATTTTACATTTGAATCTCAAAGAAAATAAAGGATAGAACCTAAACTCAACTTTTATTATTTGAGGTCAAATATTTCTCTTAAAAAAAAAGTTCAATTTTCAGCCAAGTAACCTTTAAGATTAGGCATTGATTTTCCACACAAAAATAGAAACTTTCAACGAAGTGACAGAAGTTAGAGAAGCAAACTTTATGCAACATTGACATATACATTGTGCAATTATTTAAACAAACGTAGAAAATAATTGTTCCCTTGAAACTCTATTACGAAATAGAAATAGATTCTACAAATATAAAAAAACATCCGCGAAAGATAAAATTAAGGCTATAATAACCTATGAACTAAGAAATTTAATATCTAATGAAGCGACAGAACATATAGGATGTACATTTCTATAAAATAATCATTAAAAATAATGGTAATAATTTATTGTTATATGGAAATCGATTGGGATAGTATCTTGGTTTCCATATAAAAAAAACTCTGAAGAAAATAAAATTCTTGTTTCTTCCGAGCTACAACATAATTTTTGTTTATAACAATTGTTCCTGAAAGCAGTTTGCATGCATTCGTATTTTTCTTAAAAGCCAATATTGAAAGCCAAGGCTAGTAACTTGGTCCTAACAAATTTTTAATTGAAAAAGTCAAGAACATATCCTAATCTTTAAATTTAAATCAAGGGCACGAATAAGTATTACCTGAGGGCTAATCAACACATGGAAAGCTCTTGATGATGCCTTTCCAAGAAGTCAGATACCATTCATTCGTGACTACGTTCGGAAACTTTACGCTCTATGTGATGCCTTTCGATCCCCACGAATTGGTGTAGCAGCCAAAACATCTCTAAGAGCGATTTGAAAATAAGCGTTGGGCAAGAAAGTTGGTAGTCTGGGAATCTTTAACCGATGATACCCTTACAGGCTTTCCCACACTCACTCTAGACGAACTCACATCTTTAGCCTTGGGTATCTACCTCTTGAAGCAGGCCAATTCCTGCATCGAGACACATTTATCGAATGACGGTATGTAAACATACTTTCTGTACCGCCAAAAGGGATCCAAAATCAGGATACAAATCCAATCCCGGTATAGGTCTCAAAAAGTTTATAATCAGTGGAAACAATTTAATGCAGAACCAAATCCAGAAGGTGGTTGTTACTTTCAACGAAAAACTGGTGCAAGGGTTGTGTGAAGCTGCCCTTATATTGTAAGTGTACTATGATAGCTTACGTATACAAGACACCTAGTTGTAGGCACTCCCTGACACTTTCAAAAGTTCAAACACTCTCATTCAAATAAAGAAAAAGAAATACGTTAAAACCATATTTGCAACTTTAACTTTGACGCGATAATGGGGCCTACTTCTATTAATATAGAATATACATCACAATGAGAGAATTCTATGAAAAGAACAACCATAGCCTCTTTTTACAACTTTTGTTATTGAAAAATGTTTAAAAATTGATAAGGATATATAAAACTTTTTGCATATAAGCCTTCCTCAAACCATGGAGTGTACACTACCCTCGGCAATTATTGGTTCGACTAGAGCGAGATCTATTGAAAATCACGGGTCATTTTGAAACTTGATTTTTAATTAAGGAAAGGAGCCGAACACATTTTCCAAAGCCTAAGCGTGCCCGGACAAGAGCGGAGCTCACCGACTGAATTAAGTTTTTTGCAATTTCATTAGCTCAAATTAAAAATCAGACCTCCAAGACATATGACTTTTTAATTTTTTCTACAACTTTTCTAAGTCTTTCCAGAAGATGAAGTTAGGATATTTTTATAATTCAAGAAATGTTTTCATTTTTTAAAATTCTAATGTGTCCAAAATTTCCGACGGGAGTGTGTTTGTACCAATTTTCGGATTCGGATGTATGGTGATAAGGAATAACACTTAACTCACAAGATTATAAACTCTGGGTTTGTGCCCTATCTAAAACATTATCCTGTATTTATTCTTGCAGGATTAAGTTTAGAGTCCGGGAGCGATGGGCCTGATACTCGACGCCCTAATTCTTCGCGTCATTCTTCTCGTCCTCGAATACCGTAGTCTCCAGCCGACCCAGTTCTACGTGATAGGTTCAGGTCTCCTCCTGCCAGACTTCTACCTGCCAGGCCTGCTCCTGCAGGACCCCGCTTATTTGGATATGGACTTGGACAATTTGGACTTATTTGGCTTATTTACTTTTAAGAAATACATACCAAAAATTGGAATTTCGAAGATACCCTTTTAATCGAAATTTAAGACTTCAAGGGCTAATCGGAACACGAACCTTTAGGCGCATTCCGACTTTAGAGCAAATTGTATTCGTAACATATAATGGTGACACTTTTTCAATATTGGAGATAACTGGGGCTCGTGGTGGAATACATAGCACTGATGCAGCATTTCCCTGAGTCAAAATAAGCATAAGAAGCGGAGTGGTTAGCTACCTTATCCCAGATGAATTTAGGGTTGGTCCACTAGGCGCCCACAGCTTATTCTTTAATAATTTTAGTAAAATACTTGTAAACCAGAATAAACCGGTCGATAAAAAGAATGTATAGTATACCTTAGACAGCTTTTTCCTGCCCTTTCTTCTGATGATAAGCGTCTTGGGAAAATGCAAACATTCTACTATTGAAAATAAAGTTCAAGATTTAATTTGACGTTGTTCATAGAAGGATCAATAAATACAACCCGAAGAGACGAATTTGTAACATAAAAGTTTTATTTTTACATAAAAAGATAAATTTGCAACCAAAGCGATGAATTTTAAGCTAAAATAAAGAATCTTAATCAACAAAAACATTTAACAAAGAAGTTCGATTTTCAAACAAATGGTCGTTTCAGCTTTTGGTTATAGCAATAGTTAAATCTTTGCCCATTAGGATAATTTTTTACATTAAATAAAGCAAATAAAAAATAAAAACAATTTAAAAACTGAATTTC
>JAWWLR010000034.1:103599258-103618768 GCA_035041075.1 Acraspis erinacei | reverse complement strand
ATTTGCATGCAATTCTATTATGTCACCCAATCTATAAAAGAAAAAAATACGCTCTACTGGAGGAACGTCGGTAGAGTAATTCGGCACTCTGAACGAAATATCATCGTTATCATTGGCTATCTATCAGCTGAAGGTTACGTATGATGGTATGTCCTTACTCTTTGCGTACAGCCAGGAGGAATAGAGTACGAATATAATCCCGAAATTTGTCTTCAAAATTTAATAATGTTTGGATCAAGATTAATGCAAGACTAAATCTGAAAGTTGGTTGGTATTGTCCATACAAAACTGTTGCAAGGGTTGTGGGAAGCTGTGGTACCGTGGTACCTTACGTATACAAGACACCTAGGTATAACCACTCATATGCCCTCTCGCTCCGTGAGATTCATAAACGCTTTCCTCCCTTTCTTCTATTTAAATCTTGTTCAATGATCCTAAGTGCACTTCGAATTAAAAGAAAGAAAAAAATATTTATAACATAAAGCAGCTAAGAAAAACACGATAAAACCTCATTGGGAACTGGAACGTTGGCGCAGTGATGGGTCTTAGTGCTATTATAGAATATAAATGATAGTGGAAGAACAAAGACCAGTTAATAAGTATGCTTCCAAACTTTAACATAATACTGGATTTTCACATAGGTGCATTTGTTTTCGAGAAAGTATGGTAGCAATTTTCCTGGTAAACTACGCCCAACTCTTTGGCCAGGCCCACTCCTGCTGGACCTCCTGTTTCTCAGGTACTTGGATATGGACTTGGACAACTTGAACTTATTCGCCTTATTCCTCATCATAATCCGTGCAGGCAATTTGAATTTCTTAGATACACTTTTGAACCCCACACACCACTTCGGGACACCGTAGCAAGAAAAGTATTTACGCGCCTTCCAACTTTGTCACAAATTGTATTAAAAACACCTGATGGTGAAATTTTTTCAGAATTGGAAACGAGTGGTAAATTTAGTGGAATATATAGCACCGATGCAGGATTTCCCCGAGTGAAACTAAACATGCACAGCAGTTTGGTTACACATTTGAGGCCAGGCGAAGATAGGGATTGTCCAGTAGACCCTCGCCGTTTAAAGTGTTCGCACAGGAGAATCCGATGCACTGTGCTGAACACGTGTCACTGACGTGCCGTCCGTTCACAAACATGGAACGTCCGTGAGACGCCTCCAGCGCACGAAAACGGATTTTCTTGTGCGACCACCTTTATTGGATTATAAGTTTTGTACAGTAACTGTAAACCGGGATTCTCTACTTCTAAAAAAATTGTTCGATTTAAAAAAATGTAAAACAGGTAGTTAATAATGGATAAGTTACTTCATAAAAGTAAATAGTTTTCGTTATTATTACCGATTAAAAATTTAACTTTTTCTTTGTTTCTATTGCAGAAAAGAAGAAACTATCGTAATTTTTGTATTCCAGGGGTCTTCTGTTTGACCGCTTTATAAACCTTCTAACGGCAATAAGAAAATATATGTATTACAGTTCACATAGTTTTTCCTCATTCTTTTTACTGATAAGAGTTTTGTGAGAAAAAAATTTGACTGTGAAATATGAAGTTCAAAAGTTAATTTTACGTTTTTCAAAGAAGAGGGCTTGTAAGAAAGTCTTAGACTAAAATACAGTTTTAGCTTTCTTCTTTAAGAACGAATTTAAAATTAAAAAGGTAAAATATAAATTATTATTGCACAAATATTCGTTTTGAACAACGGCGGCTGATAGAATATGGCATTGAGTATACTGGAGCACTCAAAAAGTTTTTTTTTAAATTGCATTTTGCTTTTCAATTTGATATTAAATAAAGGAACGAATGTGAAATTCCTTTTTACTCTGAAAAAAATTTTCAAAAATGGGGTCCTAGAAATTCTTTCCGTACTTGCGATCTAACCATTGCGATCGAACTGGATGCAAAGTGGTGCTGTCGCATCAAGTACCAGTTTGGTGGACGCAAATACATTCAAAAAGGAATCAGGCGGACGCAACGACGTACAATGACATATTTGTGTGATTTTCAGATTTTCCGATGCAATTTGTATCAATTGGCGCAAAAACCAATTTTTTTCATAAAATAATATATATTCTTACATCAGTAATAGTTTTTTAGCGAATCGGAATGAATTACACTTTTTTATTGGTCTTAAATTCTGTCGTAACCCTTACACGGACGCAAATAGGTACATTTACCTTATATGATTTTTGAAAATTCTTACGAACAACAAAAAGAGCGATGAATCATTACCAAAAAAATGTTGAACACAGAAATTTAAGTTTTAACCCAATATAAATTTTCCCTACATTTTTCAAATCTAGTGTCAGTTTATAAATCACTGCACATTTTTAAATTTAAATTTTTTGGAGATTTTACGGGAAAATTATTGAAAATTATTCAAGGAATTAAAAAAATTTTGTATGTAATTTTATGCAGGTACAATCTATTTTTTAGATCCTTAAAACTGAAAAAAATGGTAGATTCAAGATATAAGTCTGGGTTGCTACACTTTAGGGAAGTCTGGAATGTCAGGCAAGATGATGCTATTTTAGAATGGTCAGGGACAATTATAAATTCAAAATAAAAAGAAAAAACTCATTAAAAAAATATTTTTATCATTTGTGTATCTATTGGTATAGTTGCCAATGTTAGGCGACCAGCTAACCACGGTATTAGATTCAAATCTACATTTCTTCAAGTTTCCAATATTTCAAAAGTGTTTAAAAGTAAAAAATTTGCAAAATTTGACAAAATCTATTTTTTATTTATCAGCATAATTTTTAAGAATAAATAAATAAAATAAAGAAACAAAATCTTTTTCAAAACTAATATCTCTGAAACTTAAAATATTATGAAAATAATTCAAAATGAGTAGGAATTCGATATGAATTTGTTCGGAATAACGACGGAATAACTATAGCAAAATTAGCGTATGCTTATGTATTCATTACGTAAATAGAGATATAAAAAGATATAATAAAATTAAGGTAGTTGACTTTTGTCTCAATTGCGATGTAATCATAAACAAATATTTAGCTTGGAATGGAAATTTCTGTGAAGCGAAAAATACGAGATTTGTCGCGTTCCTAAATTTGTTATCATAATTATTATTTGAAAGAATTAATGTTTGGCTTTTATGACATTAGCTTCTAGATAGTTATCACTGATGTCGCACCACGATCTTTCTGAAAAAATTTCCGGACACCTAATGTAAAACATACGCAATAGCCGTTCTTCTCATTGAATGCGCTCAAATATGAAATCGAGCATTCTTTCGAGGCTTTTAAAAATGCTCATGGGAACAGTTATTCTCAATTTTACCCCATCATTACTAGCCTTTTCTTTTTAATATGGGTCATCGGAAAACTAAAGGCATGGAAGTCGGGTTCATGTTGGTTTCGCAAAAATCATCTGTTACCATTCAAGCTTTAATTGGTTTTCATTCGACCCATTTATTGTGATTTAAAATGCTGAAGACAAACTATTTCCATTCTTGTAAAGCAGGTCGTCGGTCTTGTTCAATTAAAGATGAGGCGATGCTGGCTTAGGTGAAAAAATTGTATCCTCGTCTAATAGCACTCGGATTTAAAGTGTGTTATGAGTGAATCAGTTTTCATCGTCTGCAAAGAAACAAATGAGAAAATGATAGCCGGCGTAGAATAACATTCAGTGCTAGATTGGAAGTATTCATAGAAACTGAAATATTCACACCTTCAAACACAAGGTGTTCCGCAAACAATATGCAAGAACACTCTTTAACTGATTATACTTAATTGAATTAGCCCAAATCTTACAATTACGAACATTAATTTAATGATGGTATGTCATCGTTCTTTTTGCACTGCCAAGAGAGGGAACTTTAATCTGAGCAAAAATACAAAAAGTTTGTAGTCTTTGGATTCAGACCATCGCAGTAGCAAATCCGATAGGTTCTAGATACTGAAAATGCAAAATTGGTGCACTGGGTTACGATGGGTAATGAGGACGATGTGGAATCGGCATCAGGCAGCGAATGCCCTCACGCCTTTAGGAGCATTCGCTCAAAGACTAATAAGCTTTATGAGGGACACACCAACCGAAACTAGACGCAGAAAAGCGCAGAAATCCGCTGGCATACCTTGGGAACCTGAGAATAGTTTAAACGTTTTTTCGGCCTAAATTAAAGAGAAGAGTTTAAAGATTTTTTTTTATATGAATTGGATATTTTTTTAATAAGTTCAGAAACTCCCGATAACCAATTAAGTTTGATGAATAGGATTTTAGAAATTATCGGTGACAAGGAAGAAAACTAGACACAAAGGATTATATATGAACCTTAGAAAATACAGGTTTGTGTCCCATTAACTTGGGCACCGAGAATTTATGAATTTATATGACGAACAATTTACCGTGTTCCCTTTCTGAAGTGTTGCCATAAAAGAGATTCGGGATATTCCAAAATAAAAGTATGTTCTTTCAAAAAAATTATACACGCATTTTTTTAGAGAATTAAGTTCACAGTTTGGTAGCAATTTACCTGATAATCTACGCCCAAATATTTTGCGTGCATCTTGTTCCCGTCGGCTATCTCCCTCTCCTGGCCGGTCCGTTCATTCTCTACGTACTACTAGGTCCAGCTCTTCTCCTGACAACTTTCTATCTGCTAGGCCTGTTCCTTCTAGATCTCTTGTTTCTAATGTATTCGGATATGGGCTTGGAAAACTTGGACTTATTCCACTTATTCATCATGATAATCTGCGCAGGCCATTCCAGTTTCGAAGAGACACTTTTGATCCCAAAGCACGACTTCGAAGTCCAGTAACAAGACATCTCTTTCCCAACTTCCAACTTCAGAAAAAATGGTTTTAAGAACATCTACTGGTGACATTTTTCCATTACTGAATATGCGTGATTCTCTTATTGATATATATAGTACTCTTAAAGGAAGCCCCCGAGTGAAAATAAACATCGAAAGCAGTGAGATTACGAATATTACCCCAGACGCAATTAGGGATTTTCCAATAGGCCCCCGCCACCTGCTGTATACGAATTTCAGTAAAGTAGTTATACAGCAGGATTCTTTACAGCTAAAGAAATAATTATATTTCGAAAAATGTAAAACATTAAGTCAGTAATGTATAAGTTACTTTTTTAAAGCATGTATTTTTCGTTATCGTCACCGACTTAAAATGTACTTTTTCTTTGTTTCTATTAAAGACAAGATTTAACAAAAATAGAGGTAAACATTAATTTGACTTTTTTCAGTGAAGGGAGCTTGTTTCAAATCTTTCTTGGTCCAAAACTATAGCTAAAGTTATTTTTCACAAGTAAGTTAATGTTGGTGCAGATTACAATATATTTTTTGGACCATCGAAAAAAATATAGTAGATTGTAAAATCATTCAAGGTTGTCACAATGCAGGATATTCTTTAAATTCAGGGAAGGCCAGGGAATCTGTAAATTGTCATGGAAAATGAGAAAGTTTAGAAATTGGTATTGTTCAATAACTCTCATAAAATATAAACTTTTTATAAACAAGTTTATTCTGTTTTCTTTCAGAAAATTACAATTTGAATCATTTGTGCAGCTATTTTTATAGTTTCCAATTTTTTATCGCTTCAGGGGGATAGAGCAGTCTTCCCATGTCAAACATGTCACGATTTTTTCGAATGTGTTTTGATATGTAAAAGACCATCGAAAATTCAAAATATTTTAAACAGTATTTTACTGCGGCCATGAGCTATCGACGACTGGAAATTGCTGCAAACTAACTTTCCCTCTTTTTGGAAATGTAGATTTTTCCCCGCATGGCCCGGCCTGCTTCAGAATCGGAGAAAAACCTGGTCTACGACCACTTTATTTGAGTTTTGAGGGTCCGGTTGGCGCAAGTGCGCCTGGCGCCTAACAAATAATAAATGTATTTTATTTACTTAGCTTTGAGAATTTTGAAATACTGGTCGTGGCATAGTGAAAGTAAGTTTCGTCGGAATTGAGGGTTACAAACTAAATAAGGGGCAACAAAGTACCTGAGTTCCGAACTATCGACGAATAATTGAACAGTAGTGTGATTTTATTTTTAATGTGAGAATGTCTTTATGTTTTGTAGACGTAGCAGCAGGAAAACATTTTATTATTTTTTTCTATTACCTTGTGAATGATTGATCGATTCAGACGGGCAGATAAGAGTTGCTACATGTGAGCGAATTCTGAAAAGTCACGGAATCGCCAAGATTTTTTATGAAAGTTTATTCAATGAACAATCTATTTCCTTGTATTCTAGAAAAAAAGTTATATTATTGAAAATATTCAGGGTTGCCACACTACAGGTAATTCTGGAAAGTCAGGAAATTTAAAGATGGTCAGGCAAAATCATTACACCATAGAATTCAGTCTTCAAAATTATGCGAACATTTACAGGAATTTTATAGCAGGTCTTAACTGAATACCAACTGTGTGATACCTTTGGGTAGCCAGTCTGCCACTGATTCGCACTATTTATAATTTCCCTGTAAAAATTTAATTTCCCTAAAACCTAAAATATTATATAAATTGTGGCATCAATTTTAAGAAGCTTTGTAAAGGCTTTGTATCACTTGAATCTAGCTGATAAAATACAAATACACTCTCTAAATATAAAAGATAATCTGAGAAAAATAAATTTGAAACTTAGATAGTCGGCGAGATAAGAACTTTTTATTATAATGAAGCAAAGAAATACACATTATTTACGCAGTTGTCGTTTTCTTTCTAATTTTAAACGATGATGGTCGTTTTTACTCTGGTCTTATGTTTGGTCATCAATAATATAGGTGAGTATAGTGTAATATATATTTTTGAAAAAAGTGTTCAACTATCCGAAAATAAAAATTCGTCCGATTTAATCCGCACTCTATCCCAAGTGCTATTTATTCTAACCTCATTCCGTGTTTTCCCGAAATAAGTAAGAAAAGTCAGACCGTAATACGATCTCTTCCTAAAGCAGGTGTGAGGACAAGGCGTGGCTAAATCGTGCCTGCATCGGGGGTTGCTGGCAAATAGCCTTGGAACTAAATCGGGGGAATCGGAACGCAAGCAGTCAGGATCCCCCATATGTTTTCTTTTTGCTAAAAAGTAAAATCAGTCAATAGCAAACTGGCATGTATTAGCATGCAGAAAACGCTGTCCGCGCCCTCTATGGTTGGCGTAGTAATATTAAATATAAAGACGTCATAAAAAGATTATTCTTTTCAAAAAGAAATACATTTTAGAGAAATAAAAATAAACACAAATAAATTTTAGAATGTTCTACACTAATCCTATCATAAGATCCTAGGATTTATTTATATATTAAATGAAATTTTCGTTCTTATATACATAAATATGTATATAATTTCAGATTAGTATGCATATATTGAAACTTGGCAGAATACTGGACAGAAAATATGTTTACATAAACTTTATAACCAGTAGTTTTGAACCGAGTTGGTTTGGGGAACCAGAAATTCAAAAAATGAAGTGAAGAGTACTTTAGGGCTTTCAGAAACAAAAATTGTTCTGGTTTAACCCGTTTTCTATTTCAATTAGAATTTTTTTTAAATAACTTAGAATGTATCGAGACAAAAGTGATCTATAATATCCCAGTATAAGAGTGTGTTCTTAAAAAAAATAATTATTTATTCCTTCTTGCAGAATTATGTTCGCAGTCCACAAGGGATTGGCCTGATATTCTCCGCCCAGGTCGTTGGCGACTTTTTTATTCTCGACCTATACCTGAGTCTGCTTCCGAGTCTCCTCTTGATGCTAGGGCAAATTCTCCTCCTGCCATGTCGCCTTCTACCATGTCTGCTTCTGTCAGGGCTTCTATTGCCAGGTCTTCTTCTGCCAGAGCTTCTAATACTAGGTCTCCTTCTGCCAGTTCTTCTCCTGGCAGAGCTTCTACTGACCTGTTTCTTCCTGTGAGGCCTTCTCCTACCAGAAGTCCTGCTGGTCAGGTACTGGGATATGGACTTGGACAACTTGGACTTATTCGACTTATTCCCTCTAGGAATTCGAGCCGGCGATTTGAATTTCGCAGATACACTTTTCACCCCAACATACAACTTCGGTGGAGAGTACATGGTGTCCACAGAACTATGCCAAACTCAGAACAAATTGTAGTAACTACAGCTGGTGGTGAGATTTTCGCTATATTGGATACTAGTGGCATTTTTAGAGGAATATATAGTACGCATTCAGGAAGACCCCGGGTTAAACTAAATATAAAAAGCGCCTTGGTTACGGTACTGACCCCAGACGAAGTAAGGGAATGTCCAGTAGGTCCTAGCTACCAGATACATGTGAATTTTAGTATAGTAGTTACAAATCAGGATTCTCTAAAGCTAAACCAATAAATCAAAATCTTCTGAAACAGTCAGAACACCTTTTGTATGGTCCGGCCATCGCTTATTAAGCACAAGTTAATTTTTTTGGTGATTTTTCATTTAAGAAACTTTAACCGCGTTTTTCTGAAAACCACGTTTTTACACCGCCTGTTGTAAATATCTCGAAAAATACTGAACCGATTATTATGAAATTTTGACTACATATTATATACACTTATATCAACCGGCTAAACTAGAATTATTATAAAAATGAAATTTTACATTTATTTTGTTTGCAAAAAACTGTGAAAATAAACTCACTTTTTTCGTTTTTCTTTCACCGCCATTTTATGATTTTTGTGGAGTTGACTTTGACTGACGTTTCAATGTATAAAAATCGCATAAAGTAAATGCAGAAAATTCAGTGTATTTCAAGAGTGCATTTATTAAGCCTAACAAACCCTACACGGATATTTTTATTAATAATATTTTTAAAAAATCACAAAAATAGCTTCTTATTTTCGAGCGTTCAAAGTACAATACTACCTTAAAATAAATATAGTCAAGTGAGTGCTTCACTACATTTTAAAAGGGACGGCAGCGATTCAAATGACCAAGCGTTGTTATGAGAAAAAATATTATCACAGCAGGGATTCCTGGTATTCCCACATAACAGCACGTTCTTTATAAAAATTAAATGATCTATTTCTTTTTGCAGAATTAAGTTGACAGTCTGGTAACGAATGGCCTGATGATCGCTGGCCGGATTGTCAGCAACGTTCTTCTTCCTATTAAATATCTCAACCTCCTTCTGTCCCTCCTGTACATTCTAGGTTAAGGTCTCTCTCTTTCAGAGCTTCTCCTGCCAGATCTCCTCCTGCCAGATCTCCACCTGACTGAACCCCTCCTGACAGACCTCAGCCAGCCTAATCTCCTCTTGCCACATATCCTTCTGCCAGATCACCTCCTGTCAGATCTTCGCCTGCCAGTGTACATAATTCCACAATACCAGTGTGTTGCGGGGTTAGAATAAAAAGTTATTAGCTGAGAGTAATTTCTGCAACTTTCCTCAAAAGGCAAACAAACTTTCATTTCCAGAAAGTTAATGACATATAAATGGTCAAATTAATTTCAACGAATTTAATAAATAATAATTTTTCTCCTTTAAAACGGGCTTATTAAATACAAGCACGATTTCTAAAAAATAAAAGATAATCTGAGGAAGACAAAATCTAGGCTTATATATTTTTTTGGCTTTCCAAAAATAACAATTGATTCTGTTCATCAAAAGAAAGCTTAAGCGAAAGACCACGTTTCGTTTCCCTTATGCAGCATATTGTAAATTTTTTTCAAAAAGGCGATGCTAAGATTTTCTTTTATGGATAGGAGCTGGCAGCAATCCTTTTACCACTCCTCTGCCGAAAAAATTACCACTCCCCATGCGCAAAGTTTGGGACTTCTCTCAGTCATTTCCCAAATCGTGGAAAATTTATCTAGTGTCAATTTCCCGTGTTAATTTCAAAATCCTGGGAGCCGGTATTATTATTCACGGGTCTAAAAAAAGAGGATTCATTTTTCAGCAAAACGTAAGAATTGCATAACTTAAAGCACAGGGATAAAACTTTACGTATTTCCCCATTAACACTCTCTAAAAGGATAGAGTTTTTTTATTTCAACGGGCTAAAGTAGTGTTTTCCAAGCATGGTGACTTCAGAGGGAGCAATCGTGTACTCTCCCTCCCTAGGACAGGTTTCCAAAATTCATCTATGTAAGTCATTTGGAAATTTAGACTTCCCGTTCGTTAGGGCTCCTTTGGTAAAAAGATAAACACCGTATGTTATCACTCGGGTGGTCTCATAAGGTTGAAGATTGATGAAAAATTAATAGGTGCAGATTTACGCAAACTCAATTCTCAAATTCTAGGGGAAATCAAGCCAGACTCAATTTTAGTAATAAAATAATATGTTTATTAGTATGTGGTAAATTTCAAACCGACATTGTGCCTTTGTATTTTCTAAGTTTAAGATTTCGGTATAGGTCATATTTATCTATATTTGTAATGAGGTTGTCTACAAAGAAATATAGTAACGAGAGTTCCATACTCAAATTTCAAATTAACGCGCCTCCCTTATATGGACAATCGCAGCCACAATAAGGAGTCCTGGCTCCTGATTGGCCGTTCATGAATTATTATAAATAAAGACACTGTTTTAGATGAAGAAGAGGAACTTTATATGCAAAGAAGGCTAAGAAACCAAAATTTGTAGAAGTGAACTTCTTCCACCCGAAGTTCTTGATACCATATAAACCTCCAGCTGAAAATTTCTTCGTGCCCTTAATCCTCCTCAAATATCATGAAGTTTTCATGAGACTTCTTGAAGCGGATGATCTTTCGCATAAGGACTCTACCTCGGCTTGCTAAGGTCTGTTTCTAAACGCAACAGAGAGATCGCTAAGAAATGCAATGGTTCAGCGAGAAACTGTTGAATCTCCCTGAAGGATCTCTCACTCTTTCGTGTGCTCCTCCTTGCATCAGAAAACTCACGTATTTTATCAACAATATGCTCCTTGCTTGTCAGCAGCTTTGACTTGTTCAGTGTGTTATTGTAGATCCTCAGTTCTGGCGCGAACCTTCGATCACTTTCCGTCTACGGTCTACCAGATGTTACCTAATTAATCACATACTGAACACAGGACGCATTCAGTCACATTATACTTTCATGATATGGCAACGTAGGACTATCTTCTGAAAAACAACAAAATTATCCTTTATTTATTCTGACAGAATTAACTTCACTGTCTGGTATTGATTGGTTTCCTCTTACCAAACCTCCCGTTAATCAAATACTGAGACATGATCTTGGACAACTTGAACTTTTCATTTTATTCCTCAGAGAAGTTCGGAACGGCGGTATTCTTAGTTGAAAATGTAGTGTCCATAGAGGAAGCCATCGTACACAAATAAATATAAAATATGGCGTGTTCACGAACTCCCACCTGAACAAAATAGGTGATGATTAAAAGCACCTCAAGAGAGCAATGCCCAGGATATGTCTTCCCTTGAAATCACTTTGCACTGCCAAAAAAGCATTATGTGCTTTGAATCACCTTAAAAAAGGTCGACTTGGGACAAGACTTACAAGGGCATTCCATCTCAGGAATTTACTTTTCACTTTTTAAAAACAGGTAAAGCTTCAAGGCACCCGTGGAAAGTTCTTTCCGGATCTAGTCTTCTTAGGAGAAGCCCTCCTAGGAAGTAACTCCTCACTTCCAAAAAAAATATAAACTGCATATTGGCACCACTGGAAAATTCTTCCTAGGATATGCTTTCCCAGGAAATCCCTTCACCCCTTCATAAGAATAGTGCTAAAGTAGTTCTTTTCAAGCAAGGTCACGTCAGAGCCTGCAACATCGACAATATCTTATAAAAAAGAGAATCAGAGAAAGAAATGTACTCTGCAAAAAAATAATGCACACTAAGGTGGGAATTCTAAGAAAATCATGATCTGAAAACAAAGGTCATTTGCCAAATCATTAATGGCGAACTTCTCATTTGTTTTGAATATTCAGTCAACAAGGAAAAAATAAAAGAATTAACATTAAAAATTCTTTGCAATTTCGAGAATATGACATCAAGGAATCTTTAAATAGATATTTCGAGTTGATTTTGCAAGAAGAATTGTAGCCCACTCATACAATAATGGTCCAAATGTATATTTCTTGATAAAATTGTTGAAATAATTGGCAAACATGAGCTTGTCTTAACTTATGGTAAGCGTGTAATAATACCTGATATATTACATATAGAAGATATGGATTTAAAATTGCTAATAATTGCGGATAACGAAACAACGAATTTTGTTCCTGAGTTGTTAGGGAATATAAAAATAATCTCTGCACATAAAAAATAATCTGAGAAAGATAAAATTGAAGCTCGTTTGAGTCACAAAATAAGATTTTTGCACTCTTATGTACCAAAAGAAGCGCATTATTTATACTATTAACTATAGTTTATTCCTTGATTTAAAAATATGAAAATCGATTATACTCTGGTTTTATATTTGGTGGTGCATTCTATTGGTAAGTATAATATTATAAAACAACGTTTTAAAAACATTTTGACGATTTTCTAATTAAAAAATGGTCTGATTAAATCAGTATTCTATCTCAATATATTCTATCCCAATTTGAAATATTAGTCTAAGAACACCAAAACGCATTTGTTTCTTTCTCAAAAAATACAAAAGCAACCCAATTTTATTGATAACATTTTTTTCGTTAGTTAAGATACTTTCTTTAAATAAAGACGTAGAAAATACATGAAAAAACGTTTTATATTTAAAAGAAATTCAATCTCTCTCACAACGTTACACCTTTTCCAGTCTATTTTTGAACTGATTATAATTTTGCAATAATTTGCAATAATTATCAATTTTTATAAAAATAATCAATCTTTTTGTTATTTTGTATCTCATAACTTTGGTTTTCTCTGAGCAATAAGGGATTTTCTTGAGAAAAAAATCTGACTTTCAAAACCAAGGCTTTTCGAGCAAAATCGTCGTATCAAAATGTTGATGGTTAAGTTATTATAAAAAGTGCATAGACGTTGAATAGAACTTTCCGCAAAAGCTAAAAATACGAGATTCGCCGTGCCTTTTAATTTGTTATCATAATTATTCTTTTATGTAATGTTGATTCCCTTTTGTTAAAGCTCCTTTGGGTTTACCGAGTACATTTTCACCACGTGTCTTACCTTTTGCACTCTATTAACATATGTTCAGATCATGACATATTCTATATTATGTGGAAGTCATATTATCCATTGTATGATAATTTTGTATTTTCTTTATTTATTTTTTGCTTTGTTTTGTATTAATTATTTTTAACCACTTTTTATTCCTTGACGATATCAAAAAGATGTAGCATAAAAATAGGGGTAGGTGAGCGGAATCAACTATATTTCATTTTGGTCCTTCTTATTTCTCGTTAAACTTTAATATATTGTAGTTAAAAACCATGAGAAATATTCCCCCTAATGTACATATGACGCCCAATTTAAAAATAGCCAAGTAATTAACACGAATAAGAACTTAAGAATTTATTCATGATTCATAAGGTTCATTTTGTGATGGCATGATCCGGAAACTTTTCCATAATTTTTTACGGTACTTAAGTAACCTCTATTTCTTCTTACAGAATTAAGTTCACAGTCCGGTAGTGGTTGGCCTGATACCCCACGTCCAGATCGTTCGCGACCTTCTACTTCTCATCACATACATCAGTTACCTGCCCAGTTCGAGAGTTCGCAACGTATCAGGTCCAGGTCTCCTCCTGACAGGCCTGCTCCTGCCAGACCTCCTTTTTCTCAGGTACTTGGATATGGTTTTGGGCAACTTGGACTTATTCGGCTCATTCCCTACAAGAATCCGGACCGCCGATTTGAATTTCGCAGATACTCTTTCGATCCCAGTTCACAACTTCTATGGCAAGAAAGATCACGTGTCTATACGCAGATTCCAATTTCAGAAAAAATTGTATTAACAACAGCTAATGGTGACGTTTTTGCAATATTGAAAAATAATGATTCTTTTAATGGAATATACGCTAGCCGTAGAGGAAGGCCCCGAGTAAAAATAAACACAGGAAGTGGCGTGGTTACAAACTTGACCCGAGAAGAAATGGAGGAATGTCCAGTTGGCCCTGCCCGTAGAATAACTTCGCGTTTTGATACAGTATTCGTAAATCAGGATTCTCTACATCGATAAAATATTCAAAGCAGGGATTTCTAGATGAGATGATTTTAATTGTTATTATTACTAAACAACGTTTATCACAATATTATTTGAAAAATGAACTTGCTTCCTGACACAACTTGTAATCTTTATCATTACGTGCTCAAAACGTGACTTTTAATATTTAGTTTTGCAAACAAGGTAACTTTCATTATTGTTTACTAAACTTTGTTTATTTTGGAAATATATTTTAGAATGAGAAATATATAATAAGGAAAATGTACAGTAAAACCCTGGATATAAAAAACGTGACATATTATTCTTATTATCGAGTATAGATCAAAATGATCCGCTTTAGCGGATTTTTTTATAAATCTTTAAAATTGTAATGAAACACATGAATTTTCAACAAGTGTTAGCGAATGAAAACTCATATTGTTTTATATTGCAAATTTCAGGGAAGCTAAAAATGATATATTCGGTTGTAAAATTGTGACGTCAAATATTATGCTCAGCTTTATTATATATTAAATGTTCATTTCACCTTAGATTTTGATATCTATGTCTAAGAAAACTTATTAAAATATTGCAAAATGAACTGAGGTCCTTGAAAAAGGCGAGAGAAATATGATTCTTGAACAAACCTTGCTATTTGAATCCTCTTTCTAGAATCCTTAGATTGCATAAATATTAAAAAGCTGAACAGGGAACATCAGATTTTTTACAGTCAAGCCTTCATCAATCCACATAGATTATTCGAAGAACCCCCGCCCATTTAAGCCACCTTGTTCTTCTCGTGGCATACCACAGTAACCTGGCCAGTCCGAGGCTTCTATACGTGCTAGGCTTCAGTCTCCTCTTGTCAAGTCTTCTCCTGCCGTGCCTTTTCATGCAAGTTCTTCTGATACCGATTTCTCAGCTCCTTCGATATCGACATGCAGAAGTGAAACTTATTCGGCTCATTTATTTAGGAAATCCGTACCGACGATTCCAATTTCCAAGACACAATTTTGAACCCAATCCACGACTTCTACGGCTGATAAGAAGTGTCTATACGGATATGCCGATCTCAGAACAAATTGCATCTGCAACTGTGCATTGGTGATTGTGAATTAACGCTACCGCAAAAAGAAGTAACTTTTTAAACTTAAATAGATAAAATTTAAACTAATTAGGTAAACAATTAAATAATAAATATATAATTGAAGCCAAAAATCGTATGGTTTAATTACTTATGATTTATTATCATCTTATAAAAAAATAAAACAATGATAATTACTTTGTTGAAGGTTAAATGTTAAATTTTGAATCATATCTTTATTTTATGCCAGAAAAACTTAAAAAATCTCACCGGTTTCTCGAAACATGAGTGATAATGTCCATTCGTGGCATATTTTTAAAGTGTAATCAACTTAAGTTTAAGACTCTATTTAAAAAATTATATTCTGTCAATTTCAGTTTTTTCTATAAGTTACCGAGGTCACATTACGAGTTGAGTTAAGTAACAAAATAAGAAAAATTCTTGGCGATCGCCGCCCTGGCTGGCGACAGCGGTAAAGGTCGACTAAATCGTGACATTTGACGTTTAGACCTTTTCAGTCGTATCTCAAAAACTCGTGAAGATTTTCAAGTCATATGGGCTTCAGTTGGTGATAAGACTTTAGGGACAAAAGTTGATAAAGACTTCCGCTAGTCTTACCAAACACGTCAAACCGTATCGTAAATATACCTTAGAGTCACCTGTTTTGAGGACCATTGCTACAAAAGGGATATATGATGTCCCAAAATACGAGTATGTTCTTAAAAAAACAAATCCCTTATTTGCTCTTATAAAATTAAGTTCACTGTCCAGTAGAAAATTACCGAAAACTCCTCACCCGGATCGTTGAAGACGTTCTCCTTCCCGTTCCATGCGTCAGTCTCCTGCTCAGCCCGATACTTCTCCACCACCAGGTCCACGTCTCCTCCTGCCAGGTAGTTTACATCCGGGCCTCCTCTTACTAAAATTCACGTTAATCAGATAATGGGACATGTTCTTGGACAACTTGAACTTATTCAGATTATTCCTCAGAGAAATTCGGATCAGCGATTCGAATTTCGAAGATAAACTTTTGACAACATGTTGTGCTGATGCTTTTTCAATATTAGAGAACAGCGCTGTTCTTCTTGGAATATGAAGTGGCCATAACGGAATTCCTTTCCCAGGAAAGGTCTTGCCGAAACTATTCTTCTCTGAATAAGTAGTCCCAGAAAATAACTAATCACTTCCGAAAAAAATATAAAATGCATCGTGGTATCCCTGGAAAAGTCTTCCTGGGACATGGCTTCTAAGGAAATAACTTCCTATCTTCAAAAAAGTAGAAGATGCTTAGTGGTATCTGTCGAAGACCTATGCAATGTTGCCATGGAACAACTTCTATTTTCTTAAAAATGGACAGTGATATCATGAAAAGACTTTTCCCGGGATGACCTGTCTAATGTTGCATTGCAGCAATTCCTATCTTTTTTAAGTGTTGAAAGTGATTTCCTAGGGAGACTTGCCTAATGGTTCTAAGAAGCATCCATATTTTATGAAAATGAAAAGTGATTTCCTGTGAAGCCTTGCCTGAAGAAGACCTGTTCAACTGTGCTTCGAAACATCCCATTCTTTTAAAGTGGGAAGTAATTTCCTGACAAGACGTACCTAGCGCAGGCCTCTTCCAGGAATGCCTTCCCATTGGTGCCTCGAAGCATCTCATGTTCTTTTCGAAGTGGCAAATGATTTCCTGGGCAGACTTGTCCAGTGGTACCATGAAACATCTCATGCTCTCTTTTTTGTGTCAGTGGTTGAAAATCTATGAGGAAGATTAAGCCTGAACGGCTGGTCCGGTTACAAAATGTCAGGGGGTGAAAAAGTGTAATTTAGCGCCCTAGGGAGTAAATTTCTGACATCAGAGGTAAATAATTAGAATTAAGCATCTATGAGCACTCTTTTTAGGATCGACAAAGTGATTGTCAAGTGATCAGTAGAATGCTTTGAGAGGTTAGATTCAGAATTTCTGTAGATTTCTAAACATTTTTAATTTCTGTAAAAGAGCAGACACAAACTGTCCAAAAATGAATAGTTTTCTAGTTACAGATGGTTAAACTTTAAACTATAGGTAATTTTTCAAAAGCATTCACGGTGCAAATTTTTATCATTTGTTTGACAATTATGTCTAATTTTGTTTCAAAGTCAAATATGAATATCTTGAAAAAGACTCATTGCTTCATATATTTAGCAGTAACGATAACCATTATTAATATAAACACTTTTTAAAAAAAATTCTTATTTTCAAAATTTTTCATGAAAAGGTTTTATTTTTTGTACGGAATATATCGAAAAAAGTCCAAATTTATATTTTTTAATCAAAATCGATTATATCATTAAAAATTATGTGCAATTTCGCGAATATGACACCGAAAATCGCAGCCGATCCTAATTTTCCTAGATAAGTTCTATAATTGATTTCCATATTTTATGCAAGCAGTAAATTATTCGGCCCTCCTGATTTTCTAAATAAATCTGCCTATACGGTTAAAAAGACCTGTTTAATTAGCTTTAATTAGTACTTATGAATTTATTGAGGCTTAATAAAGTTCAATTTTTGTTTGCGTAATGCGGGAACTACTGAATAGTTTTTTTATGATAGATAAATAACCCTTAGATATTCTCCCTAATGCTGCTTTGACGACGAATTTAGCGAGGCCTCATTAATTAAATCAAATAATTACTCAAAAACTTATTCAGTCTCAATAAAATCCAGTTCAACACCCCTGCCTAAGTCGTGGGGTGTTGCATATTTTTATAAAATATTATTCTTTATAATAACAAAAAAACTTATTAATTTTTTAAAGAAAGTAATTGTTTATTAATATTTTTTCTCAATTTAGGATTCTTCGATAGAAAATGGAGAAATTAATTTTAAATTAAATACACGGTCTCTTCATCGCAACCGCTTTCACCTGTTTCACATTTCTCGTACCCAAACTTACTTGAAAAAAAGAAGAATATTCTAATATTCAAGCACCTCAAGTGCCATAAGGGCACACGATATCAAGGACTGTAAGCTCGTTCTTCTATCATTGAACCACCGAAAACCAGTATAGTAGATCCGGGAGGGAAAGTATTTTATTCTTTCCTTTCTTCAAATAAATCTCAGCACACTTTCCCAATCCAAAGTTCATACCAATCTCTCCTGTGTCTATCTTTAGCTGACCAATATAAATCTGAATAAGTGTAGATGAACCTTTACTCTTTCCAAGAGAAGTATCATAAGTCTATGAGAGGTTGAATCAAAAGCCTTGTGAAAGTCAAACTAGACCATTGACAGGACGCTCTAACGGGATGCTGCGTCTGAGAAGACGCTCCTGTCGATTACGGTTTTTGCACAAGAAAATACGTGTGCAGTATGCTGGAAACGGCTCACAGACGAGTCGCCTGTGCACACACACACAGATCGTCAACCAATCGCGTGCAATCTGTCGCGCTGGTGCGGTGCGAGCTGGTTACGTGCCGTTCACCTATGGGACTGCCGCTCGAGAAGCAGAAGTTTTCGACGTTGCCAAGATTAGATTCGATAGGTAAACAGTACGTAACCAGCTGGCAGTGTAGCAGCGCGATAGATCGCACGCGATTGGTGGGCGCTTTGTGTGTGCGCACGGACGGCTCGTGCGTGAGCCGTCTCCAGCATACTACACACGTATTTTCTTGTGCGAACACCTTTAGTAGGATCTCCAGGCAGCCTGATACACCTTTTATCGACCCACGTTGTTGGCACCTCTCCATAAACACATGCTCAATTCTTCGAATAATCCTGCTGTTTATGACTGCTCTAAAGTTCTTGCACAGTGTGTTCGAACAAGCTATTGGCCTGCAATAATCAACGAGAAATTGTTGATTCTCCCTGACTCATCCATGCATCTTCTGTATTCTTCTTATTGCATCAGATAATTCCCGTATTTTGACAACAGTATGGTGCTTCACTTTCAGCAGCTTTTACTTCTTCAGTGTGTATTGTAGATCCTCAGTTATTGGGCGAACCTACAAACAGTTTCCATGACCGGTCTACGCGATGTTATGTACTCGATCAAAAACTAAATACGGGAGGCATTCTGTCACATTATACTTTTTGAATATAAACTAAGGAAATGAATAAATGCTAAGTGATGGAGGACTAATTATAAAAATACTCATCTGCGAAATAGAAATTTCTGTAAAGCTAAAAATACGGTATTCATGATATGGTAACACAGGAATAGTTTCTCAACAACAGCGAAATAATCCTATATTTATTCTTACAAAATTAAATAACCAGACTGGTAGTGATTAGCCTAATACTCCTCTTTCAGGTCGTTGGCGGCCTTTTACACCTGGTCGAACACCTCAGTCTCCAACCCAGGGCGAAAATTCTCTACGTGCCAGGTCCAGCTCTCCTTTTTACATGC
>JAWWLR010000034.1:103514973-103533946 GCA_035041075.1 Acraspis erinacei | reverse complement strand
CACCCACAAAATATCTACAGATCTGTTATTGATAAATTTTCGATAGGCCGCGTAGTTTTTGTTTTATTTGTAAAAAAACACATTTAAAATAAAAAATTAATTAAATTTTTGGACAAACGACACAAGCTACGAAAAACGCAATTGAACAAAAGTTGTTCAACCAAAAAGCAGCTACAAATTTTTTATTCATCTTTCTTTTTTTTTTAAATCATAAAAAATAACATTAAAAATGAACAAATTTAATTTTTGAATAATTTTTTCTCTCAAAAATGGCTTATCAAGTGCAAATACAATCTCTCGATAAGAGAGATAATCAGAGAAAGATAAAAGGGAAGGTTGTGCAATCCGTGAAATAATAATTTTTTACTTTAATAAGGCAAAGGAGGCAAAGGAATAAACATTATAAAAACTGTTAAAAATAGTTTTTCTTCAATTGGAAAATATGAAAATCGCTTACACTCTCGTTTTATACTTGGTGGTTAATTTTATTGGTAAGCATGATGAAATAATGTATGATTTTTAATTTTTTAAACCTTTTTGCTGTCACAAATTCATTCAATGTTTGAGGAATTTTTAATAAAACATAATTTAAATTATTTTAATCATAAAACTCTAACTCTTCGTTATTTTATCATTTGATAGCTTAATTAAAAATTAAAATTATAAATATAATTAACAAACTTTGTTTGATGCATAAATTATAAAGACTTCTACAACATAATTTTTTTTAAGTGTTAATTTTCCTGTCTGAAAAAGTGAATGGCAAGTTTTATTGCATGCTACACATTTTGCAGCATGAAAAATTACCAATAATTGCTATTTTTGTCTGGAAAAGAAATATGAGACATTCCCGAATAAATTTTTTTTCATATTCGATCATGACAAAACGGCGGCTGTCGGTATTTCTCCTTCAGAACATTTTTTAAGGTGTCCACGGCCGGAAGCTTAACTGCCGCAATTTTTGACCTAGACCAAATACCAAAGTTTTTTAGATTCTATAGTAACACGGCAAGAGACGTACTTACAATTTTTTCGAGATATTAATTTTTCGCGATATGGTGTACTTTTGAAAAGAAGTTTACAATTTAATGAAAAAACCGTTACAAAATTGTTTATAAAAAACTATGCAATTTAAAAAAATCCTATGGATGTCGCCGGAGAAAGCAATATTGACTATATTTTTAAAATTTTAGATCGATCGGTTAGGATTTATCCGAGTTATGTTTTCGGTCAGTTCAATAGAAGTGGTTTCGAGAAAAAAGCGTTTAAAGTTTTAAGAGTTCCAAAATCACAGGGAATATCTGAGAGGAAGTCGCAGCAAAATTGAAATTTTCTTCATTTAGACATTTTTTGCACCCTCCATCTTTTGGTATATTATTTTAAGACCCTGAATACCTTTTTGAAAATTATACAATGTTTTAACCCCTTCAGCCATATTGGTGTGAAGAACCGGGAGTTGAAACATCGAAATTTCAATTTTCACTCCTTGACCTCAAAGTATTACCACAAAACGAATTTATGATATCCCAAAATAAGAGTATGTTCTTCTAAAAAACCATTCCCTTATTTCTTCTTGCAGAATTAACTTCACAATCTGAAAGCAATTCCTCTGATACTCCCCGCCTGTTTCGTCAGCGACCTTCTTCTTCTCGTACTGTAACTCAGTCTGCGGCCCAGCCCGAGCCCTCACTACGCGGCAAGTCTAACTTCTTCTCATGAACAGTCAGTGCGCAACAGGTCCAGGTCTCCTCCTGCCATGCCTACTCCTGCCATGTCTCCGCCTGCCAGGATTTCTGCTTATCGCATACTTGGATATGGAAATGGACAACTTGGATTAATTCGGTTGATTCCGTGGGTGAATAGGAATCAGCGATTCGAATTTCGAAGATACACTTTTCACTCCAATTTACCACTTGTACGGCCAGTAAAAAACGCGTATATATCTCTCTTCCGATTCTAGAACAAATTGTATTATCAACATCTACAGCCGACATTTTTGCAATATTCGAGACTGATGGTACACTTACTGGAATATATAGTAAGCGTACAGGAAGGCCTCGTGCAAAACTAAATATAGAAAGCGGCGTAATTACAAACATGGCCCTAGACGAAATGAGGGAATGTCCAGTAGGCCCTCAGCGTCCTGTATTTTCGCATTTTGATACAGTAGTTGTTAACCAAGATTCTCTACAACTAAACCAATAATTCAATTTATCAAATGTAAGACATTTACTCAGTAGTTCACAGAAAATTATTTGTGGGTAAATCCGCGATATTTATCTTTGTTGTAGCGACAAATATTGTTAAAATAAATTCGTCGATGCTGGTAATCGATATAATGGGCATATTCAACCAGGCACTCTTTTTAATTGTGTGTTAATTCATGATATACTTGCTAAACAGCAGTGATAAATATGAATCCCTATGTAATTAAAGTGTATATTGGACATTTCGCATTCTCATTTTTCATTGTTTATTATTATTATTATTGGTTAATTATTATATATCATTATAATTATAATAAATCCTTAATAAAAAATTAACCTGAACAACACTGCATTCTTGTTTTTCGAGTATAATTGGTTATATTCACTTTTCATTGGAACTCATAAGTTACTCATGACTGCACTAATATTATTCCTTAGGGCTAATATGTAACGTATTAGAAAACGTAACGTTTTTAACAAAGTACGTAAATTTTCAGAAAAGAGGAAATGTTTCCGCTAAAAAGGCTCAATTTTGAACAAACAATTAGAATATATTTCCGATTATAGTTAGTTTCTAATTGTGTTAAGCTGTTCCCAATATAAAAGTATTTTATCGGGTTCCGGGTCCTGGTGTATTATAAAAATTCTATAATTAATTACCAGTTTTTTATTATTTGAAAAATATTACAGCACAAAGTAATTGTTATAGCGAACATTTCCACTTGATTACGCGAAGAAAACTAAAGACTTTTCACTAAAAATGTCAAAATGTGCATTTGTTTATAAAAGTTGTTCAAATGATTGGCAAGCAGCAGCTATTCTTGACTAATTGCGAGCATACATGAATTTCATAAATGTTGCATGCAAACGTGATGGATTTGCAATAGCTTATCATTGTGTACCACGAAAAAACAAATTTTGTTTATTAGTTGTTTTATAACATTTTACATTATTTTTTCCATTCAGTGGAAATTATTTTGAGATACTTTTACCTAGAAATCATTTAGGGAAAGAATCAAAATCCTTCAAAAATGATACTTTCGGCAGACTTTATTCCAAAAAAGATACTTTTCCCTCAGTGTGTGATACTCTTAAGTAATCGGATATATAATTTTTTAAATTAATTTAAACGAACTTATTACAGAATTTTTACTCTTGAAAGTGACTTATGAAATGCAAATATGATCTCTAGATATAAGTTCAATATAGTTTCTTCTTCAATCTGAAAATATGAACATCGTTTAAAATCTGGTTTTATATTTGGTGGTCAATTTTTTTAGAAATCATGATATTATAATTTAAAGTATTAAAAGCTTTGTTAACCTTTACACTATTACCAGGTCGTCAGATTTAGTCTGCATTCTATTCAAATGAATATATATTTTTTCAAACTGGAAAAGGTAGGAGAATGTTCTTTCACACTCTACACATTTATAACATGAAAGTTTCCAATAATTGCTTCTTTGCCAATTTGATGACTATCCTTTCGAATTTATAGTCGATTAATTGAATGTAAATGCTTTGTGTCACCATATCATGCTTCAGATGAATTGAAGTTATACTACAGAAAAGAAAAATTTCTCTTTGTTTCAAACTGCGGTATCACAGTCTCTTTTCTCTTTGTTTTCTGCTTCTCTGGTATAGAGAACCATGCCAGTAGCAATGCTTTGGCCTTCTTATATACTATAAAGTTATCAAGGGTAGGAAATTTACTCAAAAGACTTCGTACAAGACTGTTCCTTGGACTCCGGTTTCTAGCCATGGATGAGCTTATGATCCCAATATGTGTAAAATGTTATAAGGAACAATTTTGACAGACCGGATGAAGTGATACCAGAAATGCAGCCTCTTGCATCTGGCTCGCGATGGACTGGGCCTGTCGCAGGCAAACCGGGATTTTGTTGATTTGGCGAAAAAATGAAACTATCATACCTCGAAGGCAGGCGATTATGACAACTACATGATGAAGTTTTTAGCATTGATATAGTCTGATCGACTGGAAAAGAAGTGGTTGACAGTTGGTGATGAAGGTGTCACTTCTGGATACTTTTTAGAGCTACCAATGCTTTTGAGAAATTCCCGGAAGTATTGTAAGACGAGCATTCGAACAATACTCATGGATTGGCCAATTAGAATATTATTCGGCGACATGCTCGTAGGATCTCTGCTTCTCGAAGAGACGCAATTCAGTGACCTAGCCAGGATCCTCTCATTTTTGGGTCTGTTATCTGATCGAATTACTTGTACCACTCCTAGTCGATCTAGGATGCGGCGGATGAACAGAATACACGATTCTGTGTTCAGGATTTGCCATCTTTGGTTCAGACAGTTTACAACTCCTTTTTCTGCATGAATCGTTGGTATCCAAAATCTTTTACGTTGTTCATTCATCACAGTTTCAAAACCTTATGTCTGATTCTTTTTTGATAGAGTTTAATCGTGAGTCTTCCATCTAAACAGATTGGGCTTCCGGTGAACACGTCAATGTTGTCGATTTTGCTGAGTCGGCCTGATATCCTTAGCTGTCCATCTTTGTCAATCTTCAGATGAACTCGTTTCAGCTTTCCATTTTCTCTAAAGCCTAAAGTGATACAGTTTTCATTTCAGGTGATGCTAGACCAGCTTTCATGTTGTCGACTACGCGTTTCATCCATGCAGTGGTCCTCAATAGCAGGGTACATATATAGTTATTTTTTGTTCTTGGCAACGTGTCTGGTCCTTTTAAAGTCACGGCAAGAGCCTTAACCATTTCTGATTCTCTATGACTGCCTTCCTTCATTTCAGATGCAATTTGTAGCCACTGACTTTCGCCAAACTTAAAAAAACCAGGTCCATTGAAACATCGATGTTGCATGGTAACAAAATTAGCTATTAGTGTGTCCCTAGTGCAATCATTGGCGAAGTTCTCTTTTGCAGGAATCCACTAAATTGGATTACTTTACTTCTATTTGTGCTTCTAATGAATGATTATTTATAGAGGGTCGGATCACTGTCTACTTTAGGCTAGTCTCTCCTATACCAATACGACGATCCGGCAAAAGTCTCGTGCACCCTGAGGACACGGAGCGACCCAAAGACGACCACCTTCTCCATTTCCCTCGCAAGTGTTTTAGCATATTGTTCATACACAGGGATGCTTTTCAGGCTATTAACCAGTGAAAGCTTGGCACCTTTGAGAGCCCGATGATAAGATCGATTAATTTAACAGAATATTCCGGGTACAATCGACGAAACTCCCTTACAAGGTCTCTATAACTCTCTTTGTTTTCATTCTCCTTGACTATGACGTTTTTGCCAGCTGGTGCCGAAATTTCGATAACGACCAAGGGTCGCTTCTCGAAGTCAAGGGGAACTATCTTAGGCCTCGAGTGCGTTTTCTGTTAAACAATACTTTGTAGCAAAAAGAAACGAATTCTCGACTAAATATTTACATTTTCAACGAAGCATATTTGCGCCTACATCTAGTTAATATTATTTGTTGTGATACAATTATGTAATAAATTTTTATGAAAAAATACAGTTTGCTTAAGAAATACGTCGAATCTTTTGCGAAGTGAATTAGAAATATCTTGCCGAAGACTATTTACTTTTTGATTTTTCATAGTGACAGAAAGCATAAATTATATCCAAAATTTTTCAAAACAAATTACCATTTATGTAAAAATTCTCAAAATTTGAATTGGTTTGTAAAAACTCTTCATTTCACATCCGACTTTTTTTGATTAGTAAAATATTGCAGCAAGAAGTAATTATTAAGAAATTTTTACTCTCATATGCACAAAAATGAAGTATGTTCATGCAAAAAATGTCAAGGAGTGCATTTGTTTATAATGGCTGTTTAAAAAATAGGTGCATAGCAGCTGTTTTGTAACTAATTTTAAGCATGTCCAGAAAAGTTACTTCTTATACATTGTGTAATACTGTTGGATCACCAGGTGTGTATATTTTTTAATTAATTTACACGAACTTCTTACATAATTTTTCTCTTAAAACTGGGTTATCAAACGTAAATACAATGTCTGGATAAAAGAGATATTCAGAGAAAGATAAAATGGAAGCCTAATTAGTCCACGAAATATTAATTTTTTTACTCTCATAAGGCAAAGGAAGACACATTATACACACTGTTAAAAATAGTTTTTTCTTCAATTGGAAAACATGAGAATCGCTTATACTCTTAAGTTATACTTGGTGGTTAATTTTATTGGTAAGCATGTTCAAATAGTATATGGTTTTAAGTTTTTCTTAAGCTTTTTGCTGTCACAAATTCATTAAATATTTCCGAAATTTTTAATAAAACATGATTCAAATTATTTTAATAATCAGCTCTAACCGTTTGTTATTTTAGGATTTAATACTTTAATTAAAAATAGCTAAAATTAAAATTAAAGTGATAAATATTTATATTGCTTTTGTTCCAAAATGCGCTATAACTGTATTTTTCTATAACAATTGTCCATAAATACTGTTTATAACAATGGAAATTATTGTTAAATGCCAATCTTTTGAGGGCCAAGTAATCCTGAACCATAAGAAAGCACAATTGGGACATTATTATTATTCGTCCCAGTCAGGAACGGGTCGTTGGTTCTATGTCGAAACGACGTTGTTTTTAAGCGTCGAAAAAAGATCGAAATTTTCGTCGATTCGCCGATTATTTGTCACCGAAATCGATATAGTATTGACGTCGATTTAACTGTCGATTCGACATCGAAATGGCTGTCGTTTCGACGTCGATTACATATTTATTTCGGAACAACAAGAATTATTTTATTTAATTAGGGAAATAATGATTTTTTACAGTTTTGCTTTATACCGCTCTTCTTGATGGAGGGTCCTCGTTCAGGCTTTCTTCGTCAGATTCCTTGACACTAGATTAATTATTTTCAGGGTCGCTAGACATCATTTCACCACTTTTTTTCTTAAAAATATAAAGGAAACTAGTAGGCGACAATACATGTTTCTTGTAGCTTCTTCCCTATTCCTTTACACACCCCCCACACACAAACACTTACTTGGTGGAGGGAGGGGGATCTGCAGTTTAAGGTGGGTTCCGAACCAGCAAGAGAAACAGCCTTAAGTACTTAGAGAACCTTTTTCTCTAGAGGTACCGGTCCCACGACTCTCCGGATGTAAACAACTCCCTTTCTAGGCTAGTTGTCACCACATGGGCCACCGAGGCTCTTCCAGAATGCGAGGCGGGAATCGAACCCGCAAGCCAACAGAGTGGGTCCAATATTCGAGAATGAATTATGAAATGCTTTCATCACGTTTGTTTTAACATGGCATTCATTCTTCAAATGAGGTAACAGACATCATAACATTTTCATTCAGAAACAAATGGATTGTCAATAGGTAATAGGGAATGATATCAAACATCAAATTATTGAAATATTGATGATAATTACTCTGCATGTGAAAATGAACTTTTACATATTTTTGACTCTGAAGTATTTTATAAGTCCAGATGACGTCGTTTCGCCGTCATTTGCCACCGATTTTCATATCTTGCAAATGCGGAAAGTGTTTCTCATGAATCTTTCATATTAAAATAAGTAAAGTATTTTTAGAGCATAATAATTGTGGTCGAAATCAACTTAAAATTCGACGATGATTTGGACTCGACGATGGTACGACGGTGACGACATCGCTTCGACGTCGGATCGAGGATCCATTCCTGACTGGAGTTTAAATAATTTGAAACTGCTTTTCACAACAAATATTATTGTACACTAAAGGAACCAAAATTATGAGTTCTAATAGAGACTTTTGATACTTTTGGTTTCTTGTACACGTTTTATCTTGATCTTTACAAAGCCTGGCAAGATAGAAAATATATGCTTTTATATTTTGATTCATAGACGATAAATCCTTTTTCATATTATACAATCACGATAAACACAGAGCCTTTTCACATACACCTTACAAATTCCTGCTTTAAGCCACACGATTGTGAAGAACCGGGAGTTGAAAGACCGAAATTACAATTTTCATTACTTCACCTTAAAGCATTGCCACAAAAGGGATTGATGATATACCAACCTAAAAGTATGTTCTTCAGAAAAAAATTAATCCTTTATTTCTTCTTGCAGAATTAAGTTCACAATCTGGTGGAAATTATTCTGATACTCCCCGCCCGGTTCGTTGGCGATTTTCTTCTACTTTTCCCATACCTCAGTCAGTTGTCCAGCCCGGGCCTTCACTACGTGGCAGGTCTAGCTCTTCTTCCGATCCTCCAGTACGCGAAAGGTCTACGTCTCCTCCTGCCATAGTTCCTCCTGCCATGTCTCCTCCTGACAGGCCTTTTGCTTATCGCATATTTGGATATGGACCTGGGCAACTTGGACTAATTCGGTTGATTCCGTGGGTAAATCGGAATCGGCGATTCGAATTTCGAAAATACACTTTTCATCCCAATTTGCCACTTGTACGGCCAGTTAGAAAAAACGTATTTATGTCCCTTCCAACTCTAGAACAAATTATTCTGTCAACATCTTCAGGCGACATTTTAGCAATATTGGAAACTAATGGTGCTCTTACTGGAATCTATAGAATGCGTCAGAAAAGGCCTCGGTCAAAACTAAACATAGAAAGCGGTTTGATTACAACCTTGACCGTAGACGAAATGAGGGAATGTCCAGTGGGCCCTCGCCACTCTGTATTTACGCATTTTAATATAGTAGTTGTTAACCAAGATTCTCTACAACTAAATCAATAATTCGTAGTAGAATCTTTTTTTTTTAATTATATTCCCGTTGCACGTCGGAGTGATTGCACAATGTCGTTGCTTTACCAAACTCGCTAAGCTTCTAGAAATATATTTTTAGATATATATATATATATATATAATTAATTTGCTTGATTTTTTAGAATATAATTATATTGGTAAGCTTGCATTTAAAAAAAATACAAGTTAGATCCTGTAGATCATTTTCTTTCACATAAATAAATATTATTTAATCAGTAATATGTGCCTGAAGACTGTAGTTACTTTATTTCTATTCGCATACCTCAATCCCCTACTTGTCTGGAGTCTGGACTGCTCCTGCCAGACTTTCTCCTGCCAGGACATCTCCTTACATACCTTTTTCTGCCAGGCCTTCTACTGCCAGGCGTGGTAACTTACTGTACATCAGAAGAAATTAAGAAATGCCCAGTAGGTTCCCTCCTCCTTGTAGAATTTAATTTTTATCTAGTAGTTGAAAACCAGGATTCTCTACAGCTAAGCCAATAATTTAAAAAAATGTAATTCTTTTGGTCATTGTAAAAGTGATATCTGATTTGTAAACAGAAACTGGTCTTATGAATAATAAAATACCTTTTTTATCATCTTAAATTTTCGCATTTTAATACAGTAGTTGTTAACCAAGATTCTCTACAACTAAATTCATAATTCGTAGGAGAATCTTTTTTTTTAATTATATTCCCGTTGCACGCCAATAACAGGAAAATGGTTGTAATCGCCCAACTTTCATAGATTTACATTATATAAAGATATTCCATCATTATGCAATAAACAAAAAAATTGTTTATAAACAAATTATTTTTCGAAAATGTGTTTTCTAGAAATTTTCATAATTTAACGTTTTTAAAAGTTATATTTCTCCTAAGAATATTCTTGCTAATATTATAAACAAATTTGATTTAAAAAATGCATCATTTCGGAGTTTGTCGTCCGAATAATTCGTTTTTTTCTGCGTTAATTTTTTTAGATTAGGAACCTCATGATCATTTCAGAAAATTCATAATTTTTTGATGAATTTTATAATTTTGCGAAACAAATTTAATTAAAAAATGCATTATTCGAGCACTTATCAGCGGAAAAACATCCATCACTATTTGGTAATTTTTTTTACAAACTTAATAAATAAATGCATTATTTGGGCATTTGTCGACGGAACGACGCGTTTTCTTGATATTCAGCCCTTTTAATTCCAGAAAAAAGTTCGTTTTTCATTCAGTTTCATTCACTAAAAGCACTGACATTGATAAAAACGAGTTTTTCTGAAAATTATAGAAAACACATTTTCAACAAATAATTTGTTTATACAATTTTTTTTTATTATTGTATTATGATGTAATAACTTTATATAATGTAAATCTATGAAACTTCGGCTATTACAACAATTTTCCTATTATTGACAAGCACGGGGAACGTCAAATACAAAAAAATTGTCATTTTTTCGTCATATTTATTTATACAAAAAGTTGAAAAACTAAATTAAAAATCAGGCTCTATAACTTTCTTTCAAATTTTATCCGCTTTAAAAAAAACATGCAAACACAAATCTGTTCAATGTTCTGTATATTGAAATTTTTATAACTTTTTTTCTATAAGGGAGGACACCAATTTTATTGCTCAGTTATCTAGGTAATAGTTTAAAGAATATAATTTTAAAAAAAAGATTCTCCTGCGACGGGGAGAAGCTTGCTAAATTAACATTTGTTTAATGCAAAATGAATTATTTATAACAAATCACCATTGTTTACGTCATTCATATTTTATTATGTTCTTATATTATGTTTAAACATGCAAAATTTGTGTTAATTTACGATATACTGGCTAAAGAGAAGTGGTAAATGTGATATTATATTCAATTAACGTGTATATTGAACATTTCGTATTTTAAGTTTTATTTTTTATCTTTATTGTTCAATTATTATATATTATTATAATTATAATTAACTTTTAGTCAATGTCGCCGTTTACTAATTAAAAAATAATTTTATTAAAAAATACACATTTTTACCATCTTTTTAGGCATATGCCGGTTGCATATGTTAATGACCCTTTTCCAATTTAAAATTACTTTGTCTAGTTCCGGGTGCATGTGTTGATGACCCGTTTCCAATTTAAAAATACTTTATCGGGTTCCCGATGCATGTGTTCACGACCCGTTTCCAATTTTCAAGTATTTTATCCATTTTCGATTGCATATATTAATGACCCGTTTCCAATTTCAAAGTACTTTAGCTAGTTCCGGGTGTGTGGGTTGATGACCCGTTTTCAATTTAAAAATAATTTACTGGATTCCGGGTTCGTGTTATGATTAGCTGTTTCTAATTTCAAAGTACTTTATCTACTTCCGGGTGCATGTGCATTACAAGATTTCTTTATGTAGTTAGCAGTTTTTTAATTTTTGAACAATATTTAACAAAATATAATATGTTAGTGACCCGTTTCCAATTTAAAAGTTCTTTATCTAGTTCCGGGTGCATGGGTCGATGACCTGTTATCAAGACGAACATTTCGAGTTGATTAAGCAAAAAAACTAAAGCCATTTCACTGAAAAAATTTCAAAATGTGCATGCAAACGCGATGGATTTGCAATAGCTTATCATTGTGTACCACGAAAAAATAAATTGGATTTATTTTTGTAGGTTTCGGATAACATTATCAATTACACTGCCGGGCAATTACACAGCTTCCTTCACATCTAACACATTTCTAACATGCAAAATTCTCAATAATTTATATTTTTGTCAATTTGATGACTATCCTTTCGAATTGACTGACAATGAATTTTATGACAATGCTTTGTTTCAGCATGTTATCCTTCAGATGAAAAGAAATGACACTATAAAGAAGAAAAATTTTCTTAGTTCCAAACTTCGATATGAGTTTAGTTGTTTATACCAATTAATCATAAAACTGTTTGTAACAATAGGAGTTGTTATTGAGAGAGATAAGAACATTTTTACTCTTTTGAAGTCGAAGAATACATACTATTTACACTGTTACTTATAGTTTTTTTCTCTAATTACAAAAGATGAGGATTGTGTATGATCTTGTTCTCTACTTAGAGGTTAATATTATTGGTAAGAATAATAATATTGTTTTATTAATTCGATTATACAATCAAACCTTGCAAAATTATGCAATTATTTAATCATTATATGTAGCGTGAAAAGCTTAGAAATGAGTGATTACACAATCTCGTTTCTTTACCAATCCATGCTTTTTCCATTTATAATTGCATAATAATTTCAAAATTCCAGTGCGCCCCGGTTCATGTCGACCATTAAAAAAAGGAATTTCTTTCTTCAGGAAAACAACTCGCTAAGCTTCTTGAAATATATTTTTAGATATATAAATAGATATATTATCAATTATATTATCAATTTTCTTGATTTTTTAGAATATAATTATATTGGTCAGTCTGAATTTTTTTGAATAAAATTTAGATCCTATAGACCGTTTTCTTTCCAATAAATAAATATTATTTAATTATTAATATGCATCTGAAGACTGTAGTTACTTTATTTCTATTCGCATACCTCAGCCTGGAATCAGGACTTCTCCTGCCAGACCTTTTCCTGCCAGGCCTTCTCCTGTCAGCTCTTTTTTTACCAGACCTTCTGCTCCCAGCCCTTCTCCTGCCAGGATATCTCCTGGCACAACTTTTTCTGTCAGACCTTCTCCTGTCAGGCCTTCTACTGCCAGGCTTTCTTCTGCCAGGTCTTCTGATGCCAGGCCTTCGCCTGTCAGGTCGTCTCATGCCAGGCGTGGTAACTTACTGGACCTCAAGAGAAATTAAGAAATGCCCAATAGGCTCCCTCCTCCTTGTAGAAATTAATTTTAATCTAGTAGTTGCAAACTAGGATTCTCTACAAGTAAGCCAATAATTTAAAAAAATTTAATACTTTTAGTCATTGTAAAAGTGATATCTGATTTGTAAACAGAAACTGTTCTTATGAATAATAAAATACCGTTTTTGTAATCTTAAATTTTTTTGTCCTTTGTTTACTCGTTAATAATTACGAAATCTGGTAAAAGTGACTCGAATTATTAATGACAGATGCGAATCAAAACTGGTATTGTTTTAAATGAAAAAATTATTATATTACAATTGTCAAAAAATTAGCGAAAGCTAGTGGGGGGGGGGGGGGTAGAAATTGACGCAATGCCAGGAAATTGAAAATAATTATACACTCCGGTGGAGGTATTTTAAACAAGGTGATATCGAAAAAATCCAGAAGATGATATTGGATTAGCGCTTCCAACTTCTGAGGAATAATTTCTAGAATCTTCTCATGATAAGATAAGATTTTTTGAGTTCAAGGTCATCAGGAAGGTTAGCGGCGCCGGATTGCGTCGCGTCGCATGTACAAGAATAAGCGGGGATCTATCTATCGGCGTTCGGTGGTAGACCACATGGTGAATTAAGGGTCAGTCAATTACCGATTTGACCTCGGCTGACCCGGCTGTGTACATAGAGCTGGTTGCGTGATGCTTGATTCAATTAACCCTACGACATACACACGTCAGAATGCAAGCACATTATTTTGCTTGCGTGTACATTCATGTGAGCAGCACTACGTTCTTGAATTGAGACTCGCGTCGTCAAAACGATGACCAATTCCTCAAGTTTAGATCTTTCTCTCGCCGTGTTCTTCCAAGAAAAGTGCGTAGGTAGACCTGATGCGATGTCATGAGGAAACTAGACCCTAAGTAATGATCATTACTATACTCGTAAGAGAGAAGCATCTGCACTCTACTGCAGGTTTTGAGCAATTATGTGGTAGCTGAATTAAAGGAAGTCGAATTCATCATCTCATTAGAGTCTATGTAATCAGGAGGATACGAGGAAGGCAAGAAAGACGATTCCTAATTTCTTGTATGAGAAAAAGCTTGCTGAGTTATAGTAGGGGCTTATAAAAAATAGGTGATTAAGAATAATTAGAGAACGCTCTAATTTTTCTGTTTAATTTTAGGGCCTGAAAAGTTTCAAGTTTTGGACAACACACCTTTCTGCTGACCCTTCTCTCTGTACTTACAGGAAGAAGCCAAAATATTTTGTTTTAATTTAATCGATAACAGGTTTGAAATTGGCCAGGTTGCTTTAAAAAGCAGCTAAATGTGGAGATTTTTGAAGAAACTTGACTAAATTGTTCGAAATAAAATTAATATGGGCACAAACAAGGAAATAATTTGCACCTATAATGATATATCCTCAACCGGAATTTTTTTTTTAAATAGTTTAACTTTCAACGAAGTATCTTTTAGCTACACGGATGAATCTCCAACCAAAACAATTATTTTTAACAAGGTAGTTTAAACTTCAACATAGTAGTTCAATTTTCAAACAAAAAGGTTCAGTTTCAACTAAACAGATATGTTTGCTATCAAACAGATAGTCCTACTAAAAATGGTATACATTAATTTTCGGTGAAAAAAGTAATTTTGGAGCCAAAAAAAAATTGTTTGACAAAGAAAGTTAGATTTTCCACCAAAGCCATAAACTTGAAATGAAGATATGAATCTTCAACCGGAAAAAAAATTTTCAACAGCGTAGTTCAACTTTTCAAGAAATTCTTGAACATTTGAGCAAAAAGATTAAGTTTTAATCAAATAGTTAAATTTTTAATGCAATATATATATATATATATTTTTTTTTTTCAAAAAAATATGAAATAGTTTCATTTTATGTTGAAGTATTAATTTTTAACAATCAAAAAAACAATTTACAACAAAATAGTTAAATTTTTAAACAAAGAGATGAATTTTAAACTAAGAAGATAAATCTTCCATGATAAAAGTGATTTTTTCAAATAATTGTGGAAATTTGTACCAAATAGTTAAATCCTTAAGCCAAGCTTACTAATTTTCAAACAGAAACAAAATCTGTAAATTTTATTTTAAATGATTATTTCTCAACAACAACAAAAATTTTTGCCGAAACAGTTCATTTTTAACCGAACATATGAATTTTCGACTAAAATGAGGAATCTTTACCAAAATATAGTCATTTTAATTCAATTAGTAGAATTTTTAACCAAAAAGATTAATTTTCAACAAAATAGTTAAAATATTTCAACAAGAAGATGAAGTATCGGGCAAAAATGGAATGGATACATTTTCAGTAGTAAAAACTAATTCTTTAACACCAACAAAACTATTTACAGTAACATAATCAATTTTCTACCAACGAGGTAACTTTTCAAATAAAATTATGAGTTTTTAGCAACAACAAAAAACGAATATTTTCAAAAGTTTGTAGTTTTAAACACTGCAGTTGAATCCACTAACCTAACAGATTAATTTTCAACCATGAGAGATAAGTTAGGGAAAAAAGATGAATTTTTATTTAAAAAAGATGAATTTTTATTTTAAAAACATGAATTCTAAAATAAGAAGGTCACTTTCCTATAAATAAGACGAATTTTCATCCACAAAAGAAAACTTTCACACAAAAATACAATTTTTAAATTTTCTGTACAAAAATTAATTTCAATCAAAGAAAATAGATTTTCTGCTAAAATGATTATTCTTCAACCAAAAAAAATCATTTTTACATAGTGGTCCAATTTTTATGAAAACAGTTGAATCGTGAATCCAAAAATATTTATGTTCCACTCAGAAGATTAATTTTTTTTATTTTAAAGATTACTTTTCAACCATTAAGTTGAATTTTTTACGGAAAGACGTAAATTTGTAATAAAAGGAGACTGTTTAAGTGTCTACCAAACTAGTTAATTTTTGAACAACAAAATAAAAAATTTCAACACACTGTTCAATTTTCGATCAAATTAGTTAATTTTCCACAAAACAACTTATTTCTTACACAGAAGGTTTCATTTTTACCAAAAAAGATGAATTTTCAATTGAAAAATTTTTTCAAAAAAGATTTTAATTGTGTAATTTTGAATTTGAAAAACATTCAACCAAGAAGTAACGAATCTTCAACATAAGACATGAATTTTCAACTAAAATGGACGAATTTTCATCTATAAAATAAAAATAATATCGTCAGTTAAAAAACAAATAATATTTTAAATTAAAAAGATGAATTTTCAAAGAAAAATATACTAGTAGATATTTTAACCAAAAAACAGCTAAATTTCTATTTAAAAGAGATAATTTTAGCAAAGAAAGAAAAAGAAATTTTTAACAAGAGGCTTGAATTTTAAACCAAGAAAGATTTTTCATTCGAGATGGAAAAAATTGCCAGGCAAATTATGGATGTTTAAATCTAAGCTATGAATTTTCAACCGGAACATATCAGTTTAAAAAAGAAGTTAATCTTCAAGCAAATATTTAAATTTAAATTTCCAATATATTAGATTTTTCATCCAAAAAGAATGAACTTTTAACCAAAAATAGTTTAGATCTTCTTATTGGATTCCATTAATTAAATTCTCATTTAATATACTTGGAGACTCTGAGAAAAAAGGAAAGAGGGAAACATAAGGAAAAGATGTAATAAAGTTTATTTTTAGTAATTCCCAAATATCGCGAATCCACGGATAACATACGATACCTAAATTTTGTTATAGGATTATTTTGTTAATGGTTAGGATAGTAATTTGACCGGGGAATCTATAAAAACCTGGAAATTATCATGAATCGCTAAACTGATGATTAAACCTTCTTTATAAGGCATTCTGCAATAAGTATTATAAATGATACAAGTAATTGTCCGGAACTCTGAAAGTCATCGTCGCGTCACTTGAAAGGTTTTTATAATAACTCAGTGATGTGATTCACCATACTATGCACCGAATTGAATTAATTGAAGATGAAAGAATCGTTGGTACAATAAGGCAAGGGACGATGTGACGCGACGAATGTATTGCGTAATGCAGAGATTCTTTGGGTTCTGGACCCCTTCTCGCGTTAACTCATAACAAACTCGACTTTTATTGCATCAACGCATTTGATAAGAGCGAGGTCACCCGGTGACCAGTCAACAGATGCAGTCAATTGGGCGGTCTAATGCGTACACTATTCCGTCGTTGCGTTTCGTTACGTTGCGTTGGAAGACGAAAGAGCCAGCTCCCTAGGGACAGAAAGAAAAAGTGAGAATGTCAGCACACGACAATAACACAGCTCTGTACTTATAAAGCTATAGGCAGTATACATCAGCTATCCTGAAGTGTATTTAATGTAATGTTCAAAGGGGTACGTGTTTCTCAGCTTTCTCGAACCCACACAAGTGAAGCAGGGGACAATTTGACTTTCTTTGTTCAGCACGTTATAGCTGCCTGGTCTCTCTATTTCTCTCTCCTTCATGACACCCTTCAATTCCCCCAGAGCACTGATTTAATCTACTCTCTGCGGCTTTTATTTTGCGTAATAGAAACTTGAGCTAATTTAAGAACTCATCTACGCCTTACCCCAGCACATCTCACTTCACAGATTCTGCGTTTTATGTCCCACATCCTTATTCCACATCTTACGTGTCACATACAACATCACACGTTACACTTTCTACATGCCGCATACTTTATCCCTAGTCTCTCATTCCACCTGAAATATCCCACCTCTCTCATAGAACATCACAGATCGCACATCCCCCTACCTACGTCCTACATGCAACATCTCACTCATCACGTCTCACTCATCACGTCTCACTTGCCACATCGCGCATCCCAAATACTGCATCTCACGTCCCACAAAATTCTTCCCAAAACCTAGGTATTACTTCACACACTTCACATCTCACGTATGACATACCATATTATCCATCCAATATCAGAGATTTCGCTTCCTGCATTCCACACTGTATGTCCCACATTCCGCCTTTTACTTCCTGCATCCGACATCCGGAATTCCATATCCAAAATAACAGATCCTACTCTTCAATACCCACGACCAAAATCTTACTGGACACATACTTCATCTCACACCCTACAATATTTATCACACATCCCACATCCCGCATCAAGTATCACACATCTCGCGTCTCACTCCCCACATAACAAATCCCGCAATGCACGTTCCACATGACGCAATCAATATTCTATAACCCGCTTCCTACATTTCCTTTTCCACGTTTTAGGTCGCAAATCTCACGCACCACGTTACAAATATAACGTTCAACATTCCACATTGCGCATTCTTCATTCCACTTCATGTGCATCACATTCCATATCGAGCGTCCAAAATTCTGCATCTTAAGTCCTACAACCCACATCGGAAATCCCACACTCCACATCCCATGTCCCACTACCTACATTTTACATCTCGCTTGAGAGATCACATATCCCACATTCCACAATTCATATGAAACCTCTTACTTGCCACTTCCCAAATCCACATCCCACGTTGCTCGTCCCATAATCTACATGATAAGTCACAGACCCGATATCAAATATTCAACATTGTACATATAACGTCCCAAATACACCGTTTTACGTCCCACATTCCACATATGGCGTCTTCTATTCAATATTTTACGTCTCACAGCCTAATTCCACATCCAACATTCAACATCCCACGTTACACATCCCACAATCTAAGAGCCGCAATTCAATGTCTCACACACTCCCTTCATAACTCATCTCATGTCCCATATCTTCAACTCACATACCACAATTTACATCCGATATCCAACCTATAACATCTAACATATCACAGCACACATTCCACAACCGATACCTCATATTTTATGTCCTATATCCTAAATCTGACATCCGTCTTCCAAAATCTTACGTCCGGCAGCACAAATGCTACAACCCATAGCCACCATGCCTCTTCCCATATTCCACATCTTACGTCGCCCATTACATATTTTACGTCGCATACCCTAAATCTGACATCGGACATTCAACGTTTTACGTTCCGCAGACAAAATCCCAGAACCCACAGCCATCATGCGTCATCCCACGTCCCACATTCCACACTTAACGTGCCATAAACTAAATTTTGCATTTGATATTCAACATATCACGTCCCACATCCCACAGTATACATTCTACAACCCACACCCTCGTACCTCATCCGGCGTCTCACACGTCGCATCCCACATTCCACACCTTACGTC
>JAWWLR010000034.1:103504026-103514873 GCA_035041075.1 Acraspis erinacei | reverse complement strand
TACGTCCCGCTTCCAAAAGTGCAAATCTAAAAACCCACAGCCACTATTCCAGTTTCCACTTCCCACATCTTACGTTCTGCAATACACATCTTGCAACCCGCATTTCAAATTTTACGTCTCACGCCCTAAATATAAAATCCGACATTCAACTTCTCACGGCTAACATCCCACATCACAAATCCTAGAAACCACAGCCATCATAAATCATCCCACGTCCCACAGCTTATTGTCCCACACTCCACATTAAACGTCGTATACTCTAAATCCGATATCCGACACAGCCCACACTCTTAATGACTAATCTGTCGTCTCACACATCGCATCCGATATCCGGCATTCAACGTATCACGTCCCACATCCCACAGCACACATCCCACATCCCTTGTTCCTCATCCGACGTCTCACACATCGTATCCCACATGCCCGTCTTACGACCCACATTCCATACTTTAGATCTCACACCCTGAACCTGTAATCCGAAATTCCATATTTCACGTCCCACACCCACATCACAAATGTCAGAACCCCCCGTCATCATTCATCATACCACCGACATCCGACATTCAATATCTCGCGTGCCACATCCCACACCACGACACACATCCCACAAACCACGCCCCTTATACCCCTCACTTCCCGCAGAATATTTCGAGGATGAAATATGTCGTTTTTTAGAGGAAATTAGGCGATAGGTATTTTTCCGATTTATAAAATAAAACGTCTAAAAAATTATTGTTACTTTAATTTTGTGCTCTGATTTTCAAAAAGCCCGAATTAAAAAAAAAGGTTTAAAATTAACAAAATGGCAGCGGTTTTTCTGAATTATTATCCTGTCCTGAAAAATTATTTAACCCGCATGATTCTTACCAAAACTTCTTTTTCATAAAGGATGCCTTTCTTTTATTACCAAAAACTTTTAAAAAATATTTAGAAAAATAAAAAAGATGGGGTTTCCCGAAATTATACTTTCTTCATGTTTGCAAAATTGGAAGAAAATAATAAAAAATATTTTCTCAAAAACGCTACGTTTTTCATTTTTCTAAATATTTTTTTAAGTGTCTACTTATAAAAAAAGACATTTTAGCAGCATCATGCCGGCTAAACCATTTTCGAGGCCGTGAGAGTTTTTTCCTCTAAAAATGTAGTTTTTAAAATTTTTTTCGTAAACTATCATAAATATCGAAAAATAACAAGAGACGTTTTTCATAGAACTTTCTTGGACGCGCTAACCTTTATGTGAACATTTTTTCGTATCTATCATTTTTTCGAAGAAAAAGTAAAAAATTCGTTAGTGACAAAAAAGGATTCTCCTTGCTATAAAAGGTGGGTCTTTCATTTTTTCATTTTTGAATTTTTTCAATTTTCCGGCGGATTTTGAAAGAAGACGATGAACGCTTTTGGATTCATAAGGAAAAGAATAAATGTCTCAATTGGGCTGAAATTTATAGAGGTTTCAAGAAAAAAATCGGATTTTTTGAAAAACAAGGCACAAAATTCAAATACGCACAACTTTTCAGAAAAAATTGTTCTTACAAATCGGAAATTATTGATTTTTAAGTTATTCGTTCTGCACTTTGGTTTAGGATAAGTGAATTTAAAAAAGCGTGATACAACATTTCCAATTATAAATTATATAATTTTCCACTCTTATATATTAATTAAACTTTTAAAAAATTTGCATCTTACGTTCTACGTTACTTTTGAAGAGAACCCCTGGAATAAATACGATTTAATTCTTATCATAGACAATTATAAACAATTTTTCAAGCTTATGTCACAAGAAAGAAACTTCGTAAAAGTTGTAAAACAATCAAATCTTAATGTCTATTATAATAATTGCATCGTATTTCTTTCAACGTTTCTCTCCAAAAAGAACGTAGAACAACGTGAGATGAAAAAATTTTATAAGTAGAAAAATTCTCAAATTTTTTATAACAAATGAGATTCTTTTAACACTTGCTTATTCAACGAGTAGCAATGAATTTATAGGAAAACTTCATTAATTAATTTTTCAAATAATTTATTTACATAAACAAAATTTTAATAAGTCAAATATAAGTGGATGGATTTTAATAAAAGCATATAATGCAAAAAAGAAGTCATTTGAAAAATGCAACACAGCGCTCTTAAAATTTTTAATATTAAGATTCATATAATTTTACGAAATAGTTCATGTGAATTAAAATTGGATTTTTCTTATTACAATTTTCATGCTTCGTAAAAAGAAAAAAATATATGCTCATAAAATTATTGCAAAACTAATCAGACCAAAATTAATAGATAATTTTTCTAAAAAAAAATAATTTCTTAGACTGGTGAATCGAAAGGCGCTATTAATTTTCACATGCCTCGAATTTTTAAACAATTAGAAAATTAAAATCTTTCTTACAAAAATGTGCGATTACATTTTCTGGAAAAAACTTTTCAAGTATGAGCTCAAATTTATTTTTATTTTGAATTTACCGCTAAACGTAAATGGCGCATGCGTATGCACACTGTTGCGGTTATGACGTCACGACTCTCGCTAATCTCGCGACTCTTTGTTTCTGAATAAGTAAATTCTGACTTCCATTTAAATTAAATAATTTTGTTTAATATTATTATTATTTTCAGTGCATGTTTAGTTATTTAAAAATGGGTAGGCTTCAGTTTCATATTAAAGAATAAGTAAATAATTCAAAACGAATTGGGAAAGTTTCCTTGAAAAAAGTTAGGTTAATTAAAATGAATTTTCAGAAAAATAAATGTCTTCGAAGCTTATAGGGTGCACAAATTTATGGTTGAGACTTAAGATAGATCTTTGTTACAATTTTTTTTTTAAATAATCCGGTAAAAATAAATTGTCCAGGAAGAAATTTTAAAATACAATAGTGGCATTTGCAGTCAATGAGAAAAATTACAGGTGAAAAGTGGGCCAATTTTTTTTTAGAATTATAATTGTAGATATTTGAAAAAAAAACTAGTTCATGGCGGTTTTTTCCGTTATTCGCAAAACCATTATTGCTTTAGAGGTGCGCATAATAACATTTGCATTCGCTTTGTAAGACAGTTATTAAATCAGAATCACTTCCGAGAAACACTTTTGTCCTGTTATGAAATATTGTCTAATGTGAGCTCGCCACAAACGCATTCACCACAAATACGAAAATAAAGTATGTAAATTTAAAATGATTTAACCTCACAAAGAGTAAACTTTGAAAATTAAAGAAAATTGATTTAAATATTTCTATGAAGTAGTTTATTTTTACTTGAAAAATTCAAGCAATATTCAACAAAACTTTCAATAAAAAAAAAATGAGACCAAATTTTGAAACAAAAAATATGCTAATTTTATGTAAAAAATAGTTTACTTTAAACGAAAGATTTTCCCGAAATAAATAACTTTTTTAAAGAAACAGTTGAATTTTAATCCGTCAACATTTTTTTTCAATTAAAATATGAATTTCCTAAATGCTAATAAAAAGAATTTTTAATTTTAAATACTTTTTTATTCATAATTTTTAATATTTATTTATTAATATATATTATTAAAAAAATTTAATTCTTCTGTACAAAAAACTGTAGTTCTATCCAGAAAATTAATTAAAGTGGAATAGTTTCATTGTTAGTTAATAAAATTAATTTTGGGCTTAAAAATAATTTTGAAGAAAATAGTTAAATATTCAACCTAAAACATAAATTTTGAAAAACAGAATATCAATTCTTACTAAAAATAAATTGAACTTTAATTTTCAATGAAAAATTTGAAAGTAATGCCACTTTTAACAAAGTAATTGAATGTTCAGAAAAATGTGAATATTATTTTGTTTTAAACCAAAATTGTACAAAAGAAATATTTTTACTGAAATAGAGCAATTTTCATAATTAATAAAATGAACTATAAAACAAATACCTGAATTTTCGAACAAACAATTCACTTTTTAATTACAGAGGTTCGATTTTCAGCAAAAAATAAAATAGTTATACTTTTAGTTAATGCAATTAATTTTAGACTAAAACAGAAAATACAGTTTTCTCTTGAAAAATCAATGAATTTTAAATAAAATATGTACATTTTTATCCAGAAAAATAAATCTTAAACCAAGGGAAATCAATTTTCAAAAACAATAAAAAAACGAAATTATAAAAAGGAGTTAAATTTTTAATAAAAAAAGATGAATTCTACAAAAAATACAAAAAATTTGTAAAAAAATCGTTTATTTTAAGTAAGTACTTGCAGTTTAAACTAAAAAAATTACGGCAGCTGGTGCTGTAACGTGTTCAGTTTTAAAAAAATCTCAATAAAATTGTTAAATTTGTAACCAAAGCGATGAAATTTCTACCAATAGGATAAATGTTTAAAGAAAAATATTTATTTTAATTAATTTTCTATACAAAAATACAAATTTCTACAAAAAAAAATTAATTTTCAAGTAAATAGTTTGACCTTTATCTAAAAAATATAATTTATTTAAAGAAAAATAAAAAAGTTAAATTTGTAGTTAAATTAATTAATTTAAAACCAAAAAAAAAACGAACTTTCAACAAAATTGTTAAATTTATAACTGATCTGATATATCTTGAAACAAAAAAATAATTTGTAATGCAGATTCTTCAACAAAAATAGTGAATTTTGAATAAAAATGAATTTTCGACTAGAATAAACAAACAAATAAATAAAATTCTCAATCAAAAAAGATTAATTTTTAACAAAATCGTTCATTTTTAACCAAGTACCTGAATTTTAGACTGAAAAATATACATTTTTTACGAAAATTGGAATAGTTCAATTTACATTTAAAAAATTCATTTGCAGTAAAATTTTGTAATTTTTAAACGCAGAGATGAATTTATTAAAAGTAGGATAAATTTTTAAGCAAGAAGATTAATTTTCTATAAAAAACTACAAATTTTTAAATAGATAAAGGCATTTTCAAATAAAAAGTTTAATTTTCAACTAAAAAGAATAATTTATTTAACGAAAATGGAATAGTAAAATTTTTACTCAAAGAAATTAATTTAAAACAAAAAAAAGAGTTTTTAACAAAATAATTAATTTTATGACTGATATAATGAATCTTGAACCAAAAAATTAATTTTTAATCAATTATTTCAACTTTCGACTGAGTAGTTAAATTTTCAGCCGAAAAGATAAATATTTAAACAAAACACAACAATTCTAAATCCAAAAAGATTAATTTTTAACAAAATCGTTCATTTTTAACCAAGCACTTGAATTTTAGAATAAAAAAGATACATTTTTTACGAAAATTGGAATAGTTATATGTACATTAAAAAAATTCATTTGCAATAAAAGTTTCAAATTTTTAAACGCAGAGATGAATTTTTTACCAGTAGGATAAAATTTTAACCAACAAGATTAATTTTCTATAGAAAAATACAAATTTTGAAGCAGATAAAGGTATTTTAAATAAATAGTTGAATTTTTAACTAAAAAGAATAATTTATTTAACGAAAAATGGAATGGTTAAATTTTTATTTAAAGAAATTAATTTAAAACAAAAAATACGAATTTTTAAAAAAATAGTTAATTTTATGACTGATATGATGAATCTTGAAAAAAATCGATTTTTAATCAATTATTTCCACTTTTAACCGAACAGTGAAATTTTTGACCAAAGTTTAATTTTTAAAAATCGTTCATGTTCAACAAAGTACTTGAATTTTAAAGTAAAAAAGAGGAATGTTTTACGAAAACTATAATAATTAAATATTTATTTCCAACAGTAATTTTCAATCAATGATTAAAATAATTTAATGAATTAAATTAAAAATGGACAGGAAGTTCCAACAATAGTTTAATTAAAACATAAAAGTGAATTTTCATGAAAAGTGGATGCTTCAACTAAAGAAGATTTTGCATTCAACTAGAAGGGATCAATTTGTAATAATTTATTCCACTCTCATCGATTTTACGGTCGATAAATTTATTGAAAATTACAGTTGTAAAATTGATTCTTATAAAATATATTTTTTTAAATTATTTCCATTGAAACTTCTTAAAGTAAAAGTCGATAATTTTCGAATAGCAATGGCAATTTTATTAATGTGTTTTGATTATTTAAATTTATAAAAAGCAGGAAAAAAGGCAATAGACACTGAATGATCCAGATTTGGCAATAAAAATTTTCATGTCACAAATAAGTTTCACTGCGATATTGAGAATAACTGCTGAAGATTTTCGCAATTCGCAATTCGCAATTCTTGTATCGCAGCGCAATTTTGTACCGCTATTGCATAAGTTTACGTCTGACTGTAATCTTGAATACTAGGCTTGAACGCATTACCGCAGCTAGGGACGTGCAATTATATTTCGAGTTTTACGGCTCTAATGGATGTGTAACGGTGAAAAATATCGCGGTTTTCCAGGAGGGCCGCTTTGCGGAATTCGTGTGCCAAATCTGCCTGACATTCTCAACGGACGAACGAATTGCAACACTCTAACTCACTGCTTTCCAATTAATCTCTTATTCATATTGTGACACGTTTTGGGTTGTTTACAATAGATCTGTAAAGCCAGATTTTTACTACGTGGAATTAAAAAAAAACAGAGTGTGGTAGTGGGGCCATGCATGTGGCACTAGTGGGGATATCATTCTTTCATATTTTTTTTATTCGCTCCCGTCCCAAAAGAACTTTCACTTCAAAAAATTGTTTTGGATAAACTCGTTGAATCAGGATTCTAGATCGTCTTTTAAGAAAATATAGGACCCCTCCAGGTGTTCTAGGACAAGAACATGTATCTTATGGAACTGCAAAAAGGGGCCATGCGAAATTTTTAATCCACCCTCAAAATCTGATTATATGCTCATAAAACTGTTTTCCGGTGATTATTTACTTTATCCTGAAGAAAAATCAGGATGCTACAATCCAAAATATTTCAAAATTCCATATTTTTTATCTTTAACAAAAATTTAATGATAATTTTTCAATTCAATATTTTCTTGCACATGTGACACGTTTTGGGTTGTTTACAAAAGATCTGTAAAGACAGATTCTGACTAACTGGAATTAAAAAAAACAGAGTGTGGCAGTGGGGCCATGCATGTGGCAGTAATGGGGATATCATTCTTTCATATTTTTTTTATTCGCTCCCGTCCCTAAAGAACTTTCACTTCAAAAAATTATTTTGGATAAGCCCGTTGAATCGGGATGTCTAAATCGTCTTTTAAGAAAATAATGATTTCTTTGGTCCCGTATCAAAAAATGTATCTCGTGGAACTAGAAACAAGCGTGAAGCGAAATTTTTTATCCACCCTCAAAATCTGATTTTATACTCAGAAAACTGTTTTTCGGTGATTGTTTATTTCGTCATGATGAAAAATCAGGCCGCTACAATCAAAAAATATTTCAGATTTTTCATCTTTGACAACAATTTAATTATAATTTTTCGTTTAAATATTGTCTTGCTATTGAGATACATTTTGGGTTTCTTGCACCAGATCTGTAAAGACAGATTTTGACTAACTGGAATTTAAAAAAACAGAGTGTGGTAGTGGGGCCACGCATTGACAGTAGTGGGGATATCATTATTTATTTTTTTTAATTCGTTCCCGTCCCAAAGGAATTTTCACTTCAAAAAATTATTTTGGATAAACTCGTTGAATCAGGATGTCTAGATCGTCTTTTGAGTCTTTCAGTGTATCAAGGACCAAAAAAAATATCTTGTGGATCATTTTTCAATTCAATATTTTTTTGCTAGTTATATAATCAATGTGAGATCAATTATGTATGTAATTAACATTTTTTGATCAGAATTGGTTGAAATTGTACTAAGTTGTCGAGTTTTAATTTAATTCAATTTTAATTTTTTTTTTAATAATTAAATTTTTAACAAAACAGCTGAATCTTTAACCTTAAAATATGAATATTGAAATAAATGTGAACATTTTTTAGAAAAAATTCAATTTTAACCAAAAACAGTTGTATCTATAACAAAATAATTGAATAAAAAAAGTTGACTCCTAAACAAAGATGACTAATTTTCTACCAAGATGGAGGAATTTTCAATAAAAGTTGAAGTTGAGTTTTCAGCCAAAGATAAATTTTCAACTAAATGTATGAATCTTCAACAAAAGACAAATTTTTTTTAAATTACTTCAACGTTCAAATTTTGTAGGTCAAAAATTCCACGTTGCAATGTTTCCCGGAAATAGTTGCAATTGTAGCAAAGAACAATTAAGGGAAAATTAAAAATAAATAATTATTCGACATGGTTAAAAAAATCAATTAAAAATGGAATGTTTGAATTTTAATACAGCTTTCAATAATAATGGAAAATTCGTTAATTACCGGAAATTTAGATATCCAAATTTTTCGAAAATTTATGGAGAGTTTAAGAATTATCGTGAATTTCAGGTATACAAAAATCTCGGAACTGTATAGGAAATTGATGAATTATCGAGAATTTATTCAAAATTGATAAAATACCTAAAATTGCAGGTACCTAAAAATTTCGAAAATCTTCGGAAATGCATGGAAAATTGATACATTCAACGGAAATTTCAGGTATTCAAAATGAACGTAACATTCAGGTATCTAGAATTTTTCAAAATTTACGGAAATTAATGGAAAATGGATAAATTTCCGAAAATTTCAGGTATAAACAAATTTCCAAATTTTCCAGACAATACCAGTAGTTTATGAAAAACTAATAAATTATTTAAATTTTCAGATATGCGAAATTTTCGGAATTTTATGGAAAAGTCGTAAATTAGCAGAAATTTCAGGTATCAAAAAATTTCCAAAATTTTCAAAGATTTATAGAAAATGCATGAATTACGGAAAATTTATGGAAAATTGATAATATACCGGAAATTTCAGGTACCCAAAAATGTATAGGATTTTCGTAAATTTATGGAAATTTTATAAAATCTTGAAAATGTCAGGTATCCAAAGATTTCCAAAATTTTCGGAAATTAATGGACAATTCATAAAGTAAAAGAAATTTCAAATATCACAAAAATTCTCCAGTTTTCGAAAATGTCCGGGTTTTTATACAAAATTGATCAAATAAACGGAAATTCATGGGAAATTGATAAAATTCCAGAAATTTCAGGTACAAAAAATGTTCAGAATTTTCGTAAATTTATGAAAAATTGATAAATTACCGAAAATCTCAGGTACGAAAAATGTACAGAATTTTCTTAAATTTGTGGAAATTTTACGAAATCGCGAAAATTTCAAGTATCCAAAGACTTCCAAAATTTTTGGTAATTAATGGACAATTCATAATTTACAAAAAATTTCAAATACTGTATTTAATTCTAGATTAATCCTTTTTGTTTTTAAAGAATATTATTTGCTTAAAAATTCATCTTCATAGAGAAATAATTTAATTATTTGGTTGAGAATTACACTATTTTCTGAAAATGGCAATTTTTTCTATTTAACATTCCTGGTGCTCTTAATAATAGGAAAATTGTTGTAATCGGCGACGTTTAATAGTATTAAATTATATAAAGATATTCCATCAGGATACAATTAAGAGAAAAAATTTATAAACAAATTATTTGTTGAAAACTTGTTTTCTATCATTATCAATAATTTAACGTTTTTTAAGTTATCTTGCAATAAATTTGAATGGAAACAGTATTTTAATGAAAAAAATTTCTCTTAAGACTATTCTTGTTAATATTATAAACAAATTTAATAAACTAATAAAAATTCAGGTCTTCAGAAAAATGCGTTTTTTTCTATGTCAATTTTTTTAAATTAGGAACCTCAAGATAATTTCAGAAAAATCATAATTTTTTGATGAATTTTATGATTTTATAAAACAAATTTAATAAACAAATGCATTATTCGAGCACTTATGGGCGGAAAAATTCGTTTTTTTCAATGCCAGTCCTTTTGATTGATTATTTAATCAATTTTTTTTAACAAATTTAATAAACAAATGCTTTATTGGGGCATCTTTTTAATTAAGAATTTCATGTTAAGTTCATCAACATTCATAATTAGTTCATAAATTTTATGATTTTTTTAACAAATTTAATTTAAAAATGCATTTTTCAGCCATTCCTTGTATTCAAACCCTCTGGTGTTGGCGAGTTTTTACATAAAAAAATGCCCGAATAATGCATTTTTTAATTAAATTTGTTTAACAAAAACATTAAATTAATCAACTAATTATGAATTTTTCTGAAATTATCATGGGGTTCCTAATTTGAAAAAATAATTGACATGGAATAAAAGTAATTTTTCTAAAGACTAAGTCCCGAATAATGCATTTAATTATTAAATTTGTTTATAATTATTTAACAAATTTTATGATCTTTTTAACAAATTTAATAAACAAATGCATTATTTGGGCATGTTCGACGGAAAAACTCGTTTTTTCAATTTCATTCCATTTAATGGGGAACTTTACGAAAATTTCAGTAACATTCATAATTAATTGATTAATTTGATGATTTTCTTAAACAAATTGAATTAAAAAAACTCAGTCGTTTAATTTCAAAGAAATAGTTCTTTTTTTCATTCAGTTTCACGCAATGAAAGGAATGACATTGAACAAAATAAATGCTCAAATAATGAATTTGTTTATTAAATTTGTTTAAAAAAATCAAAAATATTTATAAATTAATTATGAATGTTGCTGAAATTACCATGAAGTTCTCAATTAAAAAGACTGCCATCGAATAAAACTAATTTTTCTGACGACGAATGCCTTACTGCATTTGTTTATTAAATTTGTTTATAGTATTAACAAGAATAGTCTTAAGAGAACTTTTTTCATTTAAATATTGTTACCATTCAAATTTCTTTCAATATAACTTAAAAAAGCGTTAAATTATTGAAAATTATAGAAAACACATTTTCAACCAATAATTTTTTTATACATT
>JAWWLR010000034.1:103447243-103461518 GCA_035041075.1 Acraspis erinacei | reverse complement strand
TAAAAATAGGTTATTATCAATACTATTTATTTATCGAATAATGAATATTACATTAACCCTTTAGAACTTTTTTATTTGCTTCAAAAAAATACCCCATGTATATTTTCAACTTATAAAGTACTTATAACTCCTGAGAAATATTCTTCTGTTATGGAAAAATGTTCAATTAGATATGTTACTTTTTAGAAGTATAAATATATTATTAGATGTGAAGTAGGGTCGTTGCAACAACCACATTTCATTTGTTTTCTAATTTGAACATAAAGGATATAAATAGATAAACAATTTGACTGTATATAAATAAATGTTTCTGAAATCTCTATGCTTTTATTTAATTAAAAAAAACTCTAGGTTATTGCAATATTTTTTCAAAAGCCTTCTTATGCAATATAAATAATCCCCTTCTCAATTCCAAGAGAATGAATAAATTGTTTTGAAAAAAGTGATAAATAATGACGAATAATTAATTAATTAGTCAATATTGGTTATTTCTATAAGGTAATTGGGTATTTTTAGAACAACGAATTCAAAAATCCCAACCTGACTTTGCAAGCGTTTGGGTTGTGAATTTAGCTTTATGCTGTTCTTTTCAAAATCGCTCTAAAGGAACCCATTTGGGTCTCTGCAGGTATCTATTGGAGCTCAAGTTCCTAAGCACACCAACTTTCATTTCAACCTCAACCTTAGTGAACCCCCAGTTTTTTCTGTGCGACAACAGCTGCTATACAAAAGGTCGGGGAGTGGGATAGGGCTGATTAGAATTGAAATCCTTTCGAACCCCAAGTGTGGTATCATTTAGAGCTCATTTATCTTTTTGAGTTCCTTTTCAGCAAGTGGGGTTCATTTTTGTTGCAGCTCCTTTGGAACCAAAAATGGGTTCCAATTGAAACCTCTCTTTCTTCTGTCTGCTAATAATATTTACAAAAGTATTTTTTTCTGCATATAAGAGTGATCTCTAGCAAGTATAGGACAATCAAGGGTACCAATAGAAATGCAACTTTTCGTGTGTTTTATGTTAATTTTTTTCTGAAATCAGCGTACAGGAATTTGGGAGACACAAAACTTGCTTTCGATAAAGTTATGGACTGTTACGTTCGTACCAAACGGCAGCAATTTATTTGCCAATGCTCGGAGAAACGAGACGAGAGATCCTCCATTTCTGGTGTGCAGATCGATCGCCCGGCAGATTTACAAGTCGATAATTTCGTGACTCTTCTGGGAAAACTGCCGAGACCGCTTTCTCTTCTCTCCGTTTAAGATTGGTTCAAGGTTCTCTTTTTCCGCGCAGCAAACGCTCCTGCAACATAAAAAACACGGAAACGTGACTGAGGCGTGAGTACTGAGTAGTATAAACTTGTTTAAAGAAAAAAAAAAGAACGTTGCTTTAGGAGCTCTGCACTCTCATTAATTATAGTGGTGTTATACTTGTAGGTCGACGAATATATATTGGAACATCAAGAGAAACTCGATATATGATCATGTTCTGCTTATAACAATTTACGAGGTTACAGTTTTTTAGTTTCACACAGAAAACCAAATATAAAGGTACATTTTTAACAAAGAAACGGTGAGAGACAACGTTTTCAGAGAGACATGATCTTCTCATCAGGAAACGGAAATCCAAAGTAAAAAAAAGTCCTTAGTGAAATTAAAAAAGCAGTTGAAGGAAACCATACTTTCAAATTGTCATATTGAGTTAGTTATGTGAAAAACGCAGAAAAAACTGGAGGTTTGGTAATGTGAGGGGCTCCAGTAAATGTTGGCATCCTTTAGAACTTTGGTTCTAAAGGAACCCTTTTGAGGGTTCCTTTTTAATTCGTAGCATTCGTAGCGCTGTCTTCTTCCAAATCCATAAATACTATGAATAATCATACAGATAAATATTAACAAATTGTTTTATTCTTTTTAAAAAAAATTAATTAATAGAAATATCTCATTTTTATAATCATGGTTTCTTCATTAAATTTTTTACAGTGCAATATTATTAAATCCGAATTATAAAGGAAAGTATACAAAATCTCAAAGTTTTAAAATACCCTTAAATATTTCAAATTCTTTGATATCTTTTGATATCACATGGAATATTTGAAATGATTAAAAATACCTTCAAATTATTGGAATCGATTTAAAAATCTTGGAGTTTTAAAATACCGTAAAATATTTTTTATTATTTTTAATCTTTTGATATCCCTTAACAATTTAAAACTTCTTCAAAATCTCTTGAAATCTTTAAAGATACCATTATATCCTTGAAATCCTTGAAAACATCATCAAATTATTGAAATCGATTGAAAAAGATTGGACTTTTAAAACAAACTCAAATATTTCGAATTCTTTTAAATTTTTCTATAACCATCGAAATCTTTGAATTCTCTCCAAGATTCCTTGAAATCTTTAAAAATACCATAAAAGCTTTGAAATCCTCTACAATACCTTCAAATTATTGAAATGGATGGAAAAATCTTGAAATTTTAAAATACTCTTGAATATTTCAAAGTCTTTGAAATCTTTTGATGTCCCTTAAATAACCTAAAATCTCTAAAAAATTCTTTAGAATCTTTAGAAATATAATCAAATCTTTGAAATCCTTAAAAATACCTTCAAATTATTTAAATCGATTAAAAAATCATAGGGATTTTAAAATACCCTTAACTATTTTAAATTTTGTGAAATCTTTTAATATCCCTTAAAATATTTAAAATCTCTACAAAAATTCTTTGGAATCTTTGAAAATACCACAAAATTTTTGAAAAACTTTCAAATACCTTCAAATTATTGAAATCGATTGAAAAATCTTGAAATTTTAAAATACACTTCAAATTCTTTGAAGTCTTTTGATGTCCCTTAAATTACTTAAAATCTTTAAAAAATTGTTTGGAATCTTTAGAAATGCAATAAAATCTTTGAAATCCTTTTAAATTACCTTTAAATTATTGAAATCAATTAAAAAATCATAGGAATTTTAAGATACCCTTAATTTTTTTAAATTTAGTGAAATCTTTTAATATCCGTTTTAAAAATTTTAAATCTCTAGAAAATTCTTTGGAATCTCTGAAAATACCACAACATTTTTGAAAAACTTTCAAATACCTTCAATTTATTGAAATTTCTTTTAAAATCTTGGAATTTTAAAATACCCTGAAATATTTCAAATTCTTTTGAAATCTTGCGATATTCCTTGAAATCTTTAAAATCTCTTTAAAATTACTCGGAATTTTTGAAAATAACACTAGATCTTTAAAATCCTTTAAAATCCTTTAAAATCCTTCAATTCATTAAGATCGATCGAAAAAGCTTGAAATTTAAAAATACCCTTAACTATTTTAAATTTTGTGAAATCTTTTAATATCCCTTAAAAAAAATTTTAAAACTCTAAAAAATTCTTTGGAATCTTTTAAAAGAACAGAAGATCTTCGAAAACCTTTAAAATACCTTCAATTTATTGAAATGTCTTTAAAAATCTTGGAATTTTAAAATACCCTGAAATATTTCAAATTCTTTTGAAATCTTCTGATATTCTTTGAAATCTTGAAAACCTCTTTAAAATTCCTCGGAATCTTTGAAATACCCCTAGATATTTGAAATCCTTAAAAATACTTTCAAATTATTGAAATCGAGTGGAAAATCTTAGAATTTTAAAATACTCTTAACTTAAATTTTTTTTTAATCCTTTGATATCAAAATACTCTGATCTATTTTAAATTCAATGAAATTTTTTGATATCGTTTACAACCTTTTTTTTCTCTTTAATATTCCTCGAAATTTTTAAGAATACAATAAAATCTTTGAAAACCTTTAAAAGGCCTGCAAATTATTGAAATCGATTGAAAAATCATTGAGTTTTAAAGTACCCTCAAATATTTTATTAAATTTCAATTTAGGTTTAAATTTTTTTTAATTTTTCTTAGGATTTTACAGAAATGAAGACATTTTCAAATGTTTTAAGGAATTTCAAATTTTTTTTAGGATATTTAAGAAGATTCCAAGGAATTTTCAAGAGATTTCAATAATTCAGGCGATTTCAAAGGATTAAGAATATTTAAGTTATTTTAAGAGATTCAAGTAGTTTTCCTGAAATGCGAAAAATTTTAGGAAGTTTTAAAAGATCTTAAAAGATTTCAAAAATTCAAAAAAATTAAGGGAATTTAAAAGTTTTTAATACTTTAAAGAATTTTTAAAGATTCCAAGTAATTTCCAATAGTTATCAATAATTTAAAGTTATTTCCAGAGATTTAAACATTTTTGGGACATTTTGAAAGATTCTAAGAAATTTTAAAAAGTAAGGCATTTAAAAATATTTTACAAGATTTAAAATATGTTACAGTCTATTAAAAAATTCCAAAGAATTGTTCATATGTTTCAATATTTTAAAGACGATTTAGGGTATTTTCACAGTTTCCAATGTTTTTTCGAAATATTTCAATAATTTACAGCGATTTTTAAGATTTAAGGGTATTTTTGATGATCGCTATAAATTTTCAAAAACTTTAGAAAATTTCAAGTGATTTATAAAATCTTTTTAGGGGTTCCAACATTTTAAGGTATTTTAAACGATTTCTCGGATTTTCAAGAGATTAAGAAAATTTCGAAGAATTTCAAAACATTTTAAATGATTTAAAATATTAATTCTGATGTTAAATTTCGCTGATTACTGGTCAAAATAATTTTCTGAAGAAAAACTAAACAAAAAATTTCTCGTTTTTTTTCATGTTCTTTCAGAAAATTATTTTGACTATTAGTCAGCCAAATTTAACATCAGAATTAATTAATTAATTACCCAGGTCGACAAAATAACATCATTACTTTGATTACAAATATTTTTGGATATTTTAAAAAATTTCGAGGAATTTTCAAAAGTTTTAGAATATTTTAAGGATTTAAATATTCTAGAGGATTTTGAATATTGTAGGGCATTTTAAAAGGTTCGAAGAAATTGAAATAAACTCTCAAGGAATGTTCAAGGGTTATTAAAAATATTTTTAATTTTTCAAGAAATTACAAGGAATAACAAAAAATTTTATGTAAATCTGCGAGATGATAAGTCATTTAAAAATATTGTCGTGAATTTTAAAGAATTTATTCAGAAGATTTAAGGAACTAACAGGATTTTAAAAATTTTAAAACATTAATAGATATTTCCATAGTGTTTAAATTTTTCAAATATTTTGTTACATATTAAAAGATTTCAGGGAATCTTCAAGCAAATAATTTCTAACGATAAAAGAAAATTTCATTAAGTCTTAAAGAAATTCATAGATTTTCTGAATATCTTAAGGGATTTTATGGGATTTCTGTTGTAAGATTTATAAAAAGAATTCAAGAATTTTTTCGGATTTAATTAAATTTCAGAGGATTTCAGTCCTTCCGCCTTAAAAGAATTTTGCAGTTTTATAGCAGAGACAAAAAACGTTCTGAAAAATAGAATTTTTTATTTTAAACAAAAAAATCAAAAACTTCTTTCAAAATAAATGAGTGTTGAATCGAACCCTGCAAAGTTTTATTGGAAAATTTTATTTGGCTCCGATACAATTTATGAAGAAATTTTTATTTATCATTCGAGGTGCACGTTTTTTCAACTTAGTAAAATAAGAAAAAATTATATTTTCAATTTTTTTTTAATTTTAAATTTTGTTTCCCATTATTGAATCGATAAATAAAAGATTTGATCACAAAATATTATCAGCTGTGAGGTGAAAATGGTGAGGAAAATTTTTTTTCGCTTAGCGGTTTTATTTTTTGAGGATGAAAAAAAATCAAATTTGCAATTTTGCAAACAAAATTAGATTATCATAGAATGTTTCCCTTAAGACAATTTTTATGAATAGTTTTCCTATAAATAATTTCTGACGAAAAACATGAAAAAATGTAGCCTTCAAAAATATGAATTAAATTCCAACAAAATAAATTTATTTATAAAAGTTTCTATCGCTCATACCCGTTTTTCTATAAATAATTCCTATTGAGGAAATTTATTAACTCAATTAAGAAAAAAAACATTTATTTATAAAAATGTTCATTCTTCATTATCGATTGTTACCCTGTAAATAAACCCTATCTAAGAAATTTAAATGGGCTTCGAAAGATGTTGGTCCTTGCCGCCATAAAAAAGACAAGAAAAAAAGAATAAGGAAAGAGATCTTGATTTTGTTTGACTCTTTCCTTTTACTGAAAAGGAGGTCGAAAGCAGCAAATCTGATTTTGCTTTCTGAACATTTTCTGTTCTGATTTTTGTGTTCATGAAAAAGTAAATTTCATTTCGACCCCTACTGAAAAATTCGACGTCAGATCCAACGTTATGGACTTTTCAGTAAGGGTCTTGAAAGAAAGTTAGGAGTAGCACCCACCGACGAAATGGAGGGTAAAGACGAGGAAGGAAACAAAAAGCGATAAAAAGAAGGAAGGAAAAAAAAAAGAAAAAGGAAAAAAAGAAGAAAAAGAGTGTGTACATGACGTCGTGGCGTCGATCGAAGAGAGGGAGCCCCACCTCTGTTAGAGCAACGCCGTACCGGGACAGGCTAACCTAACCTCTCTGAGGCCGCGAGGCCGGCGATCCCGTGTATGATTTCCAGCGAGATTCCCATTGGTTGGTAGGCTCGCCGATGGTTACCGCCTTCAAACAAAACGAACACTGAGAGAGAGTTCAAAATTAATAATCGCTCACGTTTACAGCTCATCCGACCATTCACCGTCCCTACACCATGTATACTGATTTTTCAAAATATTTACACGAATGTTAAGGTTTCCGTTAACAGGGTATCCAACAGACCGGAAAGGTCGGGAATTTTTGTCACCGAGGACCATCCGGGAAATGAGTTTTATTTTAAGGATTGTAATCCGCCTGGATGACTGTTCTATCCTCTTTTCCAACTCCCCGAATTTTTGGGACTATTCCATGCCCTTTTCCAGCTTCCTTAATTTTTTTTGGATGAATGGTTAATTTCCTTTTTCAGCTTTCTTATTTTGTTTAGATGCCTATTCCATCCCCGTTTCCAACACCCGGAAATTTTTCGGTATGATTAGTCCATCCTTTTTTCCAACTCCCTTAATTTTTTGCGATGACTACTCCATCACTTTTTCCAACACCAAGAATTTTTGGGACAACTAGTTTTACCAGCTCATCCACCTTCTAAATTCCCTTATCTTCTTGGGATGAAAAGTCCATTCTCTTTTCCAACTCCCTGCATTTTTTGGGATAAATAGTCCACCCCTTTTTCCAACTCACCGAATTTTCGAAGTAGTCCACACCCTTTTCCAACTCTATGAATTTTTTGGGATACCTAGTACATCCCTTTTTCAACTCTCCGAATTTTCGGGACAACCAGTGCATTTCCCTTTTCAACACCCCCAAATTTTGTAAGATTAGTCCATACTCTTTTCCAACTCTTCGAATTTTCGAAACAACTAGTCCATTCCCTTCTCCAGCTTCCTTAATTTCTTTTTGGTTGACTGCTCCATTCCCTTTTCCAAGTTTCTTATTTTGTGAGGATACCTATTCCATCCTCGTTTTCAACTCCCCCAATTTTTGGGATGACTAGTCTATTTCCTTTTCCAACTCTCTGAATTTTTTGGATTAACTAGTCCATCCCTTTTTCCAACTCACCGAATTTTCGAAAGTAGTCCACACCCTTTTCCAACTCTATGAATATTTTGGGATACCTACTACATTCGTTTTTTCAATTCCACGAAGTTTCGGGATAACTAGTTCATTTCCCTTTTCAACGCCCCCAATTTTTCATAAGACTAGTCAATACTCTTTTCGAACTCACCGAATTTTCGGGACCAGTCGCTGCCCTTCTCCAGCTTATATATATACCTATTCCATCCCCGTTTCCAACTGCCAGAATTTTCGCGACGATTAATCGATCTCTTTTTGCAAAACCCGGCAATTTGCGGGACGACTAGTTCATCCTCTTTTCCAACTCCTTTAATGTGTTGCCTATCTACTCCATCTCCTTTTCTAGGACCAAGAATGTTTTGGGACAATCAGTTCTACTAGTTGATCCACCTTCCAAATTTCCTTAATTTTTTTGGATGACAAGTTTATTCCCTTTTCCGACTCACTGAATTTTCGAGAGTAGTCCACGCCCTTTTCCAACTCTCTGGACAGCTAGTCCATCCCTTTTTCCAACTCCCCCAATTTTTCGGGACTACTAGTCCATGCCCTTTTTTAGCTTCCTTAATTTCTTTGGATGACTGGTTCATTCCCTTTGAAATTCCCTGCATCATTTGGGATAACTACTCTATGTCTTTTTCCAACTCTCAAATATCTCGAATCGAGTAGTTCATCCTCTTTTCCAACTCCCTTAACTTTTGGGGATAACTATTCGATCCCTTTTTCCAACTCACCGAATTTGCGGGAGTAGTCCATATCCTTTTCTAATTCTTAATTTTTTGGGATAGCTAGTGCATTTCCCTTTTCCACAACCCACATTTTTCGGACGACTAGTCCATCCTCTTTTCCAACTCCCAGAATTTTCGGGATGACTAGTCCATGTCCTTTTCCAACTCTCTGAATTTTTCGGGATGACAGTCCATCCTCTTTTCTAATTCACCGAATTTTCGGAAGTAGTCCACATCCTTTTCCAACTCTCTGAACTTTTTGGGATACCTAGTCCATCCCTTTTTTCAATTCCACGAATTTTTGGGACAACTAGTCCATTTCCCTTTTCAACACCCCCAATTTTTCGTAAGACTAGTAAATACTCTTTTCCAACTCACCGAATTTTCAGGACTAGTCGCTGCCCTTCTCCATCTTCCTTAATTTTTTTTTTTGGTTGACTGATCCATTCCCCTTTTCAACTTTGTTATTTTGCGAGAATACCTGTTCTATCCTCGTTTCCAACTGCCCGAATTTTCGCGACGATTAGTCGATCTCTTTTTGCAAAACCCGGAAATTTTCCGGACGGCTATTTCATCCTCTTCTCCAACTCCCTTATTTTTTTGCCTAACCAGGACCACTTTTTCGGGATGACTAGTCTATTTCCTTTTCCAACTCTCTGAATTTTTTGGGATAACTAGTCCATCCCCTTTTCTAATTCACCGAATTTTCGGAAGTAGTCCATACCCTTTTCCAACTCTCTGAATTTTTTGGAAAAAAAACCTACTTTTCCAGGACCAAAAAGTTTTTAGGACAAAATTGTTTTACTAGTTGATCCACCTTCCAAATTTCCTTAATTTTTTGGGATGACAAGTCCATTTGCTTTTCCGACTCAACGAATTTTAGAGAGTAGTCCACACCCTTTTCCAACTCGCTGTATTTTTTGGGACACCTAGTCCATCCATATTTCCAACTCCCCGAATTTTAGAGGACGAATATTCCATGCCCTTTTCCAGATTCCTTAATTTCATTCGATGACTGGTTCATTCCCTTTTCAATTCCCTAAATTTTTTGAGATAACTACTCTATCTCCTTTCTCAACTCACAGATTTGTCGAATCGAATAGTTCATCCTCTTTTCCAACTCCCTTAACTTTTGGGGATAACGAGTCCATGCCTTTTTCCAAATCCCCGAATTTTCGGGACTACTCTATCTTCTCTTCCAGGACCCCGAATTTTTCGAGACGACTGTTTCACCCCTTTCCAATTCCCTTAATTTTTCGGAATGATTAGTTCATTTCCTTTTCCAACTCTCGAATTTCTCGAGATGACAAGTCCATTCCCGTTTCCGAAACCCCGAATTTTTTCAGTGACTATAGACGTAGCCCCTATCCCCAGAATTTTCTTCTCTTAACTTTAAGTTTTTCTTTTTCACTGGCAAATACATTAATTTTGAAATCATGGATGAATTTCAACAGCTTCTTTTTAGTTTTTTTAGTAGTAGGTCCGCATGCATGGAATCACTTTGAATGTAATTTGAGACTACGTGTTATAATACCCTTTAATAGTTTTTATCATCTTTAAAAATTTTATTATTTGAGTGTAAAATTACAGTTTTGAATGCGCAATTCTGGAATAGTTTAATTTTTGAAGCCTTGAAACTAAAACTGTTTATATTTCAAAGATTAAATTAGAAAATATTTATTTAGAAGTTTCTTCATTTTTAAATTCCCAATGAGGTAAGTTTATTGATGTAATTTCATAATTTATGATTGCTTTAATCTCAGTTACAAAAATGTAGTACTTCAAATTAAAAAAAATTAGAACCCTTTAAATGTTAGAAATTCTATTGAAATTCCTTCAGCGTTATAAAATTTCTGTCGATACCTGCTGAAATATTATAAAATATATCATTCCAATATCATTAGAATTCTTTTAAATTCCTTCAAATTTTTGAAATCCCTTGAAAATTTCTTGGAATTTTGGGAAATGTCCCTAAATATTTAAAATCCTTTGAAATCTTCTTAAATATCTTAAAAATTTGTTTAGCTGCTGGGAAATTCGTGAAATCTAATGATATTCTTCGAAATATTTGAAATATTTGAAGCTTTATGAAATCCTGTAAGATCATTGTAAATTAATTTAAATACCTTATTGAGAGCCTGTAGAATTTCTTTTAATTACTGAAATCCTCCAAAAACTGATCAAATCCCTGAAAAGTTCATTGAAATATTTTTAAATCTTGAAAATCCTCTGCGCGTCCTTGAATTATTTTTTATTATCCGAAAATACTAAAAATCCTATGAAATCCTTTCAATTCCTTGAAAATTAAAAAAAATTCTTTAAAAGAGCAAAATAACCAAAATATTTGAAAATATTTTCAAACGTTTTTTTTTTTTTTTAATTTTGGTAACAAGCGATAGTGAGAAAAATTTAATTTCAAAAACCATTTTTTGATGATGAATTATTAATTTTAAAACTTTAGGAAAATTAAGATTGTTTTTATATTTTTCTTGTTAACATTAGTGTCTACACTTTATTAAATTTATGTTTTCTGTTATTTTTTCTTATTGTGTTGTAAAAAATGTAAGTAGAAAAACATTCTATGGTATTTCCGCTCCGGTCACCTTTAACGCCACTAAAATGAATATTAAAATTGTTTTGATATTTTATTACTTTCAGTTTGTTAAATCGCGAAACAAAAAAGGAAAAAGACCTTATTGGTGATAATTACTAAATTATAAGTTATTAAGTTTGAAATTTTCTTATCTTTTAAAATCTTTAGAGTCTTTGAAATCCGGTGCACACTTTTGCTCGTAAAAACTGTAATTATGATTTGAAAAATAAAATTTTTTTTAGTGATATCTGTAATTCTGAATTCAAAGGGAAATTGGAAATTTTGTTTACGACTAGCACGAGTTTGGGAAAATTTTTTTAATTTACTAAATCTTAATACTGTTGAAATAATTTTTGCTCCCTTATCCAGGCAAAAAAAAATTAGAGCAGGCAAGAACAGCAACGAAACTACGATTCTCTTTCCTTCCTTTCAGGTATCAGGGAGAGAGCATCGTGGTTTGGTTACTGTTCCTGCCTGATAAATTTTTGTTTGTATTATTATTATCAAATCACTATAAAAAAAATAATCAACAGCGTTTCGGCTCCTATACAGCAACCTCATCAAGAAGAAAAACTTGTGCAGAAAAGAACAGCAACGAAAAACCGATGCTCTCTCCTTCTGCTCAGGTATCAGAGAGAAGAGCATCGCGGTTTCGTTGTTGTTCCTACCTGCACAATTCTTTTTGCCTTGATAAGGGTACTGCATGAGAACCAAAACGTTAGTGATTATTTTTTACACATTTTTTTATTGTGATTTTATGTTAATAATAATAATCATAATAATAAAATGTTGAACAGGCTAGAACAGCAACGAAACGACTCAATACCTTAGAAGAAGGAGAGGGCATCGTGTTTCCGTTGCTGTTCTAACCTGTTAAAAATTTTTTTTGCCTTGATAAAGGTAGTGTATGAATTCCAAAAATTTTGGGATTATTTTTTATAGTGATTTGATAATAATAATAAAAAAGACGAAAGAAATAAAAAAGAGAAGGAAGAGTTTTATTTTCTCAGATTTTAAGGATACTAACTTTCTTTTCCAAGAGGAAATAAAATCAAGTTTATTGAAGTAATTATATTTTACTTATATATATCAGCGTTTTATCAAGAGGATGTCCTCCGCTGATCTTGTAATTGATATTATTATAGGTTGGAGGCCCTTTCATTACGTTATAAATGTTACATGGTTTGATTACCCCTTTTTGTTCCAGACGCTTACATTGTCCAAGGCTCGCTTCTTTCACTTTTTTCTACTTCAACGCGCTTCTCACTGATAAAAAAAAGAGAGATGCGGATGTCATCGAAAAAAAAAAATTGGATCGTATTAACCCCTGGTTTAACCCGAAGCGCGAACAACCAATTAGAGGAACTGTACCGGGCAAACAACTCCGCCATTGAGGAGCCATGGCGCCATCATTGAAATCCATCGATGATTTTTATGCGGTGGATGTTTATTTCCGCTCGATTTCCTTCAAGGTATAAGCACTTGAATTTTTAACTGTTGAACCCATTCCTTGGTTTTTGTATGCCTTTCGTGTCTTTCAGAGCGAGACAGAAATTTTTTCACACAAAAAAACACCGGGGGTTCAGTAATTTTGTGGTTCAAGTAATATTTGGCATCCTTTAGAACTTAAGCTCTAAGGGAATCCGTTTTGTGGGTTCGATTTTAGTTGGTTGATATCCGATAGATGGCCATTGGCGGTTAACGGCGTTTTCAACTGCGCATGTGCCAAAAAGCGCGGGCTATTTCAAAATCAACAAATACTATGAATAATCATACAGTTAAATAGTGAACAAACATTTTTTATTTATTTTTAAACAAATTAAATAAAAACTGTTATATTTCATGTGTCCGATGTTCCTTTCGATAAAAACTTTCAAATCTATCTAAAATTTCTTGGAATCCTATAAAGCACCCCTAAATTATTTGAATCGATTGAAAAGGTTTTGACTTCTAAAACACCTCTAACTATTTTAAATTCTTTAAAAAATTTTAATATCCCTTCGAATATTTTTACTTATAATGCCCTTAACTCTTATCAATTCTTTGAAATCTTTTAATATCCCTTAAAATATTGTCATTCTCTGTAAGATTCCTTGGAATCTTGAAAAAAAAGTCATAAAACCTTTAAAATTCTTGGAAATGCCTTTAATTTGAAATCGGTTGAAAAACTTCAAGTTATAATATATCCTTAAATATTTCAAATTCGTTGAAATATTTTGAAATCCCTTGAAATCTCTTTAACATTCCTGAGAATCTTTAAAATTACCATAAAGTCTTTGTAAAATTTCTTAGTATTTTTAAAATTCCATGAGGTCTTTGAAATCTTTTAAAATACATCCAAATAACTGAAATGGATTGGAAAATATTGGGCTTTTAAAACACCCTCAAATATTTCAAATTCTTAAAAATCTTTAGATATCTCTTGACATCATTAAAACCTCTTTAAAATTCCTCGGAATCTCTAAAAATTCCGGAAAATCTTTGAAACCTCTTTAAAATCCTTCAATGTATTGAAATCTTTAAAAAATTCTTGAAGTCTTGAAAAATTCCTGGAAATCTTTAATACCCCCATAAATATACCCTTAAATATTTCAAATTCTTTAAAATCTGTTGATATTCCTTGAGATCTCTTTAAAATTCCTCGGAATCTTTACAAATAGGATAAAATCTTTAAAAACATTTAAAAATAACTTTAAAATAACCTATTTTAAATTCTTTGAAATCTTTTGAAATCCATTACAATCTTTTTATTCTCTATAAAAGATTCCTGGAAATTTTTAAAAACCCTATAAAATTCTTTGACATCTTTTTCTATCTCTTCAAATCGCTTTAAAATTTAACGGAATATTTAAAAATACCATAAAATCCTTTAAAATCCCATTGATTTATTGAAATCGATGGAGAAATCTTAATGTTTTAAAATACCCCAAAATATTTCATATTCTTTGACATTTTTTTTATTATCCCTTAAAATCTTTAAAATCTCTTCGCAATTCTTAGGAATCTTAAAAAATACCACTAAATCTTTGAAATCCTTTAAAATCCTTGAATTTATTGAAATCTATTAAAATTCCTTGGATTCTTTTAAAATATCCTCCAATAACATTTTTTTAAATCTTTGGATATCTCTTGAAATATATTTAAAAATGCTCGGAATTTTTCAAAATACTAAAAAAAATCTTTGAAATCCTTAAAAATCCTCCAATTTATTGAAATCTATAAAAATTCCTTGGAATCTTAAAAATACCCTCCAATCAAATTTTTGTAAATCTTTTGATATCTCTTGAAATATCTTTAAAACTCTTCGGAATCTTTAAAAATACCATAAAATATTTGAAATCC
>JAWWLR010000034.1:103422341-103436817 GCA_035041075.1 Acraspis erinacei | reverse complement strand
CTTAGAGAGGGTCTATAATCCGTTACGTAATTTGAGTACAGTAAAGCTAATATAACGCCGGTGCTTAGGAGTTATGAACGCGTAAATTATATCGCTGTGAAAAAAATACTTCGTCTCATAACGCCATGAAAAAAAACTCATCTCTATAAAATGCGATGAACAAAAATATACGTTAGTAAACACACCAAAAAAAATACATATTTGTAAACGCTGTGCAAAAAAAAATTTTTTTAAATACGCCCTGAGGAAAAACTTGACTCGTGAAAACGCCGTGAAAAAATACATTATTGGTGAAAACGCCGTGAAAAAGGCTCTATTCATAAAAATGCCGTGATAAGAAACTTATTAATAAGGCATCGTCAAAAAATACTTATAAATACGCTCCGGAAGCAAATCTTTTCACATCGTTTCTTCAAATAAATAATTACTTTTTCATTTTCTTATTATTATAATAGTTTATTATTTTATTAATAATAAAAGGTGTTCTATAATTTAACTAATAATTTTAATTATTATGGGCTTTATGTTAATTTAAAAAAATACAAGCATTTAATGTTAAATTATATAACATCTTTTATTGTTAGTAAAATAATAAACCATTATAAATATAAAAAAATAGAAAAATAATTATTTACTTGAATAAACGATGTGAAAAGATTTACTTCCCGATCGTTTTCATAAGTATTTTTTGACGATGCCTTACTAAAAATTTTTTCATCACGGCATTTTCATGACTAGGGGTTTTTTCACGGCGTTTTCACAACAACAAAATATTTTTTCACTGCGTTTTCACGAGTAAAGTTTTTTCTCACGGCGTATTTTAAAAAGGTTTTTTTTTCACAGCGTTTACCAATATGTATTTTTTATTTTTTTCATCGCGTTATGGTACAAAGTATTTTTTTCACAGCGATATAATTTACGTGTTCGTTCTCCTAATCACCGGCCTTATATTAGCTTTACCGTACTTAAATTACGTAACGAAGTATAGATTTTTTTCATGGATAGGATTTTTTTCACGGCGAACTAATGGAAATTTTATTTTTCACGGCGTCTTTGAAAAAATTTTTTCTTCATAGCTTTATTTTACAGGTTTTTTCCCCATAAGCACCGGCGATAATATCTCGGGGATTTGCTTTGTATTTTCGTAAAAATCGGACACATCTTTTTGCATTTGACTTTGAGGAATAAAAAGAAGAAAAAGGCTGCAAGGAGTTCCTTGACTCGCCATTTTGCAATGCGGCTGGAGAGATACTGATCCAGCGCGTAGGCGCTTTTTTATCGGGCGGCCTGGCCTGTACGGGACCGTTTCGTCGCTCTCTAATCATTGTTATTACGTCGGTCGCCTCGTTCGCACACGCGCGTTTTCTTCATCCCCCAGCCCCAGACTGCCATGCCGCATCCCCAGTTCGATAGATTTTGCTCAACCAATTATATTTTTTCCTTAATCGCGTAAAAACAAAATTATTATTTTTTCATCATCCGCTCTCCAACTGCCATCCCCATGCCGGTACCGGTACCGGTGCCGCGACGCGACGCGACGATTCCAGAAAGATAATGACAATAATCATCGCGACTATCCATTATCTGCTAATTCGAAAAATTTCAATGCACACTTTCCTCTCTGAAATTATGTATGCTATTATTTATTTTGTGCTTGTGAAATACCGCCACGAGAAAAGAATAGGCGTCCTGGACCCCTGCACTTTTTTTCTTCTATTAATATCTTACTTTATATGTAAATATACTACGGCGCCTTTTGATTATATGAATACTTGATCTAATTTTTTTTTTCGAGAACCGAAACAACTTTTTAAAAAGTTGGTTCAGTGGTGTTGGATATCTGTGGATTAGATAGGATATATACATGGAATATTTTATTTATTTATTAATTATTTATTTTTTTATATAAGATATACACGAATTTATTCTGGATTACCTAAATTTTTCTTACAAATCCTGGAAAATTTGATTCCTGATTGCATAGGAGTTATATTTAAATAAAATACTAACGTTTTTAAAATAATTAATTTTATTTAACGAACAATTATTAGCACACTATACGATTAAAATTAAAATCATTATTATAGGAATATTTGTGCTTTTAATTAATGATTGTCTACTGTAGGGTCGTCTTCCTTAGTTTAATTTTCAACGAAAAAAAGCGAATTTCAAAATAAACAAAAAACAAATTTTCAACAAAATAGTTCAATTTTCAACCGAGTCAACTAACGACCAAATTTCTACCCCAACAAACAATAAAAAAATGCTCCAATTTTAATCTGTAAAAATTTTGTAATCCGAAAAAAATTTTGAGTTTTGTTTCAGGTTCGATTTTCAGGTATCAAAGAGAGAATACCTGTTTTTTATGCCATTATTTATATTTTTTTCTTGCTTGATAAGGGTGCTGTATGAGTGCCGAAATGCAGGTTATATGATTTTATTTTTTATTTTCAATGTTCTTTTATTGTGATTTGATAATAATAAAAATAAAAAAGACAGAAAACAGAAGAAGAGAAGGAAGGGTATGTTTCTGGTTGCCTTCTCATTTTTCATTCCTCTTTTTTATTTTTGTCTAAAATTTTTGTTTTTAACAAAATTTTTTTTTCAGATTACAATTGGAGCATTTTTTGTTTGTTTCTTGTGGTCCAAATTTAAATTTCTTAAATTTTAATTCAGAGACTAATTCTAAACTAAAATTATGAATCTTTAACTAAAGTAATTTAAACTACAGTTAAGAAATAAATTTGAAAAAAGAATGATTTAAAAAAATTATATTTTTAACCATAGATGAATTTTCAACTAAAATAAAGAATATTATTACAAAAAAGTGACTTTTTGGCCAAATTGTTCAATTTTCTGCAAAGTAAAATAATTTTCAATAAAAAAAGATAAACTCTCAATGAAAAATGTAATATTTGATATTTCAACTATAACAAATTTTTATTTTAGAGCAAAGAGAGTTGAAGTGAACCAAACAATATGAATTTTCAACAAAAAATTTGACTTTTCAACAACATTTTTATAATTTCAAAGAATTAAAATATTTTTAACCAAAAAAATTAATTTTTAAACAAGAGGATTTATTTTCGACTTGCATATAATAGAAATGCAATTTTGAACTTAAATTAAGCATCTGCATCAAAAAATAAATTTTTAATAAAACATTTTAATTTTTAACTAAGTAGATGAATTTTCAGCGGAGTAAATTAATTTCACACTAAAGAATACAAATTTACAAAAAAAATGAACAATAACATTTCTAGTAAAAAATTGAATGTTAGTAAAAAAAACAATTGTTGACAAAAGAGTTAAATTTCTAACAAAAATAGTTGAATTTTTAACCGAAAAAATACATTTTTCTACAAAAAGATTAATTTTCTACGAAAATACATGAATTTTTAATCAAATAGTTAAATTTTCGAGCAAGAAATTTAATTTTCTACAAAAAAAAATTTTGAAACAAAAAAATAGTTAGTAATAGTTAAAAATATTAATTTTTAACCAAAACACCGAATTTCCAATCAAACGATTTTCACAATAAATGAGCAATTATGAATTTTCAACGAAGAAGTTTGATTTTCGACCGAAAAAGTCTAAATTTCAAAAAAGTACTATGTAGATCACCTATATAAATCATTGGGATTTACCTGTATGGATAACCTCGAATTAGACCTTGAATATTTTTCTTTATTAAAAAATTTTATATTTAAACTTATTATGTCCATATTTCACTAATATTTTCAAGAAAAAAAAATTTTAAATATTATTGTGAGTATTATGTTTATTAAATATTTATTTATTTAACAAAAACGAATGTTTTATTTTCTTCTGTTTTGAAATATAAAACTTCTTTTTTTGTCTCAGATCACTTGATTTTTCAGTTAGGGATAAACTGTATAGGAATTCGATTAAAAAACAATCAGAGGAAATCAGCATAATGTCACATAACAGCTAGCTGCGCAAGAAAATACAGTTTTACTCCCAAAAAAGTTGATAAAAAAATGTGTGGAAAGGTAATAAAATCAATTAAATTCGAAGATAAATTTAGGCCTACTTTTAATTTTTTTTTGTTTTTCCTTAAGATATTTTATTCACATCATCGTAGCTGTAAAAAGAGTCGATTCGCAAAATAATACAAAATCGGCTTAATGTCACATAACAGTGAGCTACATAAAATATACAATTTTGCAAAAAAAAAATAAATACAACATTTATAATAAAATCAAAAGGTTCTATTAAATTATAATTTGCCATCAAGGAACATAGATACTAGGTATAAAAGAAAAGTATTTGCAAAATTATAAAAAGCAGCATAATGTCACTTGACAGTAAGCTGAGTGAAAAAATAAAATTTTGCAACAAGAAAATTGAATAAAAAATTTTAACGATGCTAATAAAATCAAAAATTTTTAGTAAATACTTACTTGGTAACAATAAATGTAATTTTAGTTATAGATGATGTATTCTTTCAAATTTTCAAGTATGCTTCTACGTTAAAAGAAAATGCAGTTATGTTCGAGATTTTTTTCGTCTTTTATAGAATCCTTTTGTCGGTATCATCTTTAGTGTATAAACAGTTAATTTTCAAAATTATGCAAAATCAGCATAATGTCAAGTAACAGTGAGCAACATCCCAAAACAAACAAAAAATCAAAAAAACATTGCATACAATATTTTTTGGAGGAAAATAATATAATGCTAGCATGAAAAAAAATTAAATACAAAATTTATGAAAAGATAATTAAATCAATCAGTTCCAGGAAATACTTACTTGGCATTAACAAACACACTTTTAGTTACGTAAAACATATGTTTTGAGATTTCCAAGTTTGATTTACGTTATAAGAAAATTGCAGAGATGCTATTTTTAAAAATATAATTCTAGGTTTAGAAAAAGCAGATTTGTAAAATAATATAAAATCAGCGTAATGTCGCTGAACAGTTAGCTGTGTTACATAAATACAATTTAGTAACAAAAAATCGAACACGATATTTTTGGAAAAGTAATAATATTTAACAGTTTTAGAAAGGATTTATCAAACATCAAAAAACATACTTTTAATTAAATAAAAATATTTTGATATTTTGAAGATTTTTTTCATTAAATAAAAATGCATGGATATTTTTGTTTTACGATAGAATAATTTTGTGGCTACTGTTTTAGGTGTAACATTGTGCTCATTTTTTAATAAAATAAAATCAGCGTAACGTTACTTAACAGTTAGCTGCGCTAGATAAACACAATTTTGCAACAACAAAATTCCACCCATTTTTGGAAAGGTAATAAAATCCAACAGGTCAAATAATGATTTATGTACATGTAACATACTTTTAATTACGTACCAATCTTTTATAAATGGAATAAGACAGTATTTCGGATACAAATTTAAAATTTATTAATTTATTTAACACAAAAAATGTCTTGTCTACAATAAAAGATGACTTCAACAAAATACTTAAATTTACAACCAAATAATTAAATTTTAAAAGCAACGACGAATTTTTAAAAAATATGGATTTTTAACTCAAGAAAGACATAAAATTTTATCTAAATTATTGAACCTTCAAGCCAAAAGACGACTTTCCCCTTCAAAAATTTATTTTTCAAACCACAATATAACTTTTGAGCAAAAATATTAATTTTCAAAGAAACTGACGCATTTTTAGCTAAGAAATTGAAATTTAAAACCAAGAAAATTATTATTTTTTTTACTAAAAAAAGACCATTTTCGGTTAAACTGTTAAATTTTGAAGCAAAGGCATAAGTATTTAACAAAAATTAAATTTTAAACAAAATAGTAATTTCTGCAAAAAAATGAATTTTCAACCCTAAGAGACGAATTTTTTCAGCCAAAAATGATGAAAACAGAACAAAATAGTTAAATTCTCTATCAAATAGTTTAATTTTTAATTTTATCGACAACAGATGAAATTGGTACTAAAACAAATTAAGTTTTAATAAAAAACGAAACATTTTTTTAAAGTTTAAGTTTAATGGTCAACCAAAAATTTGCATTTTTATTCAATAATGACAAAATTTCTCTTAAAATAGCTGAATTCTTAATTAAAAAAAAAAATTCCAAAGAAAAGTTGAACTTTCACCCAGAAAAGATTTGAGTTCTCTTTTCAACACCAAAATATTAAACTTAAACAAACGGTGTAACTTTTTTTAAACAAATTAATTTACACAAAAATTATGAATTTTAATCAAAATTGTTGAAGTTTAATTTTCTACAAAAAGATCTACATTTGCATCCCAAAAAAGATGAATTTTTAACAAGACAGTTGAATTTGCAACGTAAAAGGATTTCTTTTGAAGAAAATTGTTAAATATACAACCAGTTAATAAGAATTATAACTAAAAAGATAATCTTAAGAGGAAAGCTTTTGCAAATTTCCAAAAATTACGTAACGAAATGTCCCCCCCCCCCCCCGTTGAACTGTTACTTAATTTAAGTACGTTCCCTTACGTGTAATAGGAGAAGATCTTCAAATAATAGGAAATCGGCATAATGTCACTTAATATTTAGCTGCGTTAGATAAATGCATTTTTACAAAAAAGTACGCTATTTTTTGCAAGGTAATAAAATTAAACAAGCCTAGGTATGAGGGAGCTGCTTAGCAGCAACAAACTTATTTTTGTTTTTGCAAAAATGTTTAACAAATTTTTAATGTATTTTTTTGGTTAAATGAGAATGGAGGCATGTTTAAAAGATTTCAGGTTTGCCATAGAATTTTTTGTGGATATTGTTTTAGGTGTAACAGGAGAAGATCCTCAAATAATAGGAAATCGGCATAATGTCACTTAAAATTTAGCTGCTTTTGATAAATTCAATTTTGCACAAAATACGCCATTTTTGGAAAGGTAATAAAATTAGACAGGCCTAAGTATGAGGGAGCTGTTTATCATCAACAAACTTACTTTTATTTTTGCAAAAATGTTTTAAAATTTTTAAATATTTTTTTTTCGTTAAATGAAAATGGAGGCATGTTTGAAACATTTCAGTTTTGTCATAAAATATTTGCGTGGATATTGTTGTAGGTGTAACAGGAGAAGATCATCAAATAATAGAAAATCGGCATCACGTCACTTGACAGTTAGCTGCCTTGAACCAATTACAATTTTGCAAAAAAAAAATGAATACATTTTTTAAAAGATAAGAAAAACAAACAGTTCTATGAATTCTTTATTTAGCATCAACAAACATACTTTTAGTTACGCAAAACTGTTTTGAGATTTTCAAGTACGCTTTTACGTAAAATGAAAATGCAGGCAGAGTGTCGGAATGGTGTAAAATGTTTAAATCATGATTGTGTTATTAAAATGACTGAAATTACGGCAGACACATGAGTGTGGGGACATCTTTTGTTTCCGCATAATCTCCTTGCGTATACGCAAAATGGAATGCATACCCGTGGTTTTCATGCTCGATTGTACAATCGTTAAATACAAGACCGCAGTCTGTGTACATTTCCAAGAAGCAAAATGGTTCGTGCCACCGCAGGGGAGAAGAAAGAGCACTTATGTCACTATTAAAAACGCATTAATCCTGAATTCAGGAGAGATGCGAACTTAAGATGGAAACGCTTTTCTTCAGGAATATAAAGTTTCTAATGTGCCGTTATTGCTTTCAAGTTTTATCTACTTTCGGCTTTACAAGGAAAGAAACTGTATTACTTTAAACTTTAAACTGAATCGTAAATTAACTTTTATTCTGCGATTCGTCATTTTTAGATAGTAGCAGGGGCTCACCTTATTTTTGTTTTTAGAGGCAAATTATTTTTTTTTATTTTACAATTTTAGTGATGTAAACGAATTTTATAAACAAATAAAGCATTTTCCATATTTTTTAAGGAAACAATTCTTTCCTGCTTTATATGTTAACGTATCTTTTTACACTAATGAAAATGCATTTGGAAAATAATATAAAATCAGCATAATGTCGCTTAACAGTGAGCTGCATAAAAAATATAATTTTGCAGCGAAAAAATTTAGGTCCAAATTTGTGACCAGTAATAAAAACAAACAGTTCTAGAAAGTACATATTTCGTATCAACAAACATACTTTTAGTTCAGAAAAATATACGTTTTAAAATTATCGATTTCATGCTAGGTATGAAGGGACCCAATTTTCAAAATTACATAACATCAGCATAATGTCGCTAACAGTGAGCTGCATAAAAAAATATTGTTTTGCAGTGAAAAAATTTAGTCCCAAATTTGTGACCAGTAATAAAAACAAAGAGTTCTAGAAAGTACATATTTCGTATCAACAAACATACTTTTAGTTCAGAAAAATATATGTTTTAAAATTATCGAAATTTCTTTTGCGTTGAATGAAACTACAGACTGCTTTTTTGGTCTTCACATAGAATATTTTGGTGGATTTCATCCTAGGTATGAAAGGACGCAATTTTGAAAATAATATAAAATCAGCATAATGTCACTAACAGTGAGCTGCATAAAAAATGCAGTTTTGCAGCAAGAGAATTGAATATAAAATTTTTGGAATGTGATTAAATCAAACAGTTCCAGGAAATATTTTTGGCATCAACATAGATGTAAAAGGAGTACATTCGAAAAATAATGTAGAATCAGCTTAATGTCACTGAACAGTGAGCTGCATACAATATAAAGTTTTGTAGAAAAAAAAATTGAATAAAAAAATTTGTAAAATATAATCAAATGAAACAGTTGTAGGAAGTACTCATTCCGCCTCAACAAACATACTTTGAATTAAGAAAAGTGTATGTATTGACATTATTAATTTTTTTTAGTTTGAATGAAACTGCAGACTGCTTTTTTGGTCGTGACATAGAATATTTTGGGGGATATCCTCCTAGGTAAAATAAAATAAAATAAAATCAGCATAATGTCGCTTAACACTCGCTTAGCACATTTCTGGATATCAAGATAGATATAAAATGAGTATATTCGAAAAATAATCTAAAATCAGCTTAATGTCACTTAATAGTGTGCTGCCTAAAAAAAGGAGCTTTGCAAAAATAAAAATTAAATACGAAATTTGTGGAAAAGTAATAAAATCAAACACGCTTAGGAAGTAATTATTTCACATCAACAAACATAATTTAGTTAGTCAAAACGCCTATTTATTTAGATTATCCGGTTGTCTTTTATGTTATATAAAAATAAAGACTGCTTTCTTGATAGTTTCATCGAATATGTTGGTAGCTATCAAACTAGGTGCAAAAGAACCCAATTTGGAAAATAATATAAAATCAGCATAATGTCACTGAACAGTGAGCTGTATCAAAACAATATAGTTTTGAAGAAAAAAAATGTGGTCCAAATTTTCGAACAGTAATAAAATCAAACAGTTCGAGGAAGTACTTATTTTGTATCAACAAACATATTTTTAGTTAATAAAAATGTATGTTTTGAGATTATGAAATTCCCTTTTAAGTTGAATGAAAAATATGGACAGACTTCATTTTTGGACTTGAATTGAAATATTTTGGTTGATATTATCCTAGGTGTAAAAGAACCCAATTTGGAAAATAATATAAAATCAGCATAATGTCGCTTAACACACAGCCTTATCCAAAAAATACAGTTTTGCCGAAAAAAATTGAAAACCACATTTGTGAACACTAATACAATCAAACAGTTCTGGAAAGTACTGTTTTGGGATTAACAAACACACTTATTCAAATAAAATATGTTTTTTTTTTTTAATTTTCAAGTCTGCTTTTTTGTTCTGCCATAGAATATCTTTTCTAGATATTTTTATGGGTTTTAAAGTAGTAAATTTGCAAAATAATATAAAATCAGCATAATGTCACTTAACAGGGTGCTGCCTAAAAACCAATTTTGCAACAACAAAAATTTAATACAAAATTGTTTGGAATGTATTTGTATCAACCAGTTCTAAAAAGTACTTATTTGGCATCAACAAAAATACTTTTAGTTGTGTAAAACATATATATTGTTAGATTTTCTACTCTACTTTTACGTTAAATGAAAATAAGGGCAGAATGCTTTCTTTTGTTCTTGTAATAGAATATTATTGTAGTTATCATCCTAGCATTGAATGAAGACAATTTTCAAAATAACAAAAAAACAGCATAATGTCACTTTACAGTGTGATGCCTAAAAAAAATTGTTTGCAACAACAAAAATTGAATACAAAATTTTTGAAAGGTAATAAAGTGAAACAGTTCTAGAAAGTACTTATTTTTCATCAACAAATAAACTTTTAGTTTAAAAAAATTGTATTTTTGGATATATTCAAGGTCGTTTTTACTTCGAATAAAAATGAAGGCAGACTCCTTTTTCAATACCTCGCTATAGACTATTTTTGTAGACATTATCCTAAGTGTAAAAAATTTGATTATCAAAATAATAAAAAAAGCAGCATAATGTCACTTAACAGTAAGCTGTGTAACAAAATCCAGTTTGTTAGAGCGCTTTACTCGCGAGCATTTATTGCTAGTAAATAAATAAAAAATGGCTTGTTGTAGTTTAAAAATGTTGTTCAGAACATTACTGAATTTATTTTTGAAATGAATTGAGCGTTTGAAATTAGCAACAGGATTTGCCAATCCTACCGCAGCACAGTCAGTCCGACCATGTTACTCCACTCGAAACTAAGCGACGCGACGCTGGAAGCTTCTAAAGCACTCAGTACTGGCCCTAATGGCACTTCTCCGCAAGCAAGGGGACTGGGGAGATTTAATGCTCGTTTGGCATACAAATAGTTGATTTTTCCTCGCAAGAGAATTAAAATTACTTCTTTTGTACTTTACCAGTAATCTAACGATTCACTCTAATTCGAATGTTAACTTTTTTTTGGATCAAAATGATTTCGAATTTTGTATTTGATCAGAAAACTGCGTATCAGAATAAGAATAAGAAGCATCTATCGAGTGTCAATTTTTATTTGACATCCAAGTCATTAAGTTTAAATAAAAACACTTTAAAAGTAAAAAAAAAACTTCCCGCGCAATTGAGATTTGCAGCCCAATTTAGAAAAATTGTAATTTTTCTTTATCAGTGAAATTCTAAATCTTCTAAATTTAAGACATTCCTTCTTGGTTCTAGGAAGTTTTAAATCTTCGATATTCGTTTTCTTTTAACAAATCAATTTTTAACGGGAAATTAAATTATTTTTTGGATTGAAGAGTCTAATTTTTAAGTATTTATGCTTTATGTTGAAAATTTTATTATTTAGCTAAAAGTTGAATTTCTTTATTAAAAATTAAATAGGTTGATTAAAAAATCTTTTTTATTTTGGTAAAAATGTCACCTATTTGGTTAGAAACTAACTTTTTGTTGAAAATTTAAATTTACAAATTTTTTAAATCTCATTTGGTAGAAATTACAACATCTCTTTGGTTAAAAGTCCAAGTCTCTTGACTAACGATTTTTTCTTGGTTGAAAATTGAACTATTTTGTTGAAAAATCATCTTTTTGTATTAAAAAATAAAACTCTTTTGGAAAAATGTTAATCTTTTTCGAAGAAAAATGAAACTGTTTTGTAGAAAATTAACCCATATTTTTGAAAATTCAAACTTTTGAACACCATTGTTCAAATTTCATTTTAGGGTTTTGATGTTTAATAATTTAAGTTAAAAATTTTTTTCTAGTTAATAAATTAACTATTGTAGTACAAAAATTAACTATTCGGTAAAAAATTAATTTTTTCAGATGAAAATTTATCTTTTGAACTCGGTTGTTGAAAAGTATTTTTTTTGGTTCGTGATCAATAATTCTAGTTAAAAATGCATTTGTCTGAATAAAAATTTATTATTTCAGTCAAAAATCCAAGCATTTAATTTAAATACATTTCTTAGTTGAAAATTCATCTTTTTTGTTAATAATTAATTTTCTTCGTTAACCATTCACCATTTTGGTTAATAATTAATTTTCTTAGTTCAAAATTCAGCTTTTTGATCAAAACTTATTTTTTTAATTGACAATGTATCTTTTTTGGTTAATAAATTAACTATTTAAGTAGAAAATTCAACTATTCGGGTCAAAATTAATTTTTTCAGATGAAAATTTATCTTTTGAACTCGATTGTTGAAAAGTAATTTTTTTTTGGTTTTAATGATCAATAATTCTTGTTGAATATAAATCTCTTTGAATGAAAAATTTACTATATCAGTTAAAAATCTAACTATTTAATTTAATTACTTTTCTGAATTGAAAATTCGTCTTTTCGGTTAATAATTAATTTTCTTCATTAACAAATCACCGTTTAGTTTGATAATTAATTTTTTCAGTTGCAAATTCAGCTTTTTGGTCGAAAATTAATTTTTTTAATTGAAAATTTATCTTCTTTGATTAATATGTAATTTTCTCAGTTGGAAATTCATCTTTTTTATTGAAAATTATTTTCCTCAATTAAAAATTAATTTTTTTGGTGGAATTTCAAATAATTGTTCTTAATTTTTTTTAATTTAAAATTTAAATAATGTACTTTAAGTTAGAAAAATAATCTTTTTTAGTTGAAAATGGACCTATTTGCTTAAAAGTTTGTTTTTGTTATTGTTGTTTAAAAATAATTCTTTTAGCTTAAAATTTAATCATTTAAACTTTTCATTGAAAATTTATCTTTATAGTTGAAAATTCTTCTATTGTTCATCTTTCTGGACTGAAAATTAAATTATTTTTTTGAAAATTAAACTTTTTAGTTCAAAATACATTTTTTGTGAAAATGTATCTTTTCTTTTTGAAAATTCAACTATTTGGTTAAAAGTTTACATCTTTTGTAACAGATACTTCTTTCGGATAGAAAATTAATATTCCTTGTTGAAAATTCATCTCTTTGGTTACAAATTTAACGACCTGATTAAGAGTTGAACTTCTCTGCTAAAGATTAATTATTTTGATTAATGATTTATCATTTTAGTTAAACATGTATCTTTTTGGTTGAAAATTGAACAATTTTGGTTAAAAATTGATATTTAAATTTCAAACTTAAACAGGAAATGTTTGGTCAAAAGTTTATATTTTTTGGTTAAAAATTTTCCGGTAGCCCAATATAGAAAAATTGGAATTGTTCTCCAACTCAGAAAATCAAAATTGTCTATAACGTAAAAAAAAGTAAAAAGTATAACAATTGCCACTGTGCAATAAATCAAGTGGTCTAAAAAATAATTTCGGTTCCACAAAAATGGATCACTTGGATCAGCAGTTGATAATCAGATTGATATGCAACAATTTGATATCCCAATGTTTACAGTGTTTAATTCGAATGTTGACTTGTGTCTTACATTTAAAAAAAAGTGGCGCCCTACTCGCGTATTCAACTGTTCTCGGAACTGTGTCTCTCTCAGTGGGAAATAAATTATAAGGTGGCGTTCGAGAGAAAAAGACAAAAAACTCGCCGCTGTCTCCTACAGTCACCTCTCTTGATCCCCCTCTGCATTGTAATTTGCCGCCGCAGAATTTTTGAGATTCCGCTACCAAAGTCACCTTGCCTCCTAATTCGATCGAAGCCTCATTATGATCTTAGAGCTCGTCTCGTCTAACCTAGCATTAATATAAACACGGATCAGGAGTACCATTATCCGAACCTTGGTGGCCGCGTTTTGAATACGAAAGAAGCAGCAGAGATATTATGTTAATTTCTTGTCGATATTACACTATATGGACCATCTTCCGAGACTATCTTCCCCATCATCCGATCCTATAGAATTTTCAGTCTTCACACGTCTAGGCATCTTTGTCAGTGGAAAAATAATTATCCTATCAAAGCCGATAAAGGAATTCAATAATAATTAATTAAACCAACAAGTACTTGCATGGTCGTATAAGAGATGCTCGATAAGTGTAATTTTTTTTGTGATGTATACTGCTTACACTTTAGAGCAAAGGCCACTCAAGAAACTCATGAATACTAATTCTCTAGAGTGATCAACTTTTTTGCTTCAAAACCACGAGTTAAGTATAGTTAAAGTGAATCTGGTTAGGATGGCAAGGATTCCTTTATAACAAAGTTGCAGACATACCGTTGATTCAACTAAGCTAACACCTAGCAAACGAAACCTAGTTTCATTATTATGGTAACCCTGGTTTGTGATGATGAGCTGTGTGCTTTTCTTATAACAGATAGCATCATCAAGAAACGCTTTGTGGTTTGAGTCCGGATCTCGATTATTTACATCAATTGTCAATATTACAAGTAATGGCGCAACTCTGGTTTCATCAAAACAAATATTGGAAACCATTATATTCATACAGGATGATGTGGCCTAATGGTTTGATTAAGGATGATTAAAATTTGGATCTAATTTTGCTGGATCAACTATGCTTTTTATTTTAAGCCAATTGTATATTCCTAATTATCAAAAATAATTTTTCTTGCCAAAATAGATCAATGTTTTATGTTATTCTAAATAGGGTTGCAATGTTTGCGCCTATCTGAACTAGGCTACATAGTTGATTTCTTGTATACGGGAAAATGAATTTTTGTTCTGCGCGGACTGTCGACGACTATCCCCCCCCCGC
>JAWWLR010000034.1:103385145-103408157 GCA_035041075.1 Acraspis erinacei | reverse complement strand
CCTTTTTAAATGATATGATTCTTCTTCTTGGATTAAAATATTAATTTTTTTCGTTGAAACTTATTTTTTGTTAAAAAATTCATATATTGATCTTGAAAAGGCAACCGGAATTTTTGTTGGATGAAAATTCAACTATTCTTTTTGGAAATTTAATTGTTTTAAGTAAAGACACCTGCTTTAAGAAGAATTCTATCTTTTTAGACCCAAATGCAACTATTTGGTAGAAAATTAAACAATTTTGTTAAAAAGTTATCCTTTTTGTTTAAAAGTTCGTCTTTTTGGATTGAAAATTTAATTTTTTTTTAGAAACTAATTTTTTGTTTAGAAACACGTGTTTTAATTCTGAGAAGTCAACTGAAATATTTTTTAACAGAAAATTCAACTATTTTTTTGCAAAAATCATATTTTTTATTTAAAAATTCATCAGCTTTCCTAGAAATTTAACTTCTTTCAATTAGAAATTTAACTACTTCGGCAAAAGTGAAACTGGACTGTTAGATCTTTTTTTTAAGTGAAGGCTTAAGTCTTCAGTTAAAAATTTGACTGCTTAGTGGAGACAACTTTTTGTTTAAAATTTATTTTTTAACTGAAAATGGAACTTTTCCATTTTTTAAGGCTGATCATTTTTAGTTGAAAATTCACCTTTTTTGAACAAAATTTTTTTTTCAAATTTGAATTTTGTTCTGTAGAAATGCGTAAATTTCGTGGAAAATTAAATGTTTGCTGCAAATCATACTTTTCTTTGAAAATTCAATTTTTGTCGAGAAAATTCGTCTCTTGGCTTAAAGGTTCATGAATTTAGATAAACTTTTATTTATTTCTTGAGTAAAAAATATTTATTTGTTAAAAATTCCTCTTTGGTATAAATTACATCTTTTTTTGTTAAAATATAAACTACGACGTTATCTGGCCGTTATCTGGCATTCTTGTGAGATAACGACTACTTATTTATAAATTTGTACTCTGATGATGCAATGGAATATTCCTTAGTCACAGTTGTTAACCAAATTATTCACTGAAGCATTAATTAGTTTGTCCTCTACTTTGAGAAAATGATATATACCTTCGTTTTCACTTTGGTGGCCTTCTTCAATTCATTTGGTGAATATTATAATATTATATACTATAAATACGAAATTATTAGAAAACAGTTGATTTATCAACCGGAAAAGGTAATTAAAAAAAAAAACACTCATTTTCAACCATTACGATTTTTGCTGATCTATTTCGATTTTCACATTAGGTTTTCAAATCACTTATTGGAAGCTTTTCGGCTTATTGTAAGGAAAATAACTTTATCTTAGTTGCTCGACACCTTTTTCTATACGTAAGGCATATAATGCAATAATTAAAATGTATAATTATGATATTTAACACCAGAAGCATGTGGCTTGGGGAGTATATTTTAAAATTGTCTCGCATAAATTTGATTAAATCATCAGAAAGATGCGTTCTGCAAAGAATTGAGTTCAACCAAAGTTATTAGTCATCGATTTGTTCCTCGAAATACACCTAACTCCCGCTTTAAGTCACCCCGTTTTCGGCCTTCCTAGAACTGTTGTCCGCTCCAGTTTCCCAGGGGAGCAGGGCAAAAGCTTGTTTACGTCAAAACCTCCGGAATTAGATCCAAGTTTATTTTCAAGCAACCACCGACACTGGACTGAAAGCGAGAGTTTGGTGTAAATGAATTTTTTATTTCTTCTTGCAGAATTAAGTTCACAGTCAAGTATGAATTGGCCTTACACTCCTCGCCCGCGTCGTTTACCATCCTCTCCTCTTCGTCGTGCACCTGAGACGCCTGAGGAGCCTCGTCTTCGTGAAAGGTCCAGGTCACCAGGCAGGTCTCCTACTCTTGAAGTACTTGGATTTTCGCTTGGACAACTTGGTCATCTTCGTCTTATTCCCCGCAGAAACCCGAAACGGCAATTTGAATTTCGAAGATATGTTTTTCCTGCTGGTAAACCAATTAGATTGCGAATTGAAAAGCAAAAATATATTCCCGTGCCAGCCCAAGAACATATTGTTTTATCATCAGATGGTGATATTTTCGCATTATTGGAATGTAGCGGAATTCTTCGTGGAATGCATAGGACAAATTCTATTCGTACGAGGGTAAAAGTAAATATGAGAAGCGGCGCAGATGTCGATATGACACCAGTTGAAGTTTGGGATTGTCCAGTGGGCAGTCGTCACCCAATATTTCCACAGACTTTTATTAAAGTTGTTACAAATTATAATACACTACAGCGCTTGAGGATTCCTGATGCTGAACTTCATGTTGGCTCTTCTTCCTCTGGCAGACAACATTCTCCTGGCAGACAACATTCTCCTGGCAGACAACAATCTCCTGACCGGACTTCTCCTGCGGATCCGCCTCTTCCTGCCGGGTCCATATCTCCTCCTGGCAGGCCACCTTCTACTCGAGTACTTGGATATGCAATTGGACAACTAGGATATGTTCGGCTTGTTCCTCACTCAAATCAGAACCGACGATTTGAGTTTCGAAGATACTTTTTTCCTATCGAAAAACGAATTCAACTGCTAGTAGGCTATGCTAAATATATGCCCGCCCCAACACGAGAATACATTGTATTATCAACATCCAATGGTGATGTTTTTGCAATATTGGAGTATACCGGGTTTCTTCGCGGAATATATAAGATAAGTAGTGGTCATCGGAGAATAAAAATAAATATGATAAGCCGTATAGTGGAGAATATGACAGCAGATGAGCAGAAGGAATGTCGTGTAGGTATAAACTTGACACAGCATTTTATGGAAGTTGTTGCAAATTACGATTCACTGCAGAATATTTATCAATAATTTATTAAAGAAATAGTTAACTAATGTATAATAATCTTTGTAATCAGAAGTCGGATTATGTACGAAGGGCGTAAAGTAAGGAAGAAATAGCGAGGTGCAGTTTATATGCATTTGGCGTAAAGTTTTCTGTATCGAGCGTAATGTTTTATTTAGCGGGCGTAAAGTAAAGTAATTTATAAAGAGCAAACCAGAAATAAGTTTTTTCGAAAGAAACATGTTTTCTTGTTTCATATGAATTGAAATAAACTCTTTCTTGCCCCGTAATACTTTCAGAAGTAAATCGATATAATAATTCCAGCGTTTGAGTCACAAAAAACAATTGTTTCCAGCACACTAAAAGTTGAGTTTCAAGTTGCGCGTAGTAAAGTGCGCTTTTAATGATTTGTCGAGGACTCTTGAATCCAACTCAAGTGCGACCCCGTTCTCTCTTCAGATTCTCAGATATAGGGGTGCAGTGTTGGGTGCACTTATATTGTTTTTTAAATTCTAAGTGACAGAATCGACAAACATCTAGTTAGGGATAAATGGAGATATGGAAAGGAAAAAATAAATTTAAAATATAAACATGTTATGATATATCCTTAAATTTGTTAACGTAGAGTAGTTACAATAGTATCCTTTTTATACACAATGAGAATGAAATAGGAAATTCAATTACTAGTTCATAAGGGGTGTTAACAATCAAATTTTGGGCTCTGGTTAAATCAAATCTGGTTGGAATGACAATGATTCCTTACTAAAAATATTATGGGCCTACAGTGTATTCAACTCTACCAACCTAGTAACATCTAGTAAACGAAATTTAGTTTAATCATGATTTCAACTCTGGATGATAATGATTCATATCTAGTGTCTCCTTATCTCGATTTTTTACAAAGGAATTTGTTGTTCAAAGCTTAAAGTAAACACTACTCTTGGCAGTTTCTAACGCCTAACCACTTTTGTTGTTTGATTCCTTTGAAACTATATTCATACAGGATACTATTAAATGTATGATGTACCTCAGGATTATTAAAATTTGGAACTCAGTTTGATGCGTCAACAATGCTATTCCTAATTATTGAAACTATTTGGTCTTGTCCAAATAGATGAATATTTTAGTTTTAGGGCTTATTTTCCTTGTTTATTTTTCCTGAATAGAACCTTGTCATTCTAACTAGGCTTTCAAACACAGAAAAAAAACTGAAACATGATCGTAGCTGCACTTTTTTTCTGGTGTCTCATATTTCTTGCAACTTAAAACAACTCAAATAAAAGTTGGATCTTGTCCAAAATAGGCACAATAGTTTATTCTTTGTATACGGCTAAAATAAATTTTGTTTGGTGCAGTTTATTCGACTATAAGAACCAGGTAAGACCTGGTAAAAGAAAGTTAGTTTAAACAACATGGCAACTCTGGTTGAGAATGATGAATATCTAGTGTGTTTAGCATCGTAAAGAGTTGCATTTGTGTCCAATTTTTGATTTTTTGAAAAGGAATTTGGTATTCGAAGATTGAAGTAAATATGACTCTTGAAAGTTTCTAACCGCTAACCACTTTTTTTGTTTGAGTCCTTTGATGCGTGAAAGGAATCTCTTGAGTGTAAGACTTTTTTCTTCGAGTGCAACACAAGCGCAAGCGAAAGAAACATTTTCCGAAGCTTTGGTGACAATTTTGGAGATGCGGAACAATTATATTTATGCAGGATAATATTAAATACATGTGATGCAACTTAGGATTATTAAGCTTTGGAACTTAATTCGAAGCGACAACACTGCTAATCCTAACTATTGAAAATATTTGGTCTTGTCCAAATAAATATTTTCGTTTGAGCGCTTATTTTCCATCTTTGTTTTTCCTAAAAAGAAGCTTGTAATTTTATCTACGGTTGAAAATACAGAAAAACAGTGGGAAACAAATTCTTCTTTTGGTGTCTCATTTTTCTTGCTAAGTAAAAAAACTTAAAAGAAGAGTTGCCGCTTGTCCAAAGGCAAAATAATTAATTCTTTTTACACGGCTACAATGCTTTTTTTTGGTGTAGTTTATTCAACTATACCAGTCTAGTAAGACCTAGTAAACGAAATTTAGTTTAATCAACATAGCAACTCTGGTTGATAATGCTGAATATCTAGTGTGTTTAGCATCATAACGAGTTGCATTTGTGTCCAAACTTTTATTAAAAAAAAAAGAATTTAAGGTTGAAAGTTTGAAGTAAATACGACTCTTGGAAGTTTTAAATCCAAACCATTTTCGTTTCTTCAGTCCTTTCCTGCGTGAAAGGAATTTGTTTAGTGTAAGACTTTTTTCTTTAAAAGCAAGTCAGCTGGAAGCAAAAGAAGCCTTTTCCAAAGCTGTAAAGATAATTTTTGAGATTCGAAACAATTATAATCATTCGGGATAGTATTAAATGTATGATGCAATTTAGGATTATTAACATTTAGAACTCAATTCGATGCGTCAACAATGCTAATCCTAATTATTGAAAATATTTGCTCTTGTCCAAATAGATAAATATTTTGGTTTGAGCGCTTATTTTCCCTTTCTGTTTTTTCTGAGAAGAACCTTGTCATTCTAACTAGGGTTTCAAACACAGAAAAAAACTGAAACATGATCATAGTTGCATTATTTTTTTCCGGTGTCAGCTCATACCAACTGAAAACAAAAGTTGGCGCTTGTCCTAACTAGGCAAAATAGTTGATTCTTTGTATACAGCTACAATGAATTTTGTTGGTTGTAGTTTCAATATGTGACCTAATATAGTTGTGAACTATTAGCAACATTTTGATAACCTTGGCACTTGTACGCCACAATGTAGAACCTGCCTGATTTAAAATTGATTCGATCCGAGTACAGTTTCAATTTCATTTTATTGTTCAGTGACTTTTTTATTGCCCAGATGCAGATTGAAAAGAATTATCGCTGCTGGTGGGCCCGCTACTTTCGCATACCTCGGCAGTTTTGCACGCGTGTAAGAGAACTGCGAGTACGTACGTTTCCCATGTACCAGGTACGAAAGTACCCGAAGTACCAACCATGTTCGACGTTGCTTTGGTATGGTTTGCTACATAAAGATGCGTTCGGAAAGATACTGAGTGGTAGATGAGGGCGAGGTTTATAAACCTGAAGGTACGCAATGGTGCCAGGACTCTGCAGTATACCTGTGTGCCTGTGTGCATGTGTGCTTGTAGGTGTGTATGCACTTTTATACATGTTTGGTTCTATATGCCATGAGCGAGCCAGAGTCAGAGGCGTCCAGGGCTATCATTATGGCGGCAGTAGACACTCCCTCCTTATCGCCGGTTTCCAACGCGAGTCCTGGACGAACGCGTTCGCCATCATTATATTTTCCGCGGCATAAGAAGTCTAGTATGTATCCTTCAAGACCTCTGGGGGAACCACGACTCCAAACACATTACTTCACTCATCCATGTGAAATGCGGCGTTATAAGTTTTCTAGGAATCCTGGCCGTTTGTCTCTGGAAATGGAGCAGGCTCGTTTGAGCACAACGGTTGTTCGTTAAAATTACCCGATTTTTCACGTTCCTCCTCTTGACTCGCCTGCGAAATGGCACTTTTTCGAGGTATTTCATAGAGAATTAGCTCCGAAAGCCAAACGATTTATCCCGGGGGAAACTTAAATAATAACTTAAATCAATCTTAATTAATCTATTAATTGAATCTAGTAATTAATGGGATTGAAATAACCGACTTTAATCCAGCTTAATCCACTTATTCAGGTAATTCAAATAATTTTTTACTGTTTTTTTTTTTGTTACAAATTTTGGTTTCTTTTTTTAACTAATTTTCTTAACTAAGTATTTCAATATTCCATTTTGTGTTTAAAACTTACATATTTTGTTGGTGATTGTTGAAATTTGTTTTTATTTTCAGGGTGAAAAACAGTTTTTTAGTTGAACTGTTACATTTTTTAATATAAATTTATACTTCTTGTTTAAAGATTCAAGTATTTTCTTGAAAATTTCTTCTAAGTTGAAAAATAATATATTTTGTTTAAAAATCTTCTTTTATTATAAAAAATTCATTTTAATTATTGAAAACTCGTCCTATTGATTGAAAATTCAACTGTTTGGTTAAAAGTTAAACTATTTTGATGAAAATTAATTTTTTTGGTTAAAGATTAACCATTTCAGTTTACAATTCATCTCTTCGTTCGTATATATAATTAATTTTTTCAAAACTCTTTTCTTTGTTGGTTAAAAATAATTTATACATTGCAAGTTTAAGTATTCCAATTTGGCTTGAGGATTCAAATTTGTTTGAAAAATTATTTTTTTCGTTGAAGATTTTTCACTTAAATTAAATTTTTATCTGTTTAGTAAAAAATGTAACTAGTTTCGGGACAAATTTAACTATTTTGTTGAAAATTCTTTTTTAGGTTGAAAAAAAAAATTTTTTTTGAAGTAAAAATTCAACAAAGATTCGTAATTTTAATTGAAAATTCATTTCTTCGGTTCAAAATATTATTTTCTTGAAAACATTTTTTTTTGCCAAAAATTAATTTTTTAACTCAAATTCTGTTTCATTTTTGTTACAAATTTTTGTTTCTGAGTTGAAAATTTATGTACTTTGTTAAAAATCAGTCTGGTTCAGTAGAAAATTGATCTTCTTGGTTAAAAACTAAATAATTTTGTTAAAAAGCACCCCTTCTTCTTGAGGATTCAAATTTCTTTTAAAGTTATTTTTTGCTTAAAGATTCTTTATTTCAGTTAAAAATTAATATCCTTAGTAAAAAATTTAACTATTTAATTCTTGATTGTAAATTATATTTGTTAGTGAAAAATTCCAGTTATTGATTTAAAATTCATATATTTTGTTCCAAATTCGTATTTTTTGCCTGAAAATTGATCCGTTTTTTGAAAAATTAAATTTTTGGTAAAATAATTTTTTAAATTAAAAATTGAACGATATCATTTTGTATTATAAATTTATCTGTATTAGTTCAAAATCTAATTATTTGGTTGAAAAGTGACCTTTCTGGTAGAAAATTTATTATCTTGGTTAAAAATTTAACCATTTTGTTGATAAATCATTGTTTTTTCAGGTGAAAATGTATTTTTATTGACAATTTAACTATTCAAGTTGAAGATTCGTCCTTATATTTTTTTCAATCCTTCTTTCTGATTCAAAATTGCTCTTTTTTGGCAGAAAATGAATCTTATTGGTTAAAAAAATAATTCTCTGAACTGAAAACTGAACTATTTAATTCTTTGTTAAAAATTGATTTTTTGTGGTTACAAATTTTTTTGGCTGAAAATTAATTTACCTAACTAAAAATTTAACTTTTCCAGTTAAATAATTAATAATAAATAGAGATGGAAACGCGATAAGATCATGTATAGAACCAAATTTGGGCAACCAACCTTTAATTTTCTTATTTTAATTTGAAAAAAAAATCTTCATAAAAAAATGATAATAATTTTCCTAAAAAAGAGAGAAGAAAAATGAGAAAGCCACCAACTGAATCCCCTTCTTGCTCCCTTTTTTTACTTCTTTCCTCTTTTTTTTATTTTTGTTATTATCAAATCTCAATAAAAAAAAAATTTTTATTTTTTTAAGAGGATTTTTTTTTCGAATTACAATAGGAATAATTTATGGTGGTTGTCCAAAGTTGGTCGTTGAATCCTTGGTTTTATTTTCAGTACTTCTATACATTAACTTAATTAGTTAACGTTACACAGGATTAAATTTTTTTTTAAACTAATTTAAATTTCTTAAATTTTAGGGATGAGATCTTTTTTTTAATTTATTTTTTATCTTTTCATTTGACTATAGAAATAGAAATTTACTGCTACATTTATAGTCGATCATGCCTGTTCTCAATTTCGAAAAATACCAAGAATCAAATAAAATATGATTTCCTGCTATCAGTTCTCAATTGTTAGTCATAAAACAGAGACAGCATAAAACTAACCCATAAAATTCTACTTTTGTTCTATAGCGAGATATATTTAAAATAGAAAAATAGAGGAAGTGAGAGCAGGATGAATAATATTCAATCTGTGTGCATTTCTATAATTTGCAGGTTATATAAACAAACGAAAAAATAATTTTTCTATTTATATTATATTTGTATTAAAATGTGTGTCTAAAAAAGAAACTTCGTTTTTCACAATTTTAGGATGGAGGAACGGTAAAATCATGGACTTTGAAAGAAGTGAAAATTTTTGTGTAATCTTTTGTGCGTCCTTAGTGTTTAAATGAATTAATTCGAAAGCAATGTTAAAGTGTTCAAATTTTAACTATTCCTTTTAACAGTCTTTTTTTTAGCTAAATCGTTACTTGTGATAATTAAATTGTACCAGCAAGCAATAACACTTTTCTTTTTTCTACCAATTAAAAAATAAAAATGAATGGATTCCCAGGTTTATCCCACAAAAATAACTAACAATGGCTACTTGACATTTAAAAATATTTCCATTAAGGCAAGCTATTACTTAGAGTTTCCACAGAATTTGACGTTTGAATGACTTTATGTAACAACTAACTAGAGAAACATTTAAAATTAAAGAAAAATTTTTATTGGAATAAAAACTCATCTTTTTTTGAGTTTACAATTCGACTTATAAAAATACTTCTCCTTCATTAAAGAAAGAGTTTTTTGTTAGATAATTTTGTTCATTTGACCAAAAATAACTTCAAAATTAGAAAAATTATTTCAAATTAAAAAAAATTGTATTGGTATGAAACCCTATTACTATAAACCAAAAATATTTTTTAATCAAAAGAGCCTTCTTCGAATGAAAAAAAAAATTTTTTTACTAATGACCAATTTTTTTTGTTGATTAAACGAAATTTTCTTTGATTCAAAGATTTTTTCTGAGTGAGCTTGAGTTTCTTAAAAAATTAAATTTCACTTCGCATTAAAGAATTGTAAGATTTTGATTTCATATAGTGTTAAAAGTGAATATTTGATTTAATCTAGAAGGGAAATTAAATCGCAGTTTCGAGCACGTTCATAATTCTTAATTGCGCGAGGAATTCTTTAAACTTACCTTAATCAGTGTTTCATCCAGGACCAAAGTGCTAAAGCTAATTAATCGCTCGTCACGCTTGTAAATATTTCTTCCTGCAAATTAAACAAGCGAATCGTCTTTCATTATCGTTAAAAAAAAATCTTCATTTAATCAGGAAAAACATTCTTTGATTCAAAGAAAAACATTTAGGATCTCAGTCCAAGAAATTTCTTTTAATTAATAAAAATGTATTTTGTTCAAAGAAATGATTTTTTGCCACAAGAAAAATTGTACTTTAATTTTAAAAAAATATTTTCCTAAGTCAACTCGTAAATTCAGAAAAAATATTCTTTTATTTAAAGAAATGAAAAATTTCTTTGATTCAAAGAAATTTCTTTCGGTTGAAAGAAACTTCTTTGGTTCAAGAAATAGTTTTTTATAAGATTCAAAATTTATCTTTAATTCAAAACTAATATTTTTTTCTGAGTGGACTCGTACACTCAAATCATAAAGATTTTTTTATTCAAAGAAAACTGCTTTGAATCAATTAAAAATATTAATTTTCTTACAGCCAAAGAAAAGTTTCTATGATTCAAAGAAATTTCTTTGAGTCGAAGACATTGTTTTTTACTAAGATGAAAATTTTTCTTTGATTTAAAACAAATTTTTTTTCTGCGCAGACTCATAGACTTTCTTTTATTCAAAGAAGATTGTTTGAATCCATGAAAAATGCTTATTTTCTCATATTCAAAGAAAACTTTTTGTGATCCAAAGAAATTTTTTTCTACTATAAGAAACTTCTTTAGTTCAAAGAAATTTTGTTTCTTCAGTGAATTTTTATTTTCATTTAAAATGATTTTATTTATTTTAAAGATAGTTTATGTTATGAGAAGAAATATTATCTTAAAGAAACTGTTTTTTTAATTTAAAAGAAACGTTTTTCTAAAATAACTCATACACTCAAAAAAAGATACTTTGATTCGAAAAAAATTTCTTTAAATCAAAAAAAAATATTCATTAGCTTCTGGTCAAAGAAAATGTGTATTAATTCAAGAAAATAACTTGCTGTTTGTTTAAATAAAAATTTGTCTTAAATTTCAAATCAATTTCTTCGTTTTTAAGTTATTTTTGAGTAAATTAAACAATTAATGTAAACAAATGGTTTTTTAAATAAAAAATTTGTTTCTGAGTCTTTCATTGTATAATAAAGAATAAATTTCCAGTTTTAAGGAATTTTCATTCTTTTCTTCCAAAGTGCAATAATTTTGATAATTTCCCCAAAAATAATGGCAGGGGTGATATTTCTTACAAACTTCACTAAATTTACAAGGTATTTCGGAAAATTTTCCCGAAAAGAAATTCAAGAAAATTGGGAAAATATTTCGGTAGATTTTTTAGTTATTTTCGAAAAATCCCATAGAATATTTTTCAGAAAACTGCTAAGCGATTTTAATCAATTGCAAAGTGTATAGGAAATTTTACCGATAATTGAGTTTATTAAAATTTTAACAAGAAAGCTGCTAATGGTTTAAAATATATATAAATATATATATATATATATAAATTATATATATATATATAAATTTTGCCTACGAAATTGTTGAGAATAATGCGAAATTTTTTTAAAGTCTATGCAAGATGTATACATGAAAAAAAATCCTTAAAAAATTTACATTCAGGAAATAAAAAGTTAATATCAGATTAGAAACTTGGCCTGAAAAAAATATTAATTAAAAAAATATTTGATTTATTTGACTACGATTTTATGTCAGTCGAGTTACCGGCGGATAAACATAGCGTCGCTCGAAGAACCCACAGATGTTGCACATAATTTCCTTCGGAATTTATTATTGCAATTTTGTGCCCTAAAAATAATTTTTTTATTAAGAATTCTCATTAATAATTTTTTTCTAAAACCGCGTTATCTTGTACTTTTCAAATTATTTTTGTATGCAATAATATTCGAACAGATAAAGTGATAAATTTCGTAAATTTAAAGCATGCACTTTTTTCTTTAAGAACATGGATAAATAAAAAAAATATTTATCACGAAGATAATAATTTATTGATTGTATGTAATTATTATAAACTAATTCTTGAGTGTTGTGCCTTATCTGCTAAAAATATTTTTTACTGTTAAAAAACAATTTGATACAAAATTATTTAATTTTATTTTCTATCGCTAGGCCACACTTTTCTTTCACATTGAACCAAACTATTTTTCATTTGTCATAACACATCGCAATTTTTCAGAACAAGCTGTTTCCAATATTCCAAATTTTAGTATTTTTGGCCCACCATAATGTAGATTTGCATTAAAAAATAACAAGCTTATAGTTAAATATTAACAGAAATGAGGAAATTTCATTTTTAGACCACTTTCAATTTGAAAAAATATAATTTTTAACAGTCAAACAGTATAGTTAAGAATGATTTTGTGATAATTAAGACTAATATTTATAGAATCATTTATGTTCTATAAGTGCAGATTAAATTATACTGACAAATAGTACATTTATCTCGGAATTTGTTTCAAATAAAAAATTACATTGTCGTCAGTTTATTTTTTAATTCTATTGTGCACAAAAATAAATTGCAAAGTACAAGCACGCCAAGTTTTCAAGAATTGAATGCTAATGCTGAACAATGTTATTATAGAAGATGTATATCCTCATTTATTATTACTATTATTACACCATTAGGCGTTTTAGAGGTAAGAAGGTTGTAATCCCTTACAAGTCAACAAAATGAAAAATGTATGTAAAACCTAGAAGAAATTGTTTCTCGAAGTGAAAAGGAATCTAATGACAGAAGAATTTATCCTTGTTCCGAATTCCTTGTAACTAACCTAGGTTGTGGCTAACAGCTGTATAGTTGCAAAGCTTATGGACCCTGGATATCCTTACACAACTGATTTTTTTGTTTTGTTGACTAGGTGCGTATATTAAAAAAATAATTTGATAGCCCACAAATATCTTTTAAAACAAGCTAATAGTACGGAAAGACTATATGGAAACGGCAACAACTTAAATCAATCACCAACCAAATTAGCATAATTTTTATCAAATATCCTTGTCATTTAGCATAAAAAAAAGAATTTATGTGTTTCTTTTTTTTGGAAAACAATTACCCAGAGAATTTCTAAAAAATCATGAACATAGGAATAGAAAGCTTTGAAGGGCAAAAGCAGTTGTAACAGGAGTAACATAATAAATCCAAGAAACAACAATACTAGCCATAACAATACATTACAGGAAATGTTAGAAAAAGGTTTTTAATAAATTAGGTTTTACAGTCGCATTTAAGTTTTACAAATGCTTTAAAAATAAAAAACCCTTTGGAAAAGGGCCTAAAACACACACACTATCTATGGTGCTAATAACGAGGGAAATAAATGTCTTTATATTGATCAGTCTGAAAGAGACGTTGATGCTAGAATAAGGGAACATAAAAACGACCACAGACACGATAGAAGTTCGGCTTTAGTTTATCATTCAGATAGAAAACATCATCATTCTGATTTTGAAAATTTAATTATTCTATGTGTTAACAATGTCTTAGATAATCGCATAATACCCAATAATTCGAATTATGTTAATAGGGTATTTATCGAAATTTTTGCTTGGTTTTAGAAAACGTAGCAATCAGCTGAAGAGGTTTTCCGTCTGAAGTAAAAACTTTAAATGTTTCGTTAATAAAAATTACTGCAAATGTTGCAGAAATTGACAGTTTAGAGATACGTCAAAACAGTGTATGTAATGAAATTTGACCAAAAAAAAAAGAAACTTTACAACTAAAAAGATGACATTATTTTATAAAAAAATTAATAAGTTTTAATAATATTTACAATTTCAATGTGTATGTTAACGGAAATCTTTCCAAATTTATTTACAAAAATAAGCTTAATAATTCGACGTTGATAAGTGTTTTTTTCTGTAGCTAAAATATTAATATTTTTAAATTCAAAATCAAACTTAAAATTAAAATTCCAAGAATGTTGTGACAGTCATTATATACTAAAGTTTTTTTTAAATTGATTAAAATTTTTTTTCTGACATCTATATCACTTAATTTAACACATCTACTAAATCTTTTATTAAACCAATTTTGTGACAAAATAAATTGTGCGCATTATAGTTTAAGTAGCTACTAGACCAAGAAGGTTTTTTGTACTAATTTGTGAATAAATCACCATTTGGATTTTTTATAAACTGAAAATCAAGATAGTTAATAACATTATTAACTTCGAATTCATAGGTAATACTAATAAATGCATATAAGAAAGCTTCAATCTCTTCAGTGGGAACAATGGCTCAGATGTCATTAACATAACGTTTGTATACAATAGGTGTGAAATCTAATAATTGTAGAGTTTTTTTCAATATCTTGTAAAATCAAATCAGAAAAAACTGGTGATAAAGGTGAAACCATAGGGCAATCAAAAATTTGTTTATAAAATGTATTATTAAAGGAGAAAACAGTAGCATTAAAGATCGTTCTCCTAGCTTTTAAAATGTTGTTATTTTTCTTTGTTTAAGAAAAAAAAATTTTTATATTTTTACAAATGTTGTTATATTTTGTTTTATTAATGTGGTTTTTTGCACCTAATTGAAAAGGATTACCCGAAAAATTTTGTCCTAAAGTTTATGAACATAAGATTACAAAGCGTTGAAGAAAAAAGTAATAGAAACCCAAACAATATTAAAAATGCGGAGACCAATATCAATTGCAATAAGGCCTTAGTTTTACTATACAAGGAATAATATACAACATAATTTCAAAAAAATTATTAAATTAGGTTTTAAAGTCGAACTACACTTCAATCATCACGATTTTAATTTTGTTTTAAATGAAAAAGATCTAAAGAAGCATACTATCTATAGTGCTAACTACAAGGTACATACATTTTTTTATATTGACTTGTCTGAAAAAAATATATACTAGAATAAGGGAAATTAAAAAGCGACTGCTGACACGATGATAGAATATAAAATAATTCACACAGAAAAGACAATCATCTCTTGAAAGTCCTTTCCAGAAACTTAGAAATCAATACTGTAGGCTAAACCTTTCTTTAAACGTGATTGAGATGTAAAACAATTTCTCAATGAGTAGAAATAGGAACAATTATTTTGGTCAACCGTTCAAAAAAAATATTATTTCAAATAAATAGAAGTGTCAACGTCCATACACTTAAGCGACGTCTCAACAAGGTTTTGTGTCTTTTTCAAGGTTGAATGTAACTAAAATAAAAAAATAAAAAATAAATTTTTTCATATGCTAAACTTAAATACTAAATTATTTCAAATAAATAAAAGTGTCAACATCCATACATTTAAACGAAGTCTCAACAAGGTTTTGTGTCTCTCTTAAGGTTGAATTAAACTAAAATCAAAACAAAACAAAAAATGTTTTCGTATGCTAAACTGCCAAACACATAAGAGTGAGACATGTAAGGTCAATTCATTACCTTTTATATAAAGTCATAATTGTGATAAAATTGTTTAACTTCCTGAAATAATTGGAGGCTAAACCGTCTAATAAAGTTACATGTCAAAAAGACAAAGGCAGAAACGAACACAACCTTAAGTTGTTGTTTATGATTGTCGATGGCCAAATAACAATAAACAAACAGCTATTTGGTAAAATAAAAGTTAAATATCACGGAGCATCATCATCTTAAATTTGAAAATATCAATATACTAGGTAGTGAGAAAAACTGCAAGCAAAGACTTTTTAGAGAAATGTGATAGCCACCAATGTTTTTTATTGTTTAGCACATAATGCCAGAACAACATGGAAATTAATAGGATTACTCCAGTTTTTATAATACTCAGTAACATCCAAAATATGTCACATGTAAAAGTTTTGAATCTAGATCTAATCAATTGCAATAACATCCATCAATAGTCCAAACTATGGCATGGTATCTTGTTTGGTTTCATAACTTAAGTACAACCCCCACGAGGATAAAGATCGAAATGCTCACTTAGTTCAAGGAAACGCGATAATCAGCTGTTATTATCTGTATTCAGATTCTATTTGGTTTTGCTGAATAGGTTCTTCGTCAAAGAAAGAAACGTAGAACGTTTCGTAAATAAAAGTTGAACCGGTGTACTTTCTTATTAGATATCCTTGAGAGAAGTATCAAGGCTTGTTTCGATTTCCGCGTGACTGTCCCAGGTTGGAGATAACAAGGGTATAGTTTGAAGGTTACTGACAATAAATAATAGATATCCTTATTGTTTAACAAAATAAGAAATTGATGTTGATCTCCCTAGAAATGTTGTTTCTACAACTGAAAGGAAATTGAATGACTTGAAGATGTTGGTTGGGGAAAACACCGGTAGTCGCGAGGGGTATTGTACCATAGACATCCTCATCATTTGATAAAATAAGAAATGTGTCCAAAACTTACTAAAACTTATGTTGTTTCTAGACGTGAAAAGAAAGCTAATGCCAGAAGTATCCAAGTTCCGATTTCCGCGTTGATGTATATTGGGGGCAACACTCGTACAGTTGCGAAGGTCAAGGCCAACAATCCTTCTTGAATCACTCCCATATTTTATATTATTTCCGAAAATTAATTTTGGATTTCCGGTTTAACAAAAGGACACTTTCGACCAGGAAGCACGAAGCACCAACAAACATGTGACAATCCGTTCTCATCGAGGACCGAAGAGACTATAAGGTGGTTTCCATCCCCCAATGGCAGACTGGCGCTGGCGGACCCGCCGCTGCAATCATTCCCGTAATGATTGTCATTACAGAGACCGACAGGGCAAGAGCGAGGGAGAGAGCACGAAAGGGAATTAGAGAGAAGAGAAAAGAGATGGAGATTGCGGGTGGACGAGAGCAGGATTGGCTTGTATTTGCGATTGCGTTTCCGTTTGATTCCATTGGTCGACAAATTACTCTGGATGAATTTACGTCTCTCTACCTCATATTCCAAAGTTTGCACCATCAAAACTAGAAACTACCTTCGGGCGGATTGCCGACTGGCTCTGGATTTCGCTTCATTTTTGCAAGAAACCTGCTCTAGACATTGGTAATGGTCCAAACAGGTGATTAACTTCCCCGAATTCGTCGACTAGTTATGTTCCATAGCAGAACTAATTCACGAACCTGTGGAGATAACTATTGGCTACAGTTCCAATGTTTGTCGAAACCTTCTGATCTTAGGTTTGACTGCTATGAGGTTCCCAGGAAAGAGTTAAATTCTCACGCTTTTATGAAAAAATTTTCTCTGGTAGCTCCAAAGTCATATTTTAATAGAGAACGGAAAGGAAGCTAAACTGTTTATCGATAGCAGCAGATTACTTTGATCATTGACAAGACACTTATTCAAGAACTGTTTTTTTTTTTATTTAAGACATCTTCACACTTTATGACCTGGGTATTCTTGTTTCATAAGCTTAGGAAAATTTGGTTCAAATTTGTTTTCTTAAAAATATTAACTTTTACCATCGTTTTCAAGGAGGTTTTGTTCATTTCATGATACTTTCACATAAACACGGGTGTCATAACTGAAACCAACAATTTTGTAAGATTTTTTCCTGTTAGCTATTATCAATAACCAACAGGCTTTCTTCACATTGGTAAAAAAATATGTGGTTTTCGTACTTTATTCCTGAGAAAATGTAACACAAAACTAGTAATATTTTTAATATTACCAGGACCTTAAAGTTTTTGAATCCCATTAGCAAATTTATTTGCTTCCTCATTGACGAAACATTGGTAATTTTTTAAATAGTAGACAAATTTTTTAAAATACAATGACAAATCAGACAAATCAAATTTTGTATTCCAAATTGTAATTTTTCGAGCTGGAGAAGGGGAGAGGGAAATTCTGTCGCGTACTATCCCTTTTCCAGCTTTATAATAAGTTCATTTAAGGTGAGATTAAGTTTACAATTAAAAAAATGAATACTAATTTTTTTTAATTAAAAATTAATACCATTACGATCGATTATTAATATAATAGGTTTAACCAATTCTCATCGAATCAAAGAATCTTTTCCGTTATTACATCAAGTTTCAATTATGTTAATGAAAAAAAATTGACTATAAAAAACGTTTTTTTTTTTTTAATACTATGCATTACCACAGCTTCCTTGCTGTTCAATAAAATGTATTAAAATAGTCAGTGAATCAATGCGTCTCGAATCAACACATTTTCTTTTATTAGACATTTAAAAATTTTTGAAATTGAGAAATGTTTGATTAAATGAATTAAAATTTTTCGAAAATGTTACCATTACTAACTTACCTTTATAGTTTATGAGAAAGCAAAATAAATTTTTTTTTTCAAATCCCTATTTTGTACGGGATGTACAAAATTTACCGTCCTCTCTCGGAATCCGTCGGAAGATGTTGAAAAACTTAAAAATCTTTTATTTTTTTTAATCAAAAAAATTAATGTCGTTAAATTTCCTCTAAGAAAGGACATATTTAATCCCTAAGAACTCCTGTGAATAAAGCGCTAAAAGAATTTTTGGTTGTGCCAACCATTTTATTTTGTTGTACCATTTAGTTGATCCAACCAAAGTTTTTTTAAAATTTACATTTTATAGATATAATAAAATAGGTCAAAATTTTATCAAGATAATCCGTCATTATAGACAAAATAGGGATTAGCCGAAAAACTTCGTGAATCAAATGTATTTTACTGAATCGAATAATTTTTGCCTCTTCTAATTTTTTCTTTAAACAAGGAATATTTGGTTTTATTTTGTCAAGCAAAATAAAGAATTTGTTAATAATTCCTAATTCTAAAGTCAAATAGAGGAAAATCACTCTCACAGTATTATCACTAAAATTTTCTATAGGAATCTGGCTCTAAACATTATTATTATTAATAAATTTTTAATTTTTTGATCAACTAAAATTTGTTAAATTAAATACTTTTCAATTTTGAAATACTTTAATTAAAAGCTTTGCAACTTTGAAGAGTTTCAATGAAAAATTCTTGTATGTTAAACATTTGGAACTACAAATTATTTAATTTTTAACAATAGTAATTTTGTCATTTTTAAAGGTATGTAATTTGGAATATTTTTTGGAAAGGTTTAATTTTGAAGCCTTATAATTTTTCAAACATGTATAAATAAAATGTTTTCAATTTTGAAAGATTTTCCCCTTAAAGTTCTGCAATTTTTAAGGTTTTTAATTGAAAACCTAAATATTTAATAAATAAAAAATAATTTTCAAGATGTATATTTTAAAGGTAGGTACTTTTAAACAGTTTTTTCAATATTTTGTTCAATTTTCAAGATTTTAAATAGAAATTTAATTATTTTTAAGATTTGTATTTTAAAGGTATATAATTTTGAATTTAAATAAATCAATAATTCAGTTTTGAAGATTTACAATAGAAAATTCTTTAATTTTGAAGATTTTGAATTGAAGACCCTGCAATATTTAATGTTTATTATCAAAATTTCTTTTTAAAAAATTCGAATTATTAAAATGAAAATTTATTTCATTTTCTAGATTTATGTTTTAAAGATAGTTTTTTTAAGCTTTTTTGAATATCAGTTAATTTTGAAGATTTGAAATTTATTAATTTTTAAGATTTATATATAAAAGGTATGTAATTTTGATTTTTTAAATATTTAATTCAGTTTTGAAGATTTACAATGCAAAATTCGCCCATTTTTAAGGCTTTAAATTGAATACTCTTCAATATTTATTGAATTCTATCGATTTTTTGAAATAATTAAATTTTGAATTGTTAAAAATCAAAGTTATTTAATTTTCAAGATTCCCAATATTAAAGATATGTAATTTTGAACAGTTTCTTCAATATTTAGTTCAACTTTAAAGATTTAAAATGAAAATTTATTAATTTTTTATATTTATATTTTAAAGAGATGTAATTTTTAATTTTTTTAAATATTTAATTCAGTGCAGTTTTGAAGATTTACAATAGAAAATTCTTCAATTTTGAATATTTTCAATTGAAGACCCTTCCATATTTGAATTTTGTTATCGGATTTTTGGAAAAGGTTAATTATGAAATTTAAAAATGGAAATTTCTTTAATTTTCAAGATTTATATGTTAAAATTATGCAATTTTTAAATTTGAAAAGCTTATTCAATATTTAGTTCAATGTAAATATTTACAGCCAAAAAAATTACATTTTAAAAATTTTGAATTTCAAACTCTCCAATTTTTAGGATTTACAATTAAAACCTCTTTAATTTCAAAAGATGTATAAATAACAATTCTCAAATTTTGCTTATTTTGAAGATAAAAATTCAGGTGTTTTAATTTTAAATCCTCAAAATTGATTAATTTTCTGCTGCGAAGTCAAAGTCCCAACAAAATACATAAACTTTGAAAAAAGGTTGAATGTTCGACAAATAATAAGACTTTTCAATAAATTACATTAATTTTTAACCCAATTTTTAAATTTTTAAACTAAAAAAGATCAATTTTTAACAAGAAATGTACTATTTAATTTTTTATTAGAAAATCTTAATTTTCTCGATAATTTTTTGCAAAACAGGAGAATTTTCTACCAAATTGCTGAATCTTCTATCTAATAGTGAAATTTTTTACTAAATTATTTAATTCTCTAGTCAAAAGGACGGGTTTTCTAAAAAACAGATAAAATTTTCCACCTAAAAATATAAATTTTCAACAACAAAAAAACAACAATTTTCAACCTAAAAAGATGAATTTTCACCAAAAAATATAATTTTTTGATTATAAATCAAAATCATTTTAATTTTTAATCAAACAATTGCATTTTCAACAAAAAAAATAGATTTTCTATGAAGAAAAGGACAATTTTGAACGAAATACATAAATTATAAACCAAAAAGTTACATTTTTAACTGAGAAGAAGAAAACTATTTTTTTTATGAAATCGAATTTATAAAAAACAATATGGTGTTTTCATTAATAAACGGCTTAATAGTATTTGGTTTATTAAATTTGTTTAAAAATTATAAATTATTGTTGTCTAAGAAAAATATCACAGTCAAGACCCGTCGGTTATACACATTTAATTAATTGTGTTAAACAAACTAAATTTATCGACGAAAACATGACCAAATTACGCATTTGTTTATTACATTTTTTAACAAAAATTACTATTTGTTTAGTATTATGAAAAAATAACTACAGAAAGATACTAGCAAGACCTTAGGAATTTATTTCTCTGAAAAAAACGAAATCAATACGTTTAATAATGGCAAAACAATGAATTTGTTATTTAATTTGTTTAAACAAATAGACATAATTTTCTTTATAACCAAATATCATATCAAGAGGAACTTTTAAAATATATCTGAATTTGATTTAAAAAAATACGAATTCCTTTTATTGAAAAATGGCAATAGTATGCATTTGTTAATTAATTTTGTTTAACAAAATAACACTAATGGTCTAAAATCTAAGAATAGCACAAAAACTGTAAGCAAGGTACTTATTGCCCTTTCTGTCAAAAAAGAAACCAATCTATTAGAAGATGACAAATTTATGCATTTGTTTATACAATTTCTTTAAATAATTCACAAATGGTCTTTATTTTTTTATAACTCATATCGAAATTTTTTTTCTTCAGAATTATATTTTCTAAAACACATCTGAAGTAGCTATATATCATTTTTACTACAAATCTAACTTTTTTTTATTAATTTCATGAAAACATGGTCAAAACGTGCGTTTGTTAATAAAAATTGTTTAAATAATTAGCAGCTTCTGCCACTATTGAAAATATGGCAGCGAAGAGTCTTTTTTAAAGAGGTTTCGAATTAATTCCGAAAAAAAGTCAAGCTTATTCATGAAAAAATTGTTAAAATGTGAATTTGTTCATAAAAATTGTTTAAACAAAATCCCAATTTCTGCCAGTACTGAAAATGTGACAGCGAAGAGTCTTTTCCAAGACATTTCAAATTAATTCCGCAAAAAAATCAAGCCTATTAATGACAAAATGGTCAAATTGTTCATTTGTTTATAAAAATTGTTTAAATAATTACCACTTTTTGTTCACTATGAAAAATATGACAGAAAGGTTTCTTTTCCAGAAATTTCAAGTTGGTTCCGCAAAAAAACATCAATCTTGTTCATGATAAAATTCTTAAAATGTGCATTTGTTTATTCAAATTGTTTAAACAATAAACAGTTTTTGGTCAGTATGAAAAATATGATAGCAAGGAGTTTTTGGCAAAGCCTTGTGTGTTGATTCCACAAAAAACTCCAGCCTTTTCATCACAAAATTGACAAGATGTGCATATGTTTATAAAAATTGTTGAAATAATTTGCAATAATTCGCTATTCTTAATTTATTGTAAGCGCAAATAATTATCTGTAATACTTTATGCAAAAGTTATTCTTTAAAATTAGCTAATCATTGTGAATAATGAAAAAATGACTTTGGTTAATTAATTTGTTTATAACATTATTATAATTGTTTTTGGTTACTCTTAGCCGATGAAAATAATTTTTATTTATTTATTACATTGATTTATGACCTTTTTTTAATGAATTTGAAAGTCTTAGAAGAAATGGCATCACGGAAAAGTTTAACAACAAAAATCGTAACTTTGTTGTTAAATAACAAATTTCTGTTGAGTCAAAATAAAATATCCGCAGTCGCCCGTTATACCTGGAAGCCTTACGGTCATTGCTAAAAAAAAAACATCAAAATCCGTTAAGAATTGCACTGTCGTCCGCTTTTTGTCCAAAAAGGTGTTTTTTCCCACTGTGCGGCGCCACTAACGAAAAAAAAAAATTCATAGAATGCACATTTTGTTGCTATTAAAAAAAAAAAGAAATTAGAGGAGGGAACTCGAGGGCAGCCAAAAAAGCCCTCCGCCCGAAAAATTCTGGCCGACGAACGTCCGTTTATTAGGGCCGTCTGCCGTATTCACGTGTGGTCATTGAGTGGAATGCAAGTAGCGAATTAACCTGGAACGCCCGACTAACTTTTCTGAATGGCAAATTACTGGGTCTGCGATGTAGAATGAGATCATGGTTACATCCTATATAGTACTCATTGCTATGTGTGAGAAATTCATCAACAGTCCAAGAAGACTGCTCGTTGGTGTCCTGCAGAGCTGATTTGTCATAAGCACGTGTCTTTATCCACATTAAACTTTAAGCGATCAAAGGTGTGATGAACAGGGTGACAAAAAAAGGACTTTTTATGACACATGCATGATTTCAGACTTTCTCGAGGCCTGTGAAGCGCAGCCAAAGCTTTATATTTTACTCCCTAGAGCGT
>JAWWLR010000034.1:103367337-103385045 GCA_035041075.1 Acraspis erinacei | reverse complement strand
AAAATTATACACCTATGGCATCATAAGAAATAATGTCAATTATCGACTTTTCTATTTTGTAGGAAAAAATTTTTTAGTTTGAAAATTATTAATATCACTAGATATTACTCCCTAGGAAGAGAAAAGTGGCGTCAGAGGTGAAAAATTAAGATTATACATCTATGACATCATTAAAAATAATTTAAATTATCTACTTCTCTATTTTGTTGAAACCAATTTTTTTAGGTTGAAAATTATTAATATCACTAGATATTACTCCCTAGGAAGAGAAAAGTGGCGTCAGAGGTGAATAAAGGAAAATTATACACCTATGGCATCATAAGAAATAATGTCAATTATCGACTTTTCTATTTTGTAGGAAAAAATTTTTTAGGTTGAAAATTATTAATATCACTAGATATTACTCCCTAGGGAGAGAAAAGTGACGTCAGAGGTGAATGAAGGGAAATTATACACCTATGGCATCATTAAAAATAATGTAAATTATCCACTTTTCGATTTTGTTGAAACAATTTTTTTACTTTGAATATTATTGATATAACTGGATATTACTCCCTAGGGATAGAAAAGTGACGTCAGAAGTGAAAAATTAAAATTATATATCTATGATTTCATTAAAAATCATTTAAATTTTCTACTTCTCTATTTTGTTGAAACAATTTTTTTTAGGCTGTAAATTATTAATATGACTGGACATTACTCCCTAGAGAGAGAAAAGTGGCGTCAAAAGTGAAAAATGAAAATTATACACCTATGGCATCATTAAAAATAATGTAAATGATCTACTTCTCTATTTTGTTGATACAATTTTTTTAGGTTGAATATTATTGAAATAACTGGATATTACTCCCTAGGGAGTAAAATTTGCTTTTTACTCACTAGGGAGAAAAAAGTACTTTTAATTCCTAGGGAGCGAAAAGTGACGTCAGAGGTGAATAATGAAAATTATACATCCATGAAATCATGAAAAGTAATGTAAATTATCTACTTTTCGATTTTGTTGAAACAATTTTGTTTAGGGGTAAAATTATTAATACAACTGGATATTACTCCCTGGGGAGTAAAAGTACTTTTTACTCATAGGGGTAGAAAAGTACTTGTAATCCATAGGGATAAAAAAGTGACGTCAGAGGTGAATAATGAAAATTATACATCTATGACATTATAAAAAATAATGTAAATTATCTACTTTTCTATTTTGTTGAAACAATTTTGTTCAGGTTGAAAATTATTATAATAAATAGATATTACTCCCTAGAGAGAGAAAAGTGACGTCAGAGGTGAATAATGAAAATTATACATCTATGACATCATAAAAAATAATGTAAATTATCGACTTTTCTATTTTGTTGGAAAATTTTTTTTAGGTTGAAAATTATTAATATCACTAGATATTACTCCCTAAGGAGAGAAAAGTTGCGTCAGAGGTGAAAAATGAAAATTATACACCTATGGCATCATTAAAAATAATGTAAATTATCTACTTCTCTGTTTCGTTGAAAAAATTTCGTTTAGGTTTAAAAATATTAATATAACTGGATATTACTCCCTAGGGAGAGAAAACTGACGTCAGAGATGAAAAAGGAAAATTATACGTCTATTTCATCATTCAAAATAATGTAAGTTATCTACTTCTCTACTTTGTTGAAAAAAATTGTTTAGGTTGAATATTATTGCTATAACTGGATATTACTCCCTAGGGACTAAAATGTACTTTTTACTCACTAGGGAGAGAAAACTACTTTTAATCCCTAGGGAGAGAAAAGTGACGTCAAAGGTGAATAATGAAAATTATACATCTATTACATCATTAAAAATAATATAAATTATCTACTTCTCTATTTTGTTGAAACAAAGATTTTTTTAGATTGAAATTATTAAAATAACTGAATATTAAATTATTTTATTGGAAAATTTTTATGTTAATTGTTTAAAGCTTCATTGTTTGCTCTGAAAATTTAATTATTTTGTTAAAAATTGAACAAATTCGTGTAGAGTACATCCTTTTTGGTAACAAATTTAACTGTTTCGTTGAAAATTCATCTTTTTGGGTTTAAAAATTCAATAATTTGTTTGAAAATTTGTCTTCCGGCAAAGCATTAAACACTTAAGTAATTTTTTTTCCTTGAAAATTAAAAGAAAAAGTATCATTGTTAAATAAAAATGTTCAACAGAGAACTAAACAGTTAAATAATTAAATAAATTTAAGAAAAAACGAATTTTCAACCAGAAAGGTGAACTTTCATCTTATATGGTGCATATCCACACAAAAAATAAAATTTTAATTAATTAATTAACCAAGAAATTGAATTTAAAAAAAAACTCAATTTTTAAGCAAAAAATTCATTTTTTTCGATAAAAGACGAGTTTTCCACAAAACACATTATTTTCAACAATAATAATAATTCAACAATAATATTAATTTTTAACAACAAAAATTAATATTCTTCCATAAAAGGCGAGTTTTCAACAAAAAACATTATTTTAAACGCAAAGTTTTATTTTTAAATGGAAATGTTAAAGTTTCAACAAAAAAATAAATAGTTAAATTTCCGTAAAAAATGCATTGCTAACAAAAAACGTGTTTTTAACAATATAGTTAACTTTTCTACAAAATAGATTAAGGTTTTACCAAATGGTATAATTTTCTACGAGAAACATGAATTTTAAACAAAGATGTTAAATTTTTAAGGCATTCAATTTAAAAATCTAAATTTTCGGAAATTTATGGAAATTTTCGGTCATTTAAGTTAATTGTACAGGTAAGTATGGTAACTAATCATAAATTAGACAAAATTCAGTTTTAATCATGTTTATAAATTTCCGAGAATTTATGACATTTTTGGTAATTTATGGTAATATTACATGTAATTTATGGTAACTTAAGATGAATTGACCAAAATTGAATACAAAAATGTCTATAAGTTTTCGGAAATTTTGAGTAATTTACGGTAATTTTTGGTAATTTACGGTAATTTGATCTTATATATATAGTAAGTTTCCTTTATGTGCTTTGTGAATTTTATAAGCATTTGTAAGCACTTTGAATTAGAGTTTAAGAAATAAAATTGTATTTCCTATCGGTAATAATAATAATTACGTTATTTAAATTTCGCGGGAAAATTTATCGCTTCAAATTGAAAAGGGCGCTTAATTTAAATGGTAAATAAAAAAGATATATTTTGAGCCGAAGAAATGAATTTTTAATTAAAATAATGAATCTTCAACAGAAAATATTAATTTTTAACCAAATAGTTAGTTGAGTTTTCAACACAAAACATTAATTTTATATGAAAAAGACTCATTTTCAACAAATTACATGAATTTTCATCTAAAAAGGAACAATTTTCAACCAAAATTAAATTAGTTAAAATTTTTAAAAAATGCTGCACCCAAAAATCGAATTTCCAACAAAATAGATTCTTTTCACAAAAAAACTTTTTTAACAAAAAATATAAATTATTAAATTTTCTGTTAAAGCAAAAAATGTTCAACCAAAACAATGAATTCTCAAGAAAATAATTCAATTTTGAACTCAAAAGATGTCATCTCTACCAAAAAATATAGAGGTTCAATCAAATAATAATTTTCAAAAAAAAATTTACAAACAAAAACTAGAATAGTTCAATTTTCAGTAATAAAATTAAATTTTAAACAACAGAAGTGAATTATTAGCCAAAGAAATTAATTTTTAAAAACGGAGATGAATTTTCAATTTAAAATTTAAATTTTTGACTAAATAGTGGGATTTTTAATCCAAAAGATTAATTTTTTATAAAAAAACAAAAAATAAAAAAGTTCAATTTTCTACAAAACCGAACATTTTTAACAGTTACATTTTCAGTTAGAAAAATTAATTCTAAATCAAAAAAATAATTTTTAACCAATAAGATGAATTTTCTACGAAAATATGTGAATTTTTAACAAAATAAATGAATTTTCAATCAAAGATTTAAATTTTAAGAGAATTTTATACCAAAAAGATGAATTAATTGCCAAGAAGATTAAATATTCTCCCACAAAATTCGAATTTCCAATTTTGAACCAAACATGTGCAAGTTAAATTTTCCGTTAAAACAATTAATTTTCAATTACAAAAAATAATTTTCAACAATATAATTCAGTTTTTAACAAACATAAAAAATTGTCAACTAATATTTTTCATGGAAACTTCATCCTTTTTGGTTGTAAATTCAAGCCTTTTTTGTTCAAAATTGAATTATTTTGTTGAAAATTATGTTTTGTAGTTGAAAATTAATTGTTTTATTGGAAAATTTAACTTATAATGTATGGTTCAAAATTAAAAATTCGAATTTTGTGGAAGAATATTTAATCTTCTTGGCGATTAATTCATCTTTTTGGTTTAAAATTCTTTAAAAATATATGATTGAAAATTAATGTCTATTGTTAAAAATTCACCTATCTTGGTAGAAAATTCATATTATTGGTTGCAAAGTACTTTTTTTATTTGCAATTAATTTTGTTAACTGAAAATGTAACTGTTCCATTTTTTGTCGAAACGGTCTCTTTTTTGATAGAAATTTAATCTTCTTGGTTAAAAATGATAATATTTCATTGAAAATTTACTTTGTTTTTATTTAAAGTTAAGTTTTTTACTAAAAGTTTATTTATTATATTCTTAGTTGAAAATTTATCTTTTAAGGTGAAAACTCAACTGTTTCTTGAAAATCTGTCTTTTTAGGTAAAAGCAGATAGTCTCATTATTTGAAATTTCATCCTTTTGGTTAAAAATGAAATTCTGTGGTTGAAAATTGAAGTATTTTGTTAAAAAATTGTTTCTATTTTGCTTAAAAATTTATTTTACTAACTAAAAATGTTATTTCTGGTAGCAAATTTATCTTTTTATTTGAAAATTCATTTATTTGATTAATATTTTTTTTAGTAGAATATTTATCATTTTAGTTGAAAATTCACTTGAACTATGCCATTTCTTGTGCAAATTTAACCTTCTTATAGAATTCATTCATTAATTTTCGTTGAGTATTTATTTTTCTAAAATTTGAACTGTTATAATTTTGGTTCAAAATTGATCTTTTTTAGATGAAAATTCATGTACTTTGTTAAAAATGAGTCATTTTTATAGAAAATTAATCTTTTTGTTTTGTATGTTTTTTATTACTATGACTTCTCTTACTATTTCAATTAGGCGCCCTTTCCAATTCGAAACGATGTATTTTCCCGCGAAATTTAAATAATGTAATTATTATTAATAAAGATTAAAATACGCACATAAAAGAAAGTTACCATATATAATTGATCAAATTCCCATAAATTAACAGGATTTCAGGAAATTTATAGAAATTTTGTGTTGAATTTGGTGTAATTTATCTTAAGTTACCATAAAGTACCTGTAATATCACCATAAATTACCTAAAAATTTCGTACATTTCCGGAAATTTATAAAAATGATTAAAATTGAATTTTCGCTAATTTATTATAAGTTACCATATTTACCTGTAAAATTAACATAAATGACCGAAAATTTCCATAAATTTCCGAACATTTATAGACATTTTTAAATTTGAATTTTTGGAAAGGTATCATAAATTACCAAAAATTTCCGGAAATTAAACAAATGGAAATTTCAGAAATTTATGGTAAGTTACCATAAATTACCCTTCAAATTACCGTAAATCATGCTTCCTTTATTCGAAATCTAATATGGGCTCAAATTAAAAAATTCATGTTTTTGATTGAAAATTAAACTATTTAGTAAAACCTTAACCTACTTTGTAGAAAATTTAACTATTTACTTCTTTGTTTGTCTTATGGAAGAAAATAATTTTTTTCTTTTGAAAATTATTATTATGTTTTTTTTTAATTTGAACTAATTGGATACAAATTGACCTATTTTATTAAAAGTTTTTTTTTTGTGTAGATATGGACCATGTTAATTAAAAGATCATCTTTCTAGTTGAAAATTAATTGTTTTTTATCATTTAATTAATAATTTTAATTAATTCATTCATTTATATTATTGAAATCTTTTATTTTTATTATTAATTATTATTATATTTTGGTTAAAAATTAAACTTCTTAGTTAAAAATTTTTAGTTAACAATCAATCTTCTTGTTGAAAATAATGTGTTTTGTGAAAACTCGCCTTTTATCGAAGAAAATTATTTTTTTTATTAAAAATTGATTTTTTTACATTCAATTACTTTTTTATGTATTTTATTGAAAAATTCGTCTTTTTCTGTTAAAAAATTAATTTCTTGGTTAAAAATACACATTTTTTTATAATTGAACTATTTGGTGAAATAATTATTTATTTTGAAGAAAATTCAACTATATTATTCAAAATTCTTTTTTTCTCTTGTTGGAAATTACTTTTTTTATTAAAAATTTAACTATTTACTTCTCTGTTGAAAATTTAACATTTTTAGTAGTATAATTTTCAACAAAATAGTGAAATTTTCAGTTGAAAAAATTAATTTAAAAGCAAATTTCCAAAGAAATTGTTGAATTTTTAAGCCAAGAAAATAAATTTTCAACGAAACTATTAAATTTTTGAAGAAAAAGTATGGATTCCAAACGAAAATTTACAATTTTTAACAAAATAAGTAAATTGCACGTAAATTAATGAAGTTTTAAACACCAAATAAAAAAAATTCTAATAAAATAATTTAATATTCAGTCAAAATAATAATTTTCATCCTAAAAAAAGAATTTGCTTAAAACTTGTTTTCTTTCTTAAGTGAAAAATCTTATATAATTTAACATTCTTGTTTTGCTTACGAATTAATGTCTTTTATTTAAAATTCGTCTTTTTGGAAATAAAATTAATTTTTTTAACTGAAGAAATAATTATTTGGTTAAAAGTTCGCTTTATGGTTATTAATTTTCAATAAATAAATCGAATTTTCAATGCAAAAGTCCAGTTTTTACTTGGAATGAGCTAATCAATAATTTAATTTCAGAAACTTTATTTCTTAAACAATATTATTTTTTATAACCGCATTCTCTTACAGTAATGACAGAAATTTTCGTTTTTTTTCTTAAATTTTTAACTTTAGTTTGGTCTTATTGTCAAAAACAATTATTAAATATTATAAAAATAATAAATATTACAAAAAACAGCCTAAAAATACAGAGAAATGATCACTTTCCGAATTTCGAAAAAATAAAAGATGTAAGTTGCCAAGTAAAATATACTTTTTTCAAAGTTGATTTATCATCCTAAATTTTTTTTAATGAAAAATAGTTGGATTCAAACAAAAAATTAGAATTTTCAAAATAAAATGTAAAATGTCTATCAAATAAATTTAAATTTAAATTTGCTATCAAATAAAAGTTTTCAGTCCAGAAAGAAAAAAAGTTGTTTACCTAATTCTTGAAGATTTAAACATAATTTTAAGAAAATTCTTCTTTTTGCACTGCAAGTTTAACAATTTAAATAAATAACAATCCTTTTTAGAAGAATTAGTCTCTTTGATTGAAAATTTAACTGTTTTGTTAACACTTATTTTTCTTTATTAGAAATTAATTTTTTTAACTGAAAATTGAATAAAATTGTTTTTGGTTAAAACTTTAGAATTTTCAGTTAAATCTTTAACCGTCTGGTTGAAAATTGATACTTTTCTCTGGTGTAGATTTTTTCACAATAAAATATAATTGAGAAATTTTAATTTTTAATCACACCTGATTTATGTGACCTTACTATTAATTAATTTTAATTACCAGCAACTCATTTTATTCTCTAAAATATTTTTAACGTTTTTATTCGTTAATTTAAAATAAGGTTCGTTCAAATTTTAACCTGTCAAAAAGAAATTGTCCAACTCTTAAAATTAGGAATTTTGATTTTAGCAATAAAAGCGTTTTTTAAGAAACTAAATAATAGATGAAGAAATAATTATATTTTGAAAAAACAAAAAATTGTTTCTGGCCAGATTTGAAAAAAATTGAAACTTAATATTATAATAAAATTTTTCGATAATTTAGAAAAAAAAATAACTGTTTCGAAATTGTGACAGAATCCTAATTTTTTCTTTGCCAGAAAAAAAAAGAAATTTCATATTTTTTTTAAATTGGTAATTGATTAAAACAAATGTTTTCTTCCAAATCGTGAAAATTTGCTATTTATTGTTTAGGATATTTTGAAATTATTTAAACAATATTTATTTGTCTAAATAATTTATTTTTCTATAAAGTTACTATTACTAAAGTTACTATTTTGTAACTATTTTTAATGCAAAATTTGCAGAAATGAAAAATTTTTGTCCAAGTAATCGTGACAGTCCCAGTAGTTTTAAAACTTGATTATAATTTCAATATATTGAAAAAACGTGTTTTTTTTAAATTAAAATTTTATTATTTCATTTTTGGTTTGCAGAATCAAAAATTGGGTTCGAACTTTTTTTCGCGACTGAAAAATCTTTCTTGCTTAAAATTTTTACTTTTGAGTTTGAAATTCGGTTTTTTGGTTGAACTCAACTGTTTTTTATTTTTAATTTAATTTTTTTTTCTTGGATGAAATATTTTGATTAAAACTTCAATCTCGTTAGCTGGACTTATGTATAGTGGGGTTCCCGGTTCAAATCCCGGCAGAAGCCTTTTTTTTATTGTTTCTCCGACAAATAATAGAACAGCAATTGACATTGTTTATTTCTAAATATCACAATATGACTATATTTTAATTTTTTGATGAAAATGTAATTGTTTATTTAAAAATTCATCTCTTTGGTTATTTCAAGTTTTTTTTCATTTAAGATTATTATCTTTTTCGAATGAAATATTAAAGATTATAATTTTCATTCAAAATTCATCTCTTTGTTTGATAATTTAGCTATTCTATTGAAAATTCGTTTTCTTTAGTTATTTTTCAGCTGATTTTTTAAATGAAAATTTTACTATTTAATTTTTTCTTGAAAATTCAAAAATTTGGTTCACATTTTTTTTCAATATTGAAAAATCTTTCATGCTTGAAAGTTCAAGTTTTATGCTTGAAATTCGTCTTTTTGGTTACTTTCAAGTGTTTTTATTATCTTTTTTATGGATAAAAAAATTGATTAAAATTTAACTCAAATCAACAGAGTTAATAATGTTTTATTTTTGAATAAGAATTAAATTATTTTGTTGAAAATGATTTTTTTTTCAAACTTAAAATTTTGAGTAAATTTATATCTTGACTAAAAATAAATTCTATTAATTAAAAATCCAACTTTTTGTTCACAATTCGTTTTATTCGTTAAGTTTAAGTGGTTTTATTTTCAATTAGTATCGTTTTAGTGGAAATATTTGCAATTATAATGAGTAGGATTACTTTTATAACAAAAATTATGAATGTATAACAAAACATATTTTTTTAAATAACTTTTTAAAATTTAACCAAATAGTTAAATTTTCAATCACAACAATTTTTTTTTAAAATAGTTCAATTACCAACAACAATAGTTACATTTTTATTGAAGAAAATTAATTCTCAACAAAAAAAATGAATTTTTATCAAAGTAGAAAAATTTTCAACTAAAGAGATTAATTTCAATTAACAAATAAATAAATTGCAATCAAACATGGAACAGTACAATTTTTAACATTATTTTCAGGTGAACGTATTTTCAATCAAACTAGAAAGGATAAATTTCAATTGAAAATATCAATTTTTAGATTAAAAATGAAATACTTAGATTTGCAGTTAAATAAGTTAGTTGATAATCGAAAAAACGAGTTTTTAATAAAATTTGAAGATTTTCATCCAAAGAAGTAAATTTCCAAATAACATCCTGAATTTGTAAGAAAAAATTAATTTTTAACCAAACAGATTAATTTGCAAACGAAAATGGTATAATTGCATTTTCATGGATGAAAATTAACTTCTATACAAAAAAATACCAATTTTCAGCAAAATATTTAAATTTTTAACCAAGCACTTGAATTTTAACTAAAAAAAATAATTTAAAACAAAGTGGTTAAATTTTCAATCAAAGTTGAATTTTTAACAAAATAGTTTCCTTTTCAACAAATTAATTAAATTGGCAAAATTTAAGCTTTAAGTGTGGACGTGCGGTCTCATAGACCGCACATCGACGGTAACATCAAAATTTTATATTTCGATTTTAATTTAAATAATAAATAAATAATAAAAACCAGAAAAATTTGCATCCCGAATATCGCTTATTTGAGCAAAAAGCGACAAATTAGAACAGACGTGTGGTCGTGCGGTCTTATAGACCGCACCATGCTTATCATACGTGTATCGCTCTCAAACTGATATAAAGGATTTTTATTAATAAATTTTGATAAAATTGCTTAATTACATGTTCATTTTAATGTCCTTTTATACAATTTTATAAGTTAAATAACAAAAACCCAGCCAATTTTTTTATTAATGTTGCAATTATGTATCTACATAATGGTTAGTATCAGAGAACCACTTACGATGGAACTGTATTGCGTGCGAAGAGTCGCACATTTTATTTGATTACATATGTTTTCATGCTGATGTTATTCGAGTGATACTAAAAACTGTTCAATTAGTCACTTAAATACGGAGAATGAGAAAATAAACGGAATTTTATCATGTCAATTAATAATAAATTAAATTAATAGTCTATCATTTGTTGGAAAAACGAAAAAAAAAACTACCTCAGCCCGGATTCGAACCGGGAGCGCCACTATACACAAGTAGAGCGTTAAGCATTTACACTGTCGAGGTTGTAGTGGATCATTTCTTATTTCTGATATCATTGTATCGACCAGAGTAATTATCTAATTTAAAAAAATCAATAAATTATTTCCCACATTCTCGGTGGCAGAATTGGTTAAAGCTCGACTCATGTATAGTGGTGTTCCCGGTTCAAATCCCGACAGAAGCTTTTTTTTATTCTTTCTCCGAAAATTAATAGAACAGTAAATCACGCTGTTTATTGCTAAATATAAACAATTAAACAAAAGTAAATATTGTGATTGATGATAATGATAATATTGATAATATTATACAACTAAGTTACTGAAGTTGATGTACTGATTAATAATAGAAAAGTCTTCTATTTGGTTTAAAATTTAATTATTTTCATGAAAATGCAACTATTTTGTTAAAAAGTCATATTTTTGGTCCGAAATAAATTTTTTTTCAAATTTTATAACTTTATTCTTATTTAAAATATGGACTTTTTTGTCAAAGATTAATAAATTTTCTGTAACTTTTCTTCTAACTGAAAATTTTATTATTTTCTTAAAACTTCGAGTTCATTTATTCCGAATTACTATTCATTAACTGACGATTTGAGTATTTCATTGTTTAGTAAAAATGTATCTTTTTTATTAAAAATTCATATTTTATAGTGGAAAATTCGACTATTTGGTTAGGATCCAATGTATTTTATTAAAAATTTGTCTTTTCTTTATAAAAAATTAATTTTTTTTGTGAAAAATATATTCAAATTATTATTATTTTGATGTTAAAATTTTATGCTGGTTCAATTATAGAATAAATGACAACAAAATAAACAATTCATTTTAAAATTGAAGTGTTTGGTAGAAAATTACCTTTTTCGTACAAATTCTTACTTTCAGATTAAAATTTCAACTGTTTTATAGAAAATAATTATATTTTATTTAAAATTTGTCTTTAAGAATATAAAAATAATCTTCATTGTTGAATATTCATCTTTTTTGTTAAGGATCCAAATATTTATTTAAAAACTCCTCGTCTTTATTTAAAAATTAATTTTTTTCACTTAAAATTTAAATTTGTCTCTTTTTGGATACAAATTTATTACAAAAAATAAAAAGTCAATTATTTAATTGAAAATTCATTTCTCTTAAATAAAAATTAAATTTCTTGAAGAAAATTAATTGTTTCGGTTATAAACCTCAACTTGAAAACTGACCTCTTTTGTCAAAAATTGGTATTTTTTTAGTTGAAAAAGTACCTTCTTTTTTAAATATTCGGCTTTTTGGTTGAGGATTCAACTATTTTGTCAATAATTCGTATTTTTAAACAAACCATTTTCTCTAAATTAATTTTTCAAACTAAAAATTTAAACATTCCAATTTTTTATGAAACTTTATATTTTAAAACAAAAGTTTCACTATTTACTTGAAAATTCATAATTCTTGTTGAAAATTAACTTTTTCGTTGAAAATTAGTTTTTTTTTGGACAGAAAATTTATATTCATTTTTGAATGTTCTACTTTTTGGTTGAGGCTTCAACTATTTGTTTGAGAATTCTTTTTTTAAACTCAAACTTTCATTTTTTCCTTTTCTTTAAATCTATTTTTTCTAAATGAAAATTTAAAATTCTTTATTTAACATTAGCTCTTCTTTTGAAATTTTATTTATTTTTTTTGTATAAAATGAATGTTATTTTTCGATTAATTATCTTTTATGTTGAGGATTCAACTATTTTGTGAAAAATTCGTCATTTTTGGTTAAAAATTCATCTTTATCAAAAATTAATTTAAAAAATTTTTAATTCACTTTTGTAGGAGGAAAATTCAGCTATTCATCTAAAAATTCAACTATTTTGTTGGAAATTAAATTATTTTGTGGAAGCTTTATCTTTTTGGTATAAAAATTCATCTTTGATGGTAGAAAATAAGTAATCTTTATTGCTTTTTCATTTAAAATAAAAATATAGTTTGGTTGAAGTATCAACCATTACATTTTACTTTCAGAATTAATTTTATTTATAGAAAATGAATTTTTTAATTGAAAATTCGTCTTCGTAGGTTGAAACTCAACTATTTGGCCAAAAATTAAAATATTTCGTTTTTACTGATCCTTTTTAATTCTAAATTCATCTTTTTTTTGTAGAAAACTCAAATTATTTTTTGAAAATGCATATTTACGAGTGTAAAATTAACTTTTATTTTGAACATTTAACTACCTTCTAAAAAATTAACTTTTTTGGATTAAAAGTTTTACCATTTCGTTAAAAGTTGAACTATTTTGTTGAGAATTCGTAATTTATTTATTGAAAATTTGAGTAGTTGATTTATAATAATTATTAATTAATTATTTTTCGCCACAAAGTTACTTAATATGTTATCCTGTAATTGGTCTCTGGAATCTTTGAATTATTTAAAAAATAAATCAATCAATAAACACTAAGTTTGTTTCTTTTTTTGAAAACATAAAAAATAGATTCAGATGTCAACCACCAAGGCAGATGTTGTCGTTGAAAGAATAAAATTGGACTGAAGAGGAGATGACATCAAAGCTTGGGCTTTTCATGGCTGCCATTATCGCGTTACTTCCACGTGGTCGGACGTCATTTGTCTCACACCCTCACGTTGATTTGAGGGCAACCAAACCACCACCACTATACCTACATCCTAGCGGGGTTGTTGAGAGTCCATTCTGTTCGAAAGCAAAATCGGACGTCACCAAAAATCGTACATCACTCATCTGTTCTACAGCTACCAATTTTTTCAAATTTGTATTTGTACTGGTACAAATTTCTGAGTTGCTTAATGTTTATAATAACTTCCCTTAAATCTTCACCTGAGTCGCTTGTTACTTTCCTTTATCATCAATTCCACTCCTACATCCTTCCTGTACACCCCATGTGTCCTCTTTCCTTTCTGCACTTTCTGTTTTCCTTCCCCTCGAAATGCATCCTTTACCTTGTTTCCCAATCTTAATTTTGCTACTCTTTTCCACCATCTCTCCATCCCATTCCTTAATTTTTTGGTACTCTTTTTTTTACCACCTTATATCATTTATTTTTATTCCTTGAGTACACCCCATATTTCTACTCATAAATATATATTTTTCCCTGAAGAACTCCTTTCTTCTAACACGTTCAAACACACTCTTTCCTTCTCCTCTCTTAGCTTGCCAACTTACTTTATCTTCAATTCCACTCTTACATCCTGTGGTTTCTCTTTCCATTCTGCAGTTTCTGCTATCCTTCTTTTGGCAACATATCCCCTCAATTTTTCCCCAATCTAATTCTTCCTACTTTTTTCCACCTTCTATCTCTCCATACCGTTGCTAAGCATTTTTGTACTCTTTTTTTATCACCTTATACAATTTATTTTGATTCCTCAAACACAGTCCATATTTCTACTCGTTAATATATATCTTTTAATAAAAAAGTCCTTTCTTCTTCTTATCTTAATTTCTATAGTCCTCCTTCCCCTTTCTTCTAACACCTTCAAACACTCTCTTTTCTTTCCCATGATTAGCTTAATCTCAAACTTCCATGTCCTTTTTGCGCTTCTTTTCTCACCATATAACCAACCGTCCTCCAGTTTGCCTCTAGCATCTACTTTATATTTCTTGTATCTCCTCAATCTCTTTACTTTTCTTCCGTACCTATATCTCTGCTCTACAGTCTACTTTCCAATTAATTTGTAAGTTTCTTTTTCTTATTTCTGCATGCCTTTATTTTTTCTTCTAAGTCTGGGATTATTATATTAAATAAAAGTAGGCTCGCAAGAAAATATCTTACTTTTCAGAAAAACAACAAAATTTCCTAGTTCCTCTACTCCTTTAACTGTCTCCCTAAAACTTTTCAATACACTCTTTTTTACATTCTCTCTTATTTCCTTTTTTAACAGAATTTTATATTTCTCGCCTCAGGCCAATGAGCAAAATGCTGCCTTTAAATCTTTTACTCAACTTCTTTCCTTAACCGTTCCAATAAAACAGTCAGTAAATCATACAATTATGGTATTAACATCTCTTTGCTCTAACCTTTCAGCTTCTCAACTTTGCATTTTTTCACTACAGATATATCCCCTTTTTCCATAACTCGGGCCACTTCTTCCCTCTCTATAATTTTTAGACTTCATGTCGGATCTCACCCACAACTGGTGTCTTCCTATTTTTTATTACTACTAACGCCTTGATAATTTCTTCCTGTATTATGTTCTCTTCCTCGTCTCTCTTATTTCCCTCATTTTTTTTCTTTTATAACTTTCTTCTCTGCCCCTCTTAGCTAAAATAATATTGTGTTTAATCCTTCCTCTTAACATCCCTGTTTAATCTTTTCCTTCTCTCTCTCTCTCTCTCTTTCTCTCTGTTGACTATCTTCAAAACATCCTCTTTCATCTTAGCCCTCTTCACCTATTCTGTAAACCTTTTATTTTCCACCTGCTTCTTTTATCACACATATCAGTCTACTAATTCTGGAGCGAAAGAGGTGAGAACATAATACATGAAATTAGGAAGGAAGAAGGAGTGGAAAAGAGCAAAGAGGAAAGGAGAGAGAAAATAACACCAAAAATTAAAAAAAGCAATAACCGAACTCAAAAAATAGGTGAAGAAACAGGAAGAGGCTAAGGAAAATGTAGAAAAAAGACGCTGGATTTAAATGAAAGACTAGAAATATAGGAATGTATTAAAAAGAAAGCAAAGTTAGATAGTAAGAGAGAGTAGATACAAAACTCAAACAAAGAGTCTGAAGATAAGGAGATAATAATAAAGGGTCTAAGATTGGAGGGAAACGAACTGGAAGGAGTGGATGTGCAAGTATGGATGTTAAAGGGGGAAAGGGAGAGCAAAAAATACAGGTCAAACTAAAAAACAGAAAAGATAAGCGCGAAGCCATGAGAAAGAAGCGGAAAAGGAACCTCGGAGAAAATAGAGGATTTTAAATGGGAAGAAAGCATTAATTATAAGTTAAGGTTCAGCGGTCCATGAGAGAAAGAAAGAAAAACGAATGTGGTTGTAGTATAAAGGAAGAAAGATAGAAGGTATATGGTGGGATTGGGAAAAAGATAGGTGCGAGTTAGTAAACATTAAGGTGACGCCCCCGTCACCTCACCAAAGAAAGCAAAATAAGGAATAGAACGAAAAAAGTCGAGAAGTGACAGAGGATAAGGATCAAGATCACAATTCAAAGAAGAAGAATAAAAAATTCGTCAAAGTCAAAAGAAACTATTCCAAACAAAAAGGTTTCCGTAGTATTTTAACGCGTTAATAAGGTCCTTCAACTGATCCTATTTCCTTCTCCTATTTCCACTCAATATTCCATTCACAGCATTTCCACCCCTCATTCATTTTCCCCTCCATCATTGTCCTATAATCTTCCCTCATAATCTTCTCACTTACTCTCCCTGCTTTCATTCCACATTCCCCAAGCTTCCCCTCCATCTCACCACCTATTTCTCTTCTCATACTTTACATCCTTTCCTCCACTTCTCTTCGCACATAGTCATCTACTTTACCTTATATGAGCTAATTTACTCTCCACTACTCTCCAACCATATTCCAAATTCCTTATTTTCCTCTCCTTTCCAGCGCTCCTTTTCCACCATCCTGGAAACAAATACGACGCATACCTGACCAAATTTGAAAGAGCTTCTGCTTAGTGCGATAGGAGGAATGGTGGTGAAAAGGGATGTATGGCAGGAAAAAATACGAGAAAGGATAGGAAATAGATGAAATAAGAAGAAGGAGGGTTAATAACTAAGAAGAAGAGACAAAGATGAGAGGAGAAAGGTGAAAGCTAATGCGGGTGTATATAATCAGAAATATGCAAGAGAAATCTGAGATGATAGAAGTCATCAAGAAAGAAAAAAGGGGTAAGCTTACAATAGGAAGATATTCTAATGCTAGAAAAGAAAATAGAGAAGAAAGGATTTAAGGGAATGTTTACTAGAGCAAAGAAGAAAATCAAAAGAAAATATACTAAATCGAAATGAAAGGTAATTATTCACAAGCTCAGAGGAGATGGGATGGTGTCTAAAGGTGTTTGAGGAAAGATATATACACTCTTGTACGGAAAACAGAAAAAATGACTGAGAATGTGTTTCCAATAATTGTATCATTAAAGAGAGAAAGGACTAATAACGATATAAATGTATGTATAGATAAAAACTCAGAACCAAAAGACAATTCATAGAAGGAAAAAAAACAGTATGCAGGAAAAGGTGAAGAAGATCAAAATTGAAGAGTGAGATCTAAACGAAGATAGAAATAATCATAGGAGAAATAAAAAAAATGGTTAAAAGGCACAGGCAAACAAGAACTTAGTGGAAATAGAAGGAAAGGAAAAGAAGTGGTGAAAAATTCAGAAGAAAGAAGAAGTGTGATAAGAAAGAGGAGTAAAATAAAAGGTTTGAGGAAGTAGCAGAGAAGGCCAGGACGAAATAAGAGACTTGGACGACAGTTAATAGAGGAAGAAACTCAAGTAAAAGAGTCAACCAGGTTATTCAGATGGTGGAATAGAAAACATATTTCATGGATTTTCTAGAAAGGAGGAGATAGAGGTTAGGAAAGGAGAAAAAGAGACAACGAAGATTAAATAAAAAGGAAAGCAATAATCAAAGTGTTAGGAATAAGGAAGGATGGGAAGGCGCATAAACAGAGTTATAGAAAAAAGGGATAGTGTCACTGGTAATGCGAAAAAGCAAAGGAGAGGAATGAGGTTAAGAAAAGGAGGGGTGAAATGGGCTGAGAGATAGGAGTGGGTAAAGTTAGAAGAAGTAGTTTCAATTATGGGACTGGAGTAAAATAAGGAAATCAAAGATAGATAGGCAAAGACAATTAGCAGAAAGATGGGAGTGGTTGAGGAATGAAAATAAATGGTATAAGATGATAAAAAAGGAAATTTTTTCAAAGAATTTTGAAGAGGGATGAGGAGACAGAAGATTGACAATGATAGCAAGATTTAGATTGGGAAACCTTCATGCTGCAATCCATTCTTGAAAGTTTCTTGTGTCGCTTGCGTTTTGTTCTCCGCCGGAAGCGCCGAATAAATGGAAGAAGAAGCGGTGAAGCGATGTGAAAG
>JAWWLR010000034.1:103346043-103359110 GCA_035041075.1 Acraspis erinacei | reverse complement strand
AACATGACTTTACGAGTACTAATGAAGACTAGAATACCATGTGCGCTCACCAGCGCGCCCTTACTTTTGCATTCATTTTTATAACTTAACCAATTTTCGAGTAACTATTTATTTGTTAGAAATTGTTACTACCCAAAGTTTCGTTGAATTATAATCTGAAATAATGTATTCAATGAATCTATGTAACGTAGCATTTACTATTACTACTAATGTAATATCAGTGCAGTAATATCAGTAAATGTAATATTAATGTAACATTAGTAATATCAGTGCCGGATTAACCAATTTTGGGCCCCTAGGCAATGCCAGCTTTTGGGCCACCTCCCCACTACTAAATATAAATTAAAAAAGCAGCTTCTGGTATGATATTCTTTTTCAATAACCAATAAGTAATTAACTTTAAATAATAACTTTATTTAAATACGTAAAAATTAGTTTTTAAATTTCAATTCTTCTCTAAGTTACCGTACTTAAATTACGTAACAGTTAAACAGGGGGGAGGGGTTCGAGACCTTTTATTACGATTTTTTACGGAAGGGGGAGGGCTCCTTTACTCATGTACATAATTTTTCCAAATTTGCGAAGAATATTTGGTAAAAATTCGTTTTTTTGTTTTCTTAAAAAATCAAATATTTTACTGGAACATTAACTTTTTGTTTAAATTTGATATATTGTTGCTGCCAGATCAACTAAAATCTATTTTGGTTGAAAAATATTTTTTCTAAAAATTTTTCGTTTTGATTTAAGTGTTTATCTTTTTTAGTATATAAGTAGCATCTTCCTCGGATAAAAAGATAACTAATTTGTTGAAAATTCCATTATTTCCTAGAAAATTTAGTTTTTGTTTAAAAATCGTATTTTTGTGTCGAAAAGTCAATTCAAATCTCTTTGGATGAAAATTGAGATTTTTTAAAAATTTGTTTTATAAGTTCACCTGTTTTAGTAAAAATTTTATTTTTCTTTGACAAAAATGCAACTGTTTGGTTGAAAATTTAACAAAGTTGTGAAATCGTCATGCTTTTTAGATAAAAATTCGACTATTTAATAGAAAATTAACGTTTTGCTTATAATTCTTATTTTGGTGTTCGAAATTGAACTGAAATCTTTTTTGGATGAAAATTGAATAATTTTTTCAAGGTTTTTCCCCAAAATTGATCTGCTTTAGAAGACATTTCAACTTTCTTGGATAAAAATGCAACTGCTTGTTTGAAAATTAAACAATTTTGTTCAAAAGTAATACTTTTGGGTTGAAAATTCTGCTGCTTTGTTGCAAATTAAACTATTTTGTGTAAAATTTATTTTGTGTTTAAATTTAATATTGATTTATTAAAAAGAGAACTAAAATCCTTTCTGGATAAATATTTCACTATTTTTTGAAATTTTTTTTTTCATTAAAAATTTATTTACTTTAAGACAATTTCAACTTTCCAGGATAAAAAGGTAACCATAAAAATGCAACTATTTGTTAGAGAACTCAATAATTTTGTTAAAAATGCATCCCTTTGTAATTAAAAATTTAATTTATTTCATAGAAACCTATTTATGTTTTAAAAATTCATATTGTGATAGTGAAAAGTCCACTGAAATCTTTTTGAATAGAAAACTCAACTATTTTTTTCAAAATTTATCTTTTAGATTTAAAAAATCATCTGATTTATCAGAAAAATCATTTTTTTTATTAAAATGCCACTTGTTGGTTAAAAACTAATCTTCTTTGCTTGAGTGTTCAACTATTTCGTTAGAATTATTTGGTTAAATCAGTTTTTAAAAAAATCATTATTTGTTAAATATTTATATTTTTAGTTGAAAATTCATCTCTTTAATTAAAATTTTAACTGTTTAGTGGAAAATCTTATTCTAAAATTTTTCTTTCTCATTCGAATATTTTCTTGAAATTTCAATTTTCATAAAAAAAATTTTTTTTAATTAAAATTTTTTATTTTTTAAAAATTCGTCTTTTTTCGGCTTAAAATTCTTTTTTCTTTTTGTAAATAAATTTCATCGTTTTAATTGAAATATAAACTATGATACTTTCTTGTTGGAAATTTACCTTTTTATTTTGAAAATTGAAGTCTTTTTCGAAAATCTATTTTTTATAGTATAAAAGACTTTTTTGTTTAAAATAAATTTATAATTATGAAAATTTATATTTGAAATGACTATTTTATTCCTTTTATAAAACATTCTATATTAAAAGTTGTACAAGATTTAAAGAACAATATTAGTCAAGGAAATGCCAGGGAATTTTGAAAATGTAGTTCTCGGATGCACTGCAATAAATAATAAGCAATAAATATAAAAAAATTCTGGAAACTAAAAAATACCTATAGTTTAAGGGGAAGGGGTGGGGATAGAGATTTTTTGTTACGACTTGCTATATTTTTAGTAAAAAAATCATTTTCAACCAAAGAAACTAATGTTAAACAAATTCGGTTAAATTTTTAATGAATTGAATTAAATTTTAATTAAAATCATCTATGTTCAATCAAAACAATTAAAAATACTAAAAAATATCATTTTTTAACAACAAATAGGATCAATTTTCATTTTAAGTTAAGAAAATATGTTTTCAACCAAACAAAATAAATTTTAACGAAATAGTTTAATTTTCAACCAAAAAGATGAATTTTTAACCGAAAAAATTCAATATCTATAAAAAAATTGACAAAAAATGGAATGGTTAAATTTTTAATTAATAAAAACTTTTTGAATAAAAAAATTTAATTTTCAACCAAAGAAATAAAATTTTAACCACAGCGATTAATATTCTACCTAAATACAATAATTTGAAACAAAATACATGCATTTTCAACTAAATATTTTGATTTGTAATGAAATTTTCTATAAGGAAATTTTCAACCAAATATTTTAATGTTTACTGAAAGTTTAAACCTCAAATAGTTGAAATTTCAACTAAAAAAAGGGAATTAGACACCATAAAAGACGAAGTTTCAAAAAAATATATAAATTTTCAAACAAATAAGCTAGAAAATATTTAAAATATTTTAAAAAACTAATTTTTTTACGAGAATAAAATATTTTTTATTCCGATCCCATGACATTAAAATAAATAATTAATTTTTGTTGCTAAATAGAGAAAAAGTGAAATCTAATCCTAATGTTATTTAATGTTGTAAAAAAAAACTAATCAGCTTATAAGTAATTAATCAGTTTATGATAAAAAAAACATTAAAGAATTATTTTTTGTGGATTATCCAAATAATTTGTATTCTATATTGTTCAGAAAATTTGAGTTATTTATAACATTTTAAACAATTCATGGAAAAATAAAAATATATTTGCACCTAATTTCGAAATCAAAATTCCGATACTCACTTCACATCGCAAAACTTTACAAAAAGAATGTAACTAGAATGTAGGTACTTTTTGTAAATTAATATTATGAAAAAAAACCGGCAAATAATTAAATAATGTTTTCATAACGTAAAAAGCATTAAACTATCATTTTCATGGGACGACTGAAAAATCCCGAAAAATAAAATTTCCGACACTTTCAAATTCCCGAATTTGGATAATTCCCGAATAATAAAATTCTCGAATACTAAAATTCCCTAGTGATAAAGTTTACGACAGTTTATAATATTACCGAATTATAAAATTACCGATAGAAAATTGCCGAATTAGAAAATATCGGAATTGTAAAATTCCTGAATCAAATTTTAAATTTACTTATTTTTTTAATCGCTATAAGATACGATGCAAACAGAGATTGATTTTTTTTTTATCAAGGGGCCAATTTGGTCAAATTTAACTTAATATCTGCAAGCTAAATTCACATTTTTAAAATTGAAAATTGTATTTTCTTACAAGAATTTGAAAAAAATAAAATTTCATTATTTTATTTGTAATAAACAAAACCTATTTATAAAAAAATGTAAGTGTTCAAATTCGGGAATTTTCCAATTCGGTAATTTTATTATTCGGAAATTTTCCAATTCGGTATTTTTAGTTTTCGGCAATTTTATTATTAAAACATTAAAAATAATTTAAAAAAATAAAATTTCATTATTGTATTTGTAATAAACAAAACCTATTCATAAAAAAATGTAAGCGTTCAAATTCGGGAATTTTCCAATTCAGATATCTTACAATTCATCAATTTTTTGTAATATTATAATATTATAAACTGTCGTGAATTTTATCATTCGGGAATTTTCCAATTCGATATTTTTTATTTTCGGTAATTTTATTATTCGCGAATTTTAATATTCGGGAATTTTCCAATTCAGTATTTTTATTTTTCGGCAATTTTATTATTCGTGAATTTTACTATTCGGGAATTTTCCAATTCGGGAATTTTACAGTGTCGAAAATTTTATTTTTCGGGATTTTTCAGTCATCCCCTTTTTAATTAGACTTTGAAATAATTTTATTCTACTTTTTCCTGATTTTTCACTTTCATTTCGGAAAACTTGATTTATTAGTAACCTTTTAGATTATTTTCAGAAAAAATTAAAACACATTAACGTCTAAATTACAAAATTGAATGCAGATACCCATCTGACAACATGAGAATCATTTGAAAAATTACGTAATTCAAATAGGAATGTTTTAATATAAATAATCTTTTATTATGAAAATTATATCCAATATTTCATTTTATAAACTTTGAATAAATAATCAATTTATGTCACCTAATTTTAATAATCTAAATTATATCTTTATTTAATTTAATATTTTGAAAAAATTATACAGCTAATATTTAATTAATTATATCACAATATGAGAAGCTTTTAATTATAATTTTCACTGAAACATTCAAATAATTTTTATTTAATATCTTTTTTCAAATTTGAACTTTCATTTCTCAAAATTTGATTTACTGATAACTTTTGAAACTAATTCCAGAAATCAAAAGTTCTAATAGAATCAATTAATAGTTAATTAATAAATTCACAACATAAAAACCATTAAAAAATCATTTTCATTGAATCATTCTAATCTTTTTTTACATGATATTTTCTTTAAATTTTAAACAGCATGTCTATATATTTAATTTATTAATAACCTTTAAAACAATTTTTTTAAATTGAACGTATTAACTTATCATTTTGAAAAATGAATTTAAATACTCATTTCACTTCACAAGCATCAGGAAAATTATATAATTGTAATAAAGTTATTCTAATGAAAAAATAAATTTTTATTGTAACAGTAATATATAATATTGAATGACATAGTCTAAAAATAAATAATCAATTTATGTTACTCAATTTAAAACAACTTAAATTGAATATTTATGTAATTCAATATTGTGGTCAAAATTAATCCACTAAAAATTAATTAAATAACTCTCACAATATAAGAAGCCTCAGGAAATTATTTTCATTGAAAAAATCAAATTATTTAAACTTTATATATATTTTTTTAAGTGAATTTTAAAATTTGAATATTTTTATTTGTTTTTTATTTATTTATTTATACTTTTATTGCTTTAATTTAATTAATTATAAACTTTGACCTTATTTTATCAAATATAAATTTTAGCAGAATCCATTATTAATTAAGTAATCAGTAAAGAACATAAAAATCATTTGAGAATTATTTTCATGGAAATAAATGTACATGTAATTTTGAAAATTGAATTCGGGTAATTATTTCAAAACATCAGAAACATTTTTTAAATTATGAAATTAAAATTTTCTTAGCTAAAAATTTTACTATTTAGCAAAAAATTAACGAATCGTTTACAATTCTTATTTGGGTGTGAGGCAAGAACTGGAATCTTCTTTAGATGATTTTTTTTTTAAATTTAAGTTTTTTTTAATTCATCTTATTTTAGAAATAATTTCACATTGCTAGAATAAAAATGCAACTTTTCTGTTGAAAATCCAACCATTTTGTTGAAAAGTCATTCTTTTTAATTAAAAATTCTGCTTTTTTCTTAAATTTAAATATTTTGTAGAAAATTTACTGTTTATTTTAATTTCCTCTTTGTTCTAATTGAATATTTTGGTATTAAAAAAAGAAACGAAATCTTTTCTAAATGAAAATTGAACTTTAAACTTTTTTTGTAAATTCAAAATGTATCGTTTTTAAGATAAATTTTATCTTGCTTGGATAAAAATGCAACTTTTTGGTTGAGAATAAAACTTTTTTGTTAAAAAGTTATACTTTTTGTTTGAAAATTCGACTATTTTGTTTTATTTTTAAATTTCATTTAATTAATTTTTTTATTTAATTTAATTTAATTTTTAATTTTGTTTTATTTGAATTTTCTTCTTTTATTTTTTGAAAATTTAGGATTTATTAAAAATTTATATTTTCACGTTGAAAAATGAACTGAATTCTTTTCTGGAAGAAACTTCAACTTTTTAAAGAAAATTTTGTCTGTTTTTATTAAAAATTCATCTTTTTTAGTACAAATATAATATTTCTTGGATATAGGCCAACTATTTGTAGAGAATTCAATTATTCTTAAAAATACATCCTTTTTGGTTGAAAAATTTGTATTTTTGGATTAAAAATTCAATTTTTGCTTAGAAACTTATTTTTTGTTACAAAATCCATATTTCATCTTAAGAAGTCAACTGGAATTTTTTTTGGGTGAAAAATAAACTATAAAAAAAAAATTTTTAATAAAAACTTCATCTGTTCCAAGAGAAATTGAATATTTTTTTGGTAAAAACACAATTATTTCGTACATAATTTAAGAATTTGGTCAAAAAGTCGTAGTTTTTGTTAAAAATTCTTCTTTCCGGATTAAAAGTTCATATTTTGATCTTGAAATGTCACATGAAATATTTCGTAACAGAAAATTCATTTTTTTTAATTTATCTTTTTGATTTAAAAATTCTAAAAATTCATCTATTTTAGTACAAATTTAATTTTTTTATGAATGTGCAACTTTTTGGTTCCAAATTATTATATTAAGCTTATTTTTAATATTTATATTTTTAGTTGAAAGTTTAATATAAATTACATTGTTTAAATTTTTTTGTTTGACGGCTTATGTCTTTGGTTGAAAATTTAACTGTTTAGTGTAGAAGTCTTTTTTTGTTTAATATTAATTTTTTAATTAAAATTGTAAAATTTTAAATTGGAAATTCTCCTTTTTTGGTATAAAAATAAAATCTTGTTTTGAAATTTCATTTTTGTTGGGTAAGAATGCTTAAGTTTCGTGGCAAATTAATTTTTTGATCAAGTGAAAAATTTTTTTAATTCCATTTTTTATGGTAGAAAAGAAATTTTTTATTTTTAATATATTAATCAACATAAAAAAAATTAATTTGGTTTTGAAATACATTATGTAATTTAATTTGTTAATAACATTAGTAGGTATTCATTAATTAACAAAATTATTCAAACAATTTTAATTATTTTTTAATTGAAAATTGTATTATTTGGATAAATTTCACTTGCTTGAAATATTTTTCCTTTTTGATGAAAAATCGCGTCATTTGGTAGAAATTTGATCTTTTTGGTTACAATTCGAAATGTTTTGGTGAAAATAAGTTTGTTTGTTAAATTACTTCAATAGTTTTTAATTTATAATTGAAACATTTTTTGGTATAAATATCAACTATTATATTTTTTATAAGAATTTATCTTTTTTTATAGAAAATTAGTCTTTTTTTTTTAAATTCAAGAATTTGTTAGAAAATTTAAGCATTAGGTTAACCAAAAAGGTGAATTCTGATCAAAAAATATAATAACTTTTTTCAAAATGTATTTTTCTTCTTCTTTACAGGAGTTTGCATTAATTTGATGATTGGACGTTAAAAAGCATTTTTAATTTGGATTTTAATCTAAATTAAATTTCTTAAATTAAAAAAAAATTTAGTTTATCCTTTTTGATTAAAAAAATTCGTCTCTTTTTACGAAAAAAAAATCTAGTTTTTTTCGTAAAAACTTATTTTTGTCACAAAATTTATATTTTGATCTTGAAAAGTCAACTAGAATTTTTTTTGGAAGAAAATTCTATTATTTTTTAAATAAAACTTCATCTGTTTTGAGAGAAATTGTATCTTTTTTTAATGAAAATGCAACTATTTGGTAGAGAATTCAACAATTTGGTTGAAAATTCAACCTTTTTGGTTAAAAATTCGTCTTATTGGACAGAAAATTCAAATTCTTTTGTAGAAACTTATTTATTGTTTAAAAATTCATATTTTGATCATGAAAAGTCAAATTAAATCTTTTTAAGAACAAAATTCAACTGTTTTTTTCTAAATGCCACTTTTTATTTAAAAATTCTTCTTCTTTGCTTTAGGGGAAAAGCCTTTTTTGTTTGAAATTGATTTTTTAACTGAAAATGTAACATTTCCATTTTTTCCTAAATTTTGCCTAAAACTGTTCAATTTTTAACAAATGGATAAATTATCAACCGAAAATATAACACCTAATATTTTTATTTTTATTGGCAACAAAATTTTTTTAAATTTGCAACAAAATACAGGCATTTTTAACAAAAGAGATGAACTTTCAAACCAAAAGCTGAATTAAAAAAAATATAGATAAAACTCTAGAAGGACTTTTTCTATTTCCAGATTTAACTTTCTTGAAAATTTTTTATTTATTTATTTTAATCTTGTTGCTTTTATTGGTTTTTTTAAATATTTATTTTATTTATATTTATTTAAATAAGCAGAAAAAGGGTTAATCTTATGGAAAATTCCTTTACAGTATTCAGTCCATATTTGTTTTATTAATTTTTATTATTTTTTTGTTTTTTGGTAAAGATATTGAAAATTTTCATAAATTACCTAAAATTCAATTTAAACATTTTTATAAATTTTCGAAAATTTATGGCAATTTTCGGTCATTTATTTTAATTTTCTAATAAAATATGGTAAATTACCATAAAATACTCAAAATACAATTTTAATTTTTTTATAAATTTCCGGAAGTTGTTGAAATTTGTGGTAATTTATGGTAATATAACAGGTATTTTATGGGAACTTACCATTAATTTCCCAAAATTCAATTTCAAAATATTTATAAATTTCCGTAAATATATGGAAATTTTCAGTCATTTATAGTATTTTACAGGTAAATATGGAAACTTATCATAAATGACCGAAAATTTCATTTTTAACATTTTAAAAAATTTCCGGAAATTTATGAAAATTTGCAGTCATTTATGGTAATTTTATAAGTAAATGGGGTAAATTATCATAAACTTACCAAAATTCAACTTTCAACAGTTATATAAATTTCCTGAAATTTATGGAAATTTTCGGTCATTTATGGTAATTTTACAGGAAATGAAGGAAACTTATCATAATTTACCCAAAATTCAATTTTAAACATTTTTAGAAATTCCCGGAAATTTATGGCAATTTTCGGTCATTCATGGGAATTTTATAGTAAAATACAGCGCATTGCCATAAACTACCCCAAATTTAATTTCGAACCTTTTTATAAATTTTCAGGAAATGCTATTTTTGATAAGTTATGGTAATATAAAAGGTAATTTATGGTATAAATTTCCAGAAGTATATGGAAATTTTCAAACATTTATGGTCTTTTACAGGTAAATATGGAAACTTATCATAAATTACCAAAATTTTAATTTTAAACATTGTTATAAATTTGCGGAATTTTATGGAAATATTCGGTCAATTATGGTAATTTTATAAATAAATGTGGTAACTTATAATAAAATACCCAAAATTCAATTTTAAATATTTTTGTAAATTTCCGCAAAATGAAATTTTTGGTAAGTTGTGGCAATATAACAGGTAATTTATGGTAAAATATCATAAATTTACCAAAATTTAGTTTCAAAATGTCTATAAATTTCAGGAAATATAATTGAAATGTTCGGTCATTTATGGCAATTTTACAGGTAAATATGGAAACTTGTCATAAATTTCCCAAAATTCAATTTTAAACATTGTTATAAATTTCCGAAAATTTATGACAATTTTTGGTCATTTATGGTAGTTTTATAGATAAATATTGTAAATTACCATAAAACACCCAAAATTCAATTTCAAAATGTCTATAAATTTCCGGAAATATATGGAAATTTTCAGACATTCATGGTATTTTACAGGTAAATATCGAAACTTATCATAAATTCTCCAAAATTTATTTTCAAAATGTCTATAAATTTCCGGAAATTTTACAGGTATTTTACAGGTAAATATCGAAACTTATCATAAATTACCCAAATTTAATTTTAAACATTTTTATAAAATTCCGGAAATTTATGAAAATTTTGGGACAATTATGGTAATTTTATAGTTAAATATGGTAATTTACCATAAACTACCCAACATTCAACTTTAAACATTTTTATAAATTTCCAGAAAATTAAATGTTGTGTAATTTATGGTAATATAACGGCCAATTTATGGTAACATATCATAAATTTCCCCAAATTGAATTTCAAAATGTCTATAAATATGAAACTTTTTCATAAATTACCCAAAATTTAATTTTAAACATTTTTATAAATTTCTTGAAATTTATCGGTAGTTTATGGTAATTTTGCAGGTAGTTCATGGTAATTTAAGATAAATTACACAAAATTCAATTGAAAAATTTCTATAAATTTCCGGCAAGTTTCAGAAATTTCCAGAAATTTTTGGTAGTTTCCGGTAATTTGATCAATTATATATGGTAGCTCCCTAATGAGTGAAAAGTAGATGTTTATCCCCGCTTTATAGGCGTCGACATGGCTGAAATCATGAATGTGTTAGAAAAAATATTAAAATTCCTTAAAATGATTAAAACCCTAGAAAATCCCTTAAAATTGTTTAAATCTCTTCAAAATGCATTGGAAGCTTTTAAAATATCCTAAAATATTTCAATCTTTGAAATCCTTCAAACTACTTAAATAAATAAAAAGTTTCAGGGAATCTTTTAAAATTTCCCAAAATCTTTCTAATCTTTTTAAATCCCCTTTGGGTCCCATATTTCATCCCATAGGGAGTGTGAGGCCTGAAAATGGCAAGAATCATTCAGAGTGAGCCGCACCTGCGTGAGACTATCAGAGACTACTTTATTGTTGCTAAACATCCCAAATAAGTCAACGATTACAATAAAGCCTGAAATTAATTGCTTCCTGCAAGCGAGTATGGGACATTTAGATCGTTTGTCTTTAATTTTGTACATCCATAGAAAATCGAGCCCCTCCTATTTTATCCGCGTCATCTTCTACACTTTACCTCGTATCCTTTGGACGTAATTCTCCCACGATCAGACGGACACTCCTATTATGCCTAATGCTAATGACTCCATCCAGCGATATATTCAAGCTTCTTGTCTCAGGCTTCACATTAACTTTTTTATTTTTTTTTTTTTTTTTTACGCCTTTCACTAACAGCATTTCTATTTCGAAATATTAAAAATGTAAATCATTTCAAAATCCAGATTAACAAATTTTTTTGATTACTGATGATTTAAAACAATTTTGAAAATTGTGAGCTAATTTAATAAATTATTCAATCTAACGGATATTTGTAACATAAAGCATATTTATGTTTGTTAATTTTCTCTTTAAAAAAAAATCACTGCTTATGTGTAACCCGAGGTGGAAACAACTAAGGTAAACTACTGGATTGATTGGTTATCCGAAATTATAATCCGCTGTAATCCAAATAATCTAGAGTGATTACTTACGAGAGTGAATTAATCTCAATTTATACGAGAGTGGATTAATCTCAATATTTTGTAGTAATCCATTTGTAATAAAATTGTAATCCACTTGTGATCTGAATTACTTCAATTCATTTGAAGAATCCCAGGATTCTGAAGGGATCCACTTGTAATCGTCAGCAGTCCACTTGTAATTTGAATTAAACCACTTTTTCAATTGAGTAATCCGTTTGTAATCTAGGGTAATCTGCTTTGAATACAGAGTAATTCAATTAACTTGGATTAATCTCAATATTTTGTAGTAATACATTTGTAATAAAATTGTAATCCACATGTAATACGAATTAATTCAAATATTTTTGCACTAATTTCAGGGTTCCGAAGTAATCCACTTGTAATTTGAATTAATCCACTTCTTCAATGGAGTAATCCAGTTGTAATCTAGGGTAATCTACTTTAAATACAGAGTAATTCAATTAACTTGGATGAATCTCAATATTCTGTGGTAATCTAGATGCAATCTATGTGTAATAAAATTGTAAACTAAATTAATTCAATTTATTTTGAGTAATCCCAGGATTCCGAAGTGATCCGGTTGTAATCGTCAGCAGTCCACTTGTAATGTGAATTAAACCACTTTTTCAATGGTTAATGCATTTGTAATCTAGGATACTCTACTTTAAATACAGAGTAATTCAATTAACTTGGATTAATCTCAATATTTCGTGATAATCTACTTGTAATCTACTTGTGATAAACTTGCAATCCACTTGTAATCCGAATTAATTCAATTCATTTTGAGTGAGCCCAGGTTTCCAAAGTGACCCACTTGTAATTGTCAGCAGTCCACTTGTAATGTGAATTAAACCACTTTTTCAATGGATTAATCCATTTGTAATCTAGGATAATCTACTTTAAATACAGAGTAATTCAATTAACTTGGATTAATCTCAATATTCCGTGGTAATCTACATGTAATCTGCTTGTGATAAACTTCTAATCTACTTGTAATCTAAATTAATGCAATTCATTCTAAGTAATCGCAGGATTCCAAAGCGATCCACTTGTAATTTGAATTAATCCACTTCTATTTTGGAGTAATCCATTTGTAATTTAGGGTAATCTGCTTTGAATACAGAGTAATTCAATTAACTTAGATTAATCTCAATATTCCGTGATAATCTACTTGTAATCTGCTTGTGATCAACTTGTAATCCATTTGTAATCCGAATTAATTCAATTCATCTGGAATATTCCCAGGATTCCTAAGTGATCCACTTGTTATCGTCAGCAGTCCATTTGTAATTTGAATTAAACGACTTCTTCAATGCTGTAATCGAGTTGTAATCTAGGGTAATCTACTTTAAATACAGAGTAATTCAATTAAATTGGATTAATCTCAATATTCGTTGATAATCTACATGTAATCTACTTGTGATAAACTTGCAATCCACTTGTAATCCGAATTAATTCAATTCATTTTGAGTGAGCCCAGGTTT
>JAWWLR010000034.1:103332269-103345943 GCA_035041075.1 Acraspis erinacei | reverse complement strand
AGTAATCCAATTAACTTGGATTAATCTCAATTTTCCGGGGTAATCTACTTGTAATCTGCTTGTGATCAACTTGTAATCAATTTGTAATCCGAATTAATTCAATTCATCTGGAATAATCCCAGGATTCCGAAGTGATCCACTTGTGATCGTCAGCAGTCCATTTGTAATTTGAATTAAACCACTTCTTCAATGCTGTAATCGAGTTGTAATCTAGGGTAATCTACTTTAAATACAGAGTAATTCAATTATCTTGGATTAATGTCAATATTTTGTAGTAATACATTTGTGATAAAATTTAAATCCACATGTAATACGAATTAATTCAAATAATTTGCATTAATCTCAGGATTACGAAGTAATCCACTACTATTAATCTACTATTAATCTACTTCTTAAATAGAGCAATCCACTTCTAATCTAGTGTAATATACTTTTAATACAGAGTAATTCAATTAACTTGGACTAATCTCAATATTTTGTAGTAATCCGTTTCTAATAAAATTGTAATCCTTTTGTAATCGGCAGTAGTCCACTTGTAATTTGAAGTAATACGCTTCCTAAATCGAGTGATCAAATTTTGATCTAGTGTAATATACGTTCAAACACTTGTAATTCACTTGTATTTCGCATTCTTACAAATCATTGGGGGTAATCCCAGGATTCCGAAGTAATCCACTCATAATCTGCAGTAATCTACTTGTAATTTTAATTAATTTACTTTTTAAATGTAGTAATCCTTTTTTATCTAGTGTAATAAGCTTTCCATCCGGAGTAATTTCAGTCCCTTGGATAATCACAATATTACATATTAATTCACTTTTAATCCACTTGTAATCCACTTGCAATACACTTGTAAATCCGATTCATTCGAATCATTTAGATTAATCTCAGGATTCCGAAGTTATCCACTCTTAATCGGCAGTAGTCAACTTTTAATTTGAAATAATTCTATTCTGAAGTGGAGTAATCCAGTTCTAATCTAGGGTATAATCCAGATCGAATCCATATTAATCCATTTTTGACATTTCGAAATTCAAATTGTTCTGAATAATCCCAATATTTCGGAGTGGTCATATTGTAATTATCCGTAATCCAGTCGTAAGCTGGAGTAATTTACTAGTAAAATTTAGTAATCCCGTTCTTATCTAGATTAATCTACTTTTAGTCCAGAGTAATTCAAGTCAATAGGGGTAGTCCTTATATTTCGGAGTAATACACTTGTAATCCGCGCTAATCTAATTCAAATATGGGACAATACACTTGTAATCTGAAGTAATTGAAGTCACTTCGGAGTAATGCCAGTATTTTGGAGTAATCCACTAGTAATTCGGAGTAATCCAGCTCTAATATAGAGTAATATAGATGGAATACAGAGTAATTTAAGTCATTCGTTTTAATCTCAGAATTACAGAATATTCTGGTTGTAATCCGGAGTAATACACTTGTATAATTAAAAAATCCAGTTCTAATCCAGAGTAATCTACTTTTAATCTGACCAAATTCAAGTCGTTTTGAGTAATCCCAATATTTCAGAGTGATAATCTTGTAATCCTCCGTAAAGCACTTGTAATCTGGAGTAATCCACTAGTAAAATATAGGGATACAGTTCTAATCTAAGGCAATCTACTTGTAATCTACAATAATTCAAGTCAATCGGTGTAATCTCTGTATTTCAGAGTAATCCACTTGTAATCCGTCATAAGAAAATTGTAATTCGAAGTAATTCTAATATAATCTAGGGTATTTCACTTGTAATCTAGGGTATTTCACTTGTAATCTAAAATAATGCAAGCCATTCGGAGTATTCTAGTTCAAATCTAGAGTAATACACTTGTAATCAGAAGTAATGCAAGTCATTGGGAGTAATTCCAGTAATCCAGAATAATTCCCCTGTAATCCGAAGTAATTTAGATTTACTCTAGTGTGATTCCTTTTTTATCAGAATTTAGTCACGTAATTCGCAGTAATCCAAAGATTACTCCGCCATCCAATTGTAATCTAGAGGAATATAATAGTAAAATAGAGTAATCCAGTTTTAATCTAAAGTAATCCACTTGTAATTCACAACAATCCAAGTCGAACGGAGTAATCCCTATGTATTTCGGAGTAATAACTTTGTAATCCGGCGTAAGACACTTGTAATCCGAAGAAATTCAAATCATTTGGATTAATTCCAGTATTCCAGACTAAATCCCTTGTAATCCAAATTCATATAGGCTTAATGGTGTAATAATAATTCGCAGTAATCCAAGAATTACTCCGTCATCCACTTGTAATCTGGAGTAATCTATTAGTAAAGTATAGTAATCCCGATGTAATATTAAGTAATCTACAATAATTGGAGTCTTGCTGAGTAATCCCAGAATTTCAGGTTAATTATTTTGTAATACTCAATAATCCACTTGTAATCTTGAGTAATCTACTAGTAAAGTACAGTAATCCAGTTCTATTCTGAAGTAATCTACTTGTAATCCACAATAATTAAAGTCAATCGAAGTAATCCTGTATTTCAGAGTAATCCCTGTATTTATAAGTAATCCATTTGTAATCCGACGCAAGCCACTTGTAATTCGAAATAATCCAAATATATTCTAGGGTAAACAAATTGTAATCTGAATTAATTGTAGCCATTTAGGGGAGTACAATAATCCATCTCTAAATCGACGTGATCCATTTTTAATATCAATAATTCAAAGTAATTTAAGTAATCAAAATAATTAACTTGTAATGCACAGTAATCCAAGTGATTCGTTGTAATTTACATAGGTAGTCCTAACAGTTTAAAAATATTTTGTTGAACATTTTTTTATGAATTCTCTTAATATATAATATATTAATATATAATATATTTTTAATAAATCTTCAAATTTGTTGTTTTTTGCAAGAAATTAATGTTTTTATTTACAAATTTAACAGTTTACTTTTTCGGTGGAAATTTGATCCTGTTTAGTTGAAAATTCAACTATTCGGTTAAAAATGCATTTTTTTTTAAGTCATCGCTTTCATAGAAAATTAATCTTCATATTTGAAAATGTATACTTTTTATTAAAAATGGCACTGGTTTGGTGTAAAATGTAATAATTTTAATGAAAATTCGTTTTTTTGTTGTTATTTGAAAGTTAATTAATTTAGATTGCAAATTTAATATTTCAATGTTTATTGTAAATTTATCTTTTTTAGTTAAAAATTCATGTATTTATTAAACATTTTCCTTTTTTTGAGTAGAAAATTAGTTTTGCTGAAAAATTTTTTCATTTTATTGAAAATTCTTTTTTTTGTTTGAAAGTTAATTAATTTAGACTGAAAATTTAATATTTAATTTTTTATTGTAGATTTATCTTTTTTAGTTAAAAATTCATGTATTTATCAACATTTTCCTTTTTTTCGTAGAAAATTAATCTCATTTTCATGGAAAATTTGTGTTTTTAAATTGAAAATGTAAATGCTTAGTTCGTGTTTTTGGTTGAAAATTCAATTATTGGTTTAAAAATGCAACGATATTTGTGCAAAAGTTATTTTTTGGGTAACCATTTTTGGCCAATTGCGATTAAAGTTCCTTATTAAAAATAGATTTGCTTGATTAAAAATTAAATTTCTTGTTTGAAAGTTGAACTATTTTGTTAACAAATTTTTAACCAAGTATCATTTTAGTTAAATATTTAAAAATATGGTTAAAACTTAATGTGTCTGTTAATAACTTATCATAAGGATAGAAATTTATCTTAATTTATATTTTTGGTTAAAAACTTTAATATTCCATTTATGATTATAAATTTATCTTTAAAAGTCGAAAGTGTATAAATAAATTTTCTTGGTTGGAAATTAGTTTTTTTCATAGGTAAGTTACTTGAATAAAATTTGCACTAATTTGCAAAAAATTTCGTTTTTGGATGAAATTTCATTGAGAATTCGTATTTTTGATTAAAAATGTAACTATTCCATTTTATTTTAAAACGTGTCTTTTTTATCATTGAACTATTTTATTTAAAATTCGCCTTTTTTTTAATTCAACTATTTTTTAGTTGTAAATTAATTTTGTTGTTGTTGTTAAAATATCAGCTATTGCATGTTCCGTTCAAAATTTACTACTTTTGAAGCATAATTACTTTCTTTGTAGAAAATTCCACAATTTTATTAAAAATTGTTTTTTTGTTGTTCAGAATTTCTGTAAAAAAATATTACTGTCATTTTTACCATTAAAAATTTAAAAAATAATTGAATACAAAAATTTAATTAATTTACATAATTAATTAAATTTAATTAATCAAAAACTTTGGTGTAAATTACTATAATTTCTTTAAAAAATTACATTATTTTACAATAATAATTTCTAATAATAATGATAACAATATCAGTTCGTAACTATAGCAAAAATATTTGATGTACTTATTTTATTTGGTATTGTTCCGATGAAAAATTTTGTTTCTAACTATTGTTCCGAATGCGTCGAAATCTGGACAGGTGAATGCGTTACGCAAACCAAAATCTCATTATCAGGAGACAAAGAAGAACCGATTAATCATCTTTCTCATGCCGGGTATCTCGCAGCGGAAATGGCCCGTGGATGGAAGACAAAAATAAATAAAAAAATAAAATAAATAAAATAAAATAAAATGAATCAAGAAGAAGCTGAATAAGAAGGGATGAAGAAGAGAATGAAAAAGAAGCATAAATGGAAAGACAGTAGGGACTCCCGTGTTGGGAGCTAAGACGAATTTGTGCCCTTTTGTTACTGAATTAGGGTCTTCTTCTTACTTCGCTGTTGTTCCTCACAGGGACTTTTTACCCTTTGAAGGAAATTCTATTCATTTCTGATTCGTTTCGACTAATTTTCGTATCGAATTTTTTCTTTCGAGAAATATTATACTTTTCTGCCAAGATAGGGAAAAAGTGGTCCTATGTCGGCACACTAAGATTTTTTGTCGATTTTTGGTGTTTAATGACGCTTAATGTCTTTATTCAAGTATCGCGATCCTTTACGTGCAATTCTATGTCGTTTGAAGTAGTATGAAGTGATTTGTCCTATGCCGGCACCTCCTGGTCCTGAACCCCCAATGCGCGTCGAAGCGCAAGGTGATCACGCTTTGGTCTCTTGCTTTTGAAATGGCGCGTCATGACTACAAGAAAATTCAGCGCAGCCAATGAAAAAAAATAGAGACAATAAAAGGACAACTACCAGACACGAGCAACATGTAGTCAAAACATATCCAATCTAAAAAAAAACAACAAGAAATGAGGAACATAAAGTTTAAACACAACAAAATAAAACAGGAAATAAATAAAAACAAAAGCAACAAAAAATGGTGTCGAGTTAGGACCACCTGTTTGGTGCCGACTCAGGACCAGTATTAATGCTTACACATTTCATGGTATTATGCACATGAAACAAATTTGAATGAAAAATCGACTTTATCAGCCGAAAGTACACAGAACACAGAAACCAACGCATTTAATCGATTCAACTTTTCAAAATATTTACATACCTTTTGATACTTCACAAGAATGGAAGGAAATGAAATTCCGTTTGCGCGAAAAATGTATAGACCGCTCACGCGGTTTAATGGTTAAATGGTCAAGCAGAAACGCGCGCCATTTCTAGGAAACGTAAGGGTGCCGGCTTAACGCAGAGTGCCGACTTAGGACCACTCTCCCGTTCACTTTAGTAGAAGTACCATTAAAGGACCAGAGGTTGCAAATTCTATCTTCCTTGGATCAAGATTCAACTATTTGGTAGAGAGTTCAATTATTTTGTTAGAATTTCATTCATTTTGATTCAAAAATTCATAATTTTGATCTTGAAGTGTCAACTGAAATCTTTCTTGGATGAAACTGCAGCTTTTTAAAAAAATAATTTTTAATGAAAATTCATGTGCTTTGAGAGATATTTGATATTTTTTGGATAAAAATGTATCTATTCGGCAGAGAATTCAGCAATTTTGCTAAAAAACTATTCTTTTCTGTTGAAAATTGGTGTTTTCGGATTGACAATTAATTTTTTTTTCGTAAAAACTTATATCTTGTTTAAAAATCCTTATTTTGATTGTGAAAATTTAACTCTTTAGTAGCAAATTTTTTTCTTTTTGTTTAAATTCTTTAACAAAAAATGTAATTTTTTCAATTTTTTAAGATTAATCTTTTTTAGTTGAAAAGTCTCCTTTTTTTTAAAAAAATTTCTTGGATGCAAATTTAATTTTTGTTAGGTACAAATGCATTAGTTTCTTGGAAAATTAATTTTTTGCCGAGAAGTCATATTTTTTGTTTAAAAATTAAATTTTTGTAGAGAAAATTCGTCTTGAAGGTTTTAGGCTTGAAGCTTCAACAAGTTAGATAAAATTTTATTCATTTCTTGAAGGGAAAGATATTATTTTGTTGAAATTTCGACTTTTTGGTTTTGAAATTCTTTTTTTTTGTATAAATTTAATTTTTTTATTGAAATATAAACTATGACAATTTTTTGTTGATAATTTATCTTTTTAGACTAAAAATTTAAGTATTTTGTTAACACGGCATCTTTTATAGTAGAAAAGATATTTTTTGGTTTATAATAAATTAATGAATTCAATCATTTTAAATTGGCAGCTTAGATACTGGCTTATTCCGTTTATAAAAGATTCTATGTTAAAAGTATTACAAGATTAAATTTCTGGTATTTGAATATTAATGAACAAGGTCCTTGCTTTTGGAACTCGTTTTCTAGAAGTATTCAAAATTTTGGAACATAGAATCTGATACAAGATTGGTGCCTTAAAGATTTAATAGAGTTCCAACGAGAAGCTGTCGATAAAAAAGTATAAGATTTCTCTGAGAATAGAATTTGATAGAAATTTCCGTAATTTTTTTCAGTCAAAAATGCTGCTGATCAAAATTTTTGCATCCGAGCTGCGAATATTGTGTAGAAAAGAAAATAGAATCTGAAACAAGATTGGTGCCCCGTTAATATTTTATTGAGTTCCAACGAGAAGCTGTTGATAGAAAAGTGTACGATTTCTCTAAGAATAGAATTTGATAGCAATTTCCGTAATTTGATCAAAAAAAAATGCTGCTGATCAAAATGTTTGCATGCGAGTTGTGAATATTATGTAACAAATAAAATAGGATCTGATACAAAATTGATACCGTGAAGATATTATAGAGTTCCAACGAGAAACTGTTGATAGAAATGTGTACGATTTCTTTAAGAATAGAATTTTATAGCAATTTCCATAATTTTTTTCACTCAGAAATGCTGCGTATCAAATTTTTTTCAATAGACTTGAGAACATTGTGTTGAAAAGAAAATAGAGTCTGAAACAATATTGTTGCTGTTAAGATTTGAGAGTTCCAACGAGAAGCTGTTGATAAAAAAGTGTACGATTTCTCTAAGAATGGAATTTTATAGCAATTTCCGTCATTCTTTTCAAACAAAAATGCTGCTGATGAAAATTTTTGCATCCGAGTTGTGAATATTATATAACAAGTAAAATAGAATCTTAAACAAAATTAGTGCCGTTAAGATATTATAGAGTTTCAACGAGAAGCTGTTGATAGAAAAGTGTACGATTTCTTTAAGAATAGAATTTGATAGAAACTTCCGTCATTTTTTTCACTCAAAAATTCTACTCATAAAACATTTTTCAATAGAGTTGTGAATATTGTGTAGAACAGAACATAGAATCTGAAACAAGATTGGTGTCTTTAAGATTTTATAGAGTTCCAAGGAGAAGCTCTTGATAGAAAAGTGTAAGATTGCTCTAAGAATAGAATTTGATTGCAATTTCCGTCAGTTTTTTTTTTTACTCAGAAATCCTGCGTATCAAAATTTTTTTCAATAGACTTGTGAACATTATGTTGAAAAGAAAATAGAATCTAAAACAAGATTGGTGCCGCTAAGATTTGATAGAGTTCCAACGAGAAGCTGTTGATAGAAAAGTGTACGATTTCTCTAAGAATAGAATTTGATAGCATTTTCCGTCATTTTATAAAAAAAATGCTGCTGATCAAAATTTGTCTATGCAAGTTGTGAATATTATGTAACAAATAAAATAGAATCTGATACAAAATTGTTTCCGTTAAGATAGTACAGAGTACCGACTAGAAGTTTTTGATAGAAAATTGTAAGATTTTTCTAAGAATAGAATTTGATTGCAATTTCCGTCATTTTTTTTACTCAGAAATGCTGCATATCAAAATTTTTTTCATTAGACTTGTGAACATTGTGTTGAAAATAAAATAGAATCTGAAACAAAATTGGTGCCTTTGTGATTTTATAGAGCTCCAACAAGAAACTATTGTTAGAAAAGTGTACGATTTCTCTGAGAATAGAATTTGTTAGCAAATTCCGTAATTTTTTTCACTCATAAATGCTACGTATCAAAATTTTTTCAAAAGAGTTGTGAACATTGTGTAGAACAGAAAATAGAATCTGAAACAAGATTTTATAGAGTTTTATAGAGTTCCAATGAGAAGCTGTTGATAAAAAAGTGTAAAATTTTTCTAAGAATAGAATTTTAAAGCAATTTCCGTCATTTTTTTCAAACAAAAATACTGCTGATGAAAATTTTTGCATCCGAGTTATGAATATTAGGTAACAAATAAAATAGAATCTGAAACAAAATTGGTTCCTTTAAGATATTATAGAGTTCCAACGCGAAGCTCTTGATAGAAAAGTGTACGATTTCTCTGAGAATAGAATTTGATAGCAATTCCCATCATGTTTTTCACTCAAAAATGCCACTGGTCAAAATTTTTGCATCCGAGTTGTGAATATTATATATAAAAAAAAATAGAATCTGATACAAAATTGGTGCCTTTAAGATTTTATAGAGTGTCAACGAGAAGCTCTTGATAGAAAAGTGTAAGATTTCTCTGAGAATAGAATTTCATAGCAATTTCCGTCATTTTTTTTTTACTCAGAAATGCTGCGTATCAAAATTTTTCAATAGAATTGTGAACATTGTGTAGAACTGAAAATATAATCTGAAACAAGATTGGTGCCTTTAAGATTTTATATAGTTCCAACGAGAAGCTGTTGATATAAAAGTGTAAGATTTCTTTAAGAATAGAATTTAATAGCAATTTATTTTATTTATTTCACAAAAAAATGCTGCTGATCAAAATTTTTCCAAACCGGTTGTGAAAAAATATTATGTAAAAAATAAAAGCTGCCAATTGTGAAACATTTTGAGGCAATTTTCTAGCTCCATTTGATACTTGGGCATTTTGTGTGTTACCGTGATAAAGGTGGTGATTTTCAACAACTTTTTTTTTGCAGTGTAACGCATTGAAACTGGTTTCACTTCATATATTCGTTTCGTTCCGTTATTTCGTCGGAAGAACGCGTTAAATTTGTAATTACATTTATTACGCGTCCTTGCTGTTGGAACTCGCACTTGTGTGATGGGTTAAAGTAATCGATAGCAGGGAGAGAAATCGTCATGCGATTCTTCAAATTGACTGGGATCAAGTGTATGGCGGCTGGAGATCAGAAGATTTATATTTTACAACGAAAAGTCTGTCAACTTCTTTTCAAATACGCAAAAAACTTTTAACTGAGCCTTCGAAGGAATTTGCCACACTTTTTTAAAGAATACTCATTTAGTTTCGACGAATTCTTCCAGAGCCATAAAAATTTAACTGTTTTGTGGAAAATTCGCCTTTATGGCTTGAAAATTTCGACCATTTTGTTGAAAAATTTTTTCCACTTCAAAATTCATATTTTTTTGTAAAATTGTTGTCAGAATTAATTTTTTTTTGCTAAAAATGCGACGTTTTTTTAAATCTTAAGTACTTTATTAATTTTATTTTAGACTTTTTTCATTCATCATCTATACGATCCGAAATTAAACTTTTTTTATTTTTTTTTATGTAGTTAAAAGAAATGTTATATAGAATTGAAATATTTCATGTTCTGCTATAAATTTATCTTTTTTAATGAAAAATAAATGTTCTTTATTGTAAACTCTTCTATGCCGGCTTAAAAATCAACTATTTTCTGAAATATGGGATTTCTTAGTTTGAAGACTTAATTAATTTATTAAAAATTAATATTTTTGTATTTAATTTGTTTGGTTGAACATTAAACGACTATGATAGAAAATTAAACTTTTTTAGTTAAAATTACAATTTTGGGTTTAAAATTGAACTATTTATTTTCAACTTTAAAGAATCCTTAGAAGCTTGGTTAAAAAATTTTTTTATTTAAAAGTGAAACATTCCATGTTTGGTTATGAATTTGTCCTTTTTAACGAGGAATTTTTTTTATGAGAAAATTCAACTATGTATTCTGTTAAAAATTAATTGATCTTTTTCTGAGAATGAATATTTTACCTGAAAAATGAGCCTATTCCGTTTTCGCAGACAATTCGTATTTTTTAGTTGCTAATTCAGCTTTTGGCTTAAAAATTTATTTTTATTAGTTGAAAATTCTACTATTTGGTTACAAAACCATGTTTGTTGTTGAAAATTAAATTCCCTTATGAAACAAATTTTTTGATTGAAGATTCATCATTTTAGTTTCAAGATTAATTTTTTAATTTATTTTTTGTTTGTTTAAGCATTAACTATCTTGTTAAAAAAATGTCTTCAAAACTAATTTTTTCAACTTAAAATTCGAATATTATGTTTTCTAATGAAAATTTATCATTTTTGTTGAAAATTATATTTTTGTTTGGAACTTGAATTACATTAGTAGAAAACTAAGATTTTTATTTTCAAATTACACTTCGCAATGAACAATTTGTCGATTCTGTTAGAAATTAATTTTCTTAGTAAAAATTTTTATCCAAAAAATTCGTCGTTTTTGTTAAAAAGAATGTTTCTACACTGAAAATTTAACGATTTTATTTTTGGTTACAAATTTTTCTTTTTTAGTTAAAAATTTAATTATTTTATTCAATATAAAAATTTTTCATTAAAAACTCTTCTTTTCCGGATTAAAATTCAACTGATTTTTATTCAATTTTCGATTTTATAGCTTAAAAACTTTATTATCTTGTAGAAAATTAATATTTTTTTTAGTGAAGATTTATAATTTTAGTTAAAACTTTCATTATTTAAACGTCAATTATTTTTTTTTGTTAGAGAATAATATTTTTGGTTGAATATTAAACTACTTTGGAAGAAAATTAAACTTTTTGGCTTAAAATTACACTTTTAAGTTTAAAATTAAACTATTTTTTTATAATTTAAAATTCTCTCAATCATTTTTGTTGTTGTTAGAAATTAATTTCTTTTTTTGAAAAAGCAGTTATTCTATTTTTTTCAAATTGTTTCTTCATATTCTGAAATTCAACTACTTCCTTAAAAATTGTTTTTTAAACTGAAAATTTCACTACTTTATTTTTGGATTCAAATTGATCTTTTTCCGTTGTAAATTTCATTACTTTTCTCAAAATTAATTTTTTTATTTAAAATATTCTTTTCCGGTTAATAAGTCGACTGTTTTCTGAAATATTTAATTTTACAGCTTGCAGGCTTGATTATTTTGTTAAAAATAATTATTTTCTTAGTAAAGATTTATAATTATAGTTACAAAGTTCACTATTTAGCCGCCAATTAATTCTTTTGTTAAAGATTCTTATTTTTGGTTGATAATTCTTGAAAATTAATTTTTTTCTTGTTAAAAACTAATTTCTTTATCTGGAAAAGTAGTTATTCCAATTTTTTTTTAAACTGAACTGTTTTGTTGAAAAATGATGTATATATTTGGGAAAGAATTCAACTATTTTGTTAAAAATTTCTCTTTTCTATTTGAATTCAACTATAGTGGATAATTTTTTGTTATGTTGAAAATTATTTTTTAATTAAAATTTAAATATTCCATTATTAGTTAATATCTTATCTTCTTTATCTTAAAATTTCAATATTTTGTCGAAAATTTGTCTTTTAATAGAAAAAGAATTTTCTTATTAGAAAATTAATCTTCATGGTAGAAAATAATTCTTCTTGGTTGAAAATTCATTTTTTTTGTTAAAATGTAAATTTTCTTGTAAAAGTCTAACTATTTTTTAAAAATAATTTGATGTTAAATTTGTTTGCCTACTGGTCTAAGATCAACATTTTTTTAATATTGATTTTTATTTGTAAACTGTTTCGGATACCTGCGGAGTTTGAGAGCCATGTTTTCACAATTTAGAAATAAAAATCAATATTTAAAAAATATTTATTTTTGATCAGTATACAACAAATAATTAGCATCGATGTGACACATTTATTCGGTCAAAACTAGGTTAAAAAGAAACTTTTTTTAAATTTTAATTATTTTGTTGAAAATTAATCTGTTTTGTTAAAATGACCTTTTCTGGTAAAAATGTGAACTCTTTTATTAAAAATTATTCCTGTTATGAATATTATTAATATTTCTAAAATTGAAATGGTTCGAACAGGAAGTTCAGTTTGAAGATCAATGTAACATAGTGCACGCAGATCTTCTTCTCATTGGAATAACAAATCTCTTCATAGTTGCGATAGTTACGTGTTTACGATTTTTCTCACGAGTGCTAGATAATGATGCTGATGCTGTTCTTTGATGTTCCAAGAATCAATCAACCTCTGAAAAAATAAAGAAAGGTTTCCTAGAATAAAAAAATTACACTCCGTACGCGCACGATAAGGATACTCGTGTCGTACAGAGCATAACAAATTTGTTAAGTTCCTCGCGATCTCAGTTCATAGCGTGTATTAATCCTTCATTATCCTTCTAGGTATCCTTCTAGCGTGCATTTGAAAAAAAAAGAAGAAGAAACATGACGCTTGTTTCTCGAGTTTCCATCGAGGCCGATGAGACCGAGTCTTTATAATTATACGGGGCGATTATAATTATTAGATGGCGACACTGAAAAATTCAAGGAGTGTAATATTAACATGGCCACGCAGAGCCTCAAATTATTCCCATCTCAAATTGTAAATATAGCTTGTCTCTTATAATATTGAGAGTGTATTATACTTCAATTTGTTTCCATAAGGACTGCATTCAATCTTTGTGGTTTTCAGTTGCACCATTTTTGAATGAGGATAACAATCCTGCTGGAACTTAAAATATAGTGATCCTATCTTTTTGGATTATTTTGAATCCTTATAATAGAAAGAGATGGAGAAAATGTAGCCAATTTTATCTCTTTGTCAATTTGAATTTGTATCTATCATTTTCAATTAAATTCCTAACTATCTTTTGTAATCTTATCTTTTCTATCTAATCCAATCTTTCATCAAATCAGTCTATAATTTTCAATCTCTCTGCCAACTTAAATTCCCGACTATCTTTTTCAGTCTCCTCTTTGTTATCTCATCATACCCTGCATCCATCTCATCGAATATTATATATTCTGCTATATATATATCAATCTAAATTCCTGTATATCCTTTCCAATCCTCTCTTTTCTATTTAGTCCCATCTTTTATCAAATCAGTCTATAATTTTCAATCTCTCTATCAATTTAAATTTCCGTCTATCTTCTTCGAACCCCTCTTCTCTATCTTATCCTATTCTTTATCTATTCGCGTCAATTTTTTCCATCTCTCTTTTAATTTTAATTTCTGTCTATCTTTTATAATATTCCCTTTTCTATCTAATCCTATCTTTGATCAAATCAGTCCTTAATTTTAAATCTTTCTGTCAATTTAAATTCCCGACTAGATTTTCAAATCTCCTCTTTCTTATCTCATCACACCATGCATCTATCGACGTCTATATTTTCC
>JAWWLR010000034.1:103316977-103332169 GCA_035041075.1 Acraspis erinacei | reverse complement strand
TTTCCTGTTGTTGATCTCATCGCATAATTCATCTATCAACGACTATCTTTTCTTATCTATTTTTCAAACTAAGCTCACGCCTATCTGTTTAAAGCCCCTCTTCTCTATGTTATCCTATTCTTTATCTATTTACGTCAATTTTTTCCATCTCTCTTTTTAATTAAATTCCTGCCTATCTTTTATAATATTCTCTTTTCAATCTAATTCTATTTTTATCAAATCAGTCTATAATTTTTAATCTCTCTGTCAATTTAAATTCCCGACTATCTTTTTCATTCTCCTCTTTCTTATCTCATCACACCATGCATCTATCGACATCTATATTTTCCTATATATTTTTCATAATAAAGTCACGTCTATCTTTTTCAATCCCGTCTCCTTTATCTCATCCAATATTAAATATTTTTCTATCTCTGTCAATCTAAATTCCTGTCTATCTTTTTCAATCCTCTATTTTCTATCTAATCCTATCTTTTATGAAATCAGTCTATAATTTTCAATCCCCTCTTCTCTATGTTATCCTATTCTTTATCTAGTCACGTCAATTTTTTCCATCTCTCTTTCAAAATAAATTCCGGCGTATCTTTTATAATATTCTCTTTTCTATCTAATACTATCTTTTATCAAATCAGTCTATAATTTTCAATCTCTCTGCCAATTTAAATTACCGTATATCTTTTTCAATCTCCTGTTGTTGATCTCATCGTATAATTCATCTATCAACGACTATCTTTTCTTTTCTATTTTTCAAACTAAACTCTCGCATATCTGTTTCAATCCCCTCTTCTGTATGTTATCCTACTCTTTATCTATTCACGTCAATTTTTTCCATCTCTCTTTTAAATTAAATTCCTGTCTATCTTTTTCAATCTCCTCTTTCTTATCTCAACACACCATGCATCTATCGACGTCATATATTTCCTATATAGTTTTCATAATATAGTCACGTCTATCTTTTTCAATGCCATCTCCTCTATCTCATCCGATATTAAATATTTTTCTATATCTGTCAATATAAATTCCTGTCTATTTTTTTCACTCTTCTATTTTCTATCCAATCTTATATTTCATCAAAACAGTCTATAATTTTCAATCTCTATGTCAATTTAAATTTCCCACTATATTTTTCAATCTCTTCTTAGTTATCTCATCATGTCATAGATACATCAACATGTATCTTTTTCTAACTATTTTTCCAAATAAAGTCATTATGTCTTCTTCAATATCCTCTTCTCTATCTTATGCTATTCTTTATCTATTCGCGTAAATTTTTCCATCTCTCTTTTAATTTCAATTTGTGTCTATCTGTTCAAATATTCTCTTTTCTATCTTATCCTATCTTTGATCAAATCAGTCTCTAATTCGCAATCTCTCTGCCCATTTAAATTCCCCACTATATTTTTCAATCTCCTCTTCGTTATCTCATCATACCCTGCTTATATCGACGTCTATATTTTTCTATATATTTTTCATAATAAAGGCACGTCTATCTTTTTGAATGCCCTCTCCTTTATCTCATCCAATATTAACTATTTTTCTTCATCTGTCAATCTAAATTCCTGTATGTCCTTTTCAATCCTCTATTTTCTACCTAGTCCTATCTTTTATCAAATCAGTCTATAATTTTCAATCTCTCTGTCAATTTAAATTTCCGATTATCTTCTTCGAACCCCTCTTCTCTATTTTATCCTATTATTTATCTATTCAAGCCAATTTTTCCATCTTTTTTTAAATTTAAATTCCTGTTTATCTTTTCCAATCTTCTCTTTTCCATCTACTTTTATCATTTATCAAATCAGTCCTTAATTTTCAATCTCTCTGTCAATTTAAATTCCCGACTAGATTTTTCAATCTCCTCTTGCTTATCTCATCACACCATGCATCTATCGACGTCTATATTTTCCTATATATTTTTTATAATAAAGGCACGTCTATTATTTTCAATTCCTCTTCTCTATTTTATCCTGTTACATATCTATTCACGTCAATTTTTTCCATCTCTCTTTTAATTTTAATTTCTGTCTACCTGTTCAAATATTCTCTTTTCTATCTAATCCTATCTTTGATCAAATCAGTCTCTAATTCGCAATCTCTCTGGCAATTTAAATTCCCGACTATCTTTTTCAATGTCTTCGTCGTTATCTCATCATACCCTGCTTCTATCAACGTCTGTATTTTCCTATATATTTTTCATAATAAAGGCATATCTATCTTTTTCAACCCCCTATTCATTATCTTATCCTATTCTTTATCTACTCACGTCAATTGTTTCCACATATCTTTCAAATTAAATTACTGCATATCTTTTATTATATTCTCTTTTCTATCTAATACTATCTTTTATCAAATCAGTCTATAATTTTCAATCTCTCTGCCAATTTCAATTACCGTTTACCTTTTCCAATCTCCTCTTTCTTATCTCCTCACACAATGGATCTATCGATGTCTATATTTTCCTATATATCTTTCATAATAAAGTCACTTCTATCTTTTTCAATTCCATCTCCCCTATCTCATCCGATATTAAATATTATTCTATATCTGCCAATCTTAATTCCTGTCATTTTTTTCAATCTCCTTTTTTCTATCCAATCCTATATTTCATCAAAACAGTCTATAATTTTCAATCTCTATTTCAATTTAAATTTACGACTATATTTTTCAATCTCTTCTTAGTTATCTCATTAAATCATACATACATCAACGTCCATATTTTTCTATCTATTTTTCAAAATAAAGTCAAGTCTGTCTTCTTCAATATCCTCTTCTCTATCTTAACCTATTCTTTATATATTCGCGTCAACTTTTTCCATCTCTCTTTTAATTTTAATTTGTGTCTATCTATTCAAATATTCTCATTTCTATCTAATCCTATCTTTGATCAAATCAGTCTCTAATTCGCAATCTCTCTGCCAATTTAAATTACCAACTATCTTTTTCAATCTCATCTTCGTTCTCTCATCATAACATGCATCTATTTACGTTCATGTTTTCCTATTTATTTTTCAAAATAAAGTCAAGTCTATATTTTTGATTAAACTCTTCTTTATCTCATCCAAGTGTAAATATTTTTATATATCTGTCAATCTAAGTTCCGGTCTATATTTTTCAATTCCTTCTTTTGTACCTTATGCTATATTTATCAAATCAGTCTATAATTTTTAACCTCTTTGTCAATTTCAATTTCCGTCTATCTTTTTCAATGGCCTCTCCTTTATCTCGTCCTATAGTAAATATTTTTCTATCTCTGTCAACCTAAATTTCCGTCTATATTTTTAAATCCTCTCTTTTATATTTCATCCTATCTTTTATCAAATCAATCTATAAATTTCTGTCTCAGTCAATTAAATTCCCGACTATTTTTTCACTCTTTTCTTTTCTCTATCTCATCATACCATGCATATATCGACGTCTATCATTTCCTATGCATTTTTAAAAATAAAGTCACACCTATTTTTTGCAATGCTCTCTTCTTTATCTTATCCTATCTTCTATCAAATCAGTCAATCATTTTCAATCTCTATGTCAATTAAAATTTCCGTCTACCTACTTCAATCTCCTCTTCGTTATCTCATAATATCATAACTCTATCTGCGTCTATCTTTCCGGTCTATTGTTTAATCTAAACTTAATTCTACTTTTTTCAATGCCTTCTTCTCTTTCTAATCCGATAGGAAATATTTTTCGATCTCTGTCAATCTAAATTTCCGTCTATATTCTTCAATCTTCTCTTTTTTATCTGATCCTTTCTTTTATCAAATCAGTCTATAATCTTCAATATCTCTCAATTTAAATTCCCGACTGTCTTTTTCAATTTCCTCTTCGATATCTCGTCATACCATGCATCTATCGACGTCTACCGTTTGCTATCTATTTTTAAAAGTAAAGTCCGGCCTATTTTTTTAATGACCTCTTCTCTATCGTATCCTATCTTTTATCAAATTAGTGTATAATTTTCAATCTCTCTGTCGATTTAAATTTCCGTCTATATTTTTCAATCTCCTTTTCCTTATCGCATCATATCATACATCTATCTATCTATCTTACTCTCTTCTATCTATCTAAATCAATCATTTTCAATCTTTTTTCAATACAAATTCCAATCTATCTTTTTCTACCCCTTTGAAAATCCATATTCACGCTTATATTCTTCGACACCCTCTTCTCTATCTCAAACTATCCTTTATCTACATCAGTATTTTTTTACCCCTCTGTCAATCTAAATTCCTGTCTATTTTTTTTAATCTGCTCTTCTCTATCTCATACTACACGTCATCTATCAATATCTATCCTTTTCTTTCTCCTTGTCAAAATAAATTGACTTATATCTTCTGCAATTCCCTCTTCTATATCTCATCCTATTCTTTATCTATTTATGTCAACCTTTTTTTATCTGTGTTAATCTAAATGTTCGTCTATTTTTTTATCTCCTCTTCTCTATCTCTTCTCATTCCTCATTTTTCCACTTTGATGTTTCTAAATCTTTTTCAATACCTTTTTCTCTATCTCAACCTTTCCTTTACCTAACCATATCAATATTCTTTTCCCTCTCTTTCAATCCAAATTCCCAACTATCTTTCTTAACCTCATTTTCTCTATCTCTGCGTAACTGAACTCTAATCAATTTCTCTCTTTTTATATCTATTCATTAATCTTAATTCACGCCTATCTTCTTTAATTACTTCTTCTCTGTCCTATTCTCTATCCTTCTCTACATAGCAACATCTATCTTTTTCAACCGATTCTTCTCTATCATCTTCTCCACCCTTTTTTATCGATCATCCTCTATCTTTTTACATCTCTTTGTCAATCTGAATTCACGTTTATCTTTTTCAATAGCCTCTTCTCTCTCTCATCATATCCTTTGCTTATCTACTAAGCAATATTTATCCCATATTTATCCTTGTCTGTCTCCTTGGCTATCTTATCCTGATCGAATTCTCTATCCATGGAAATAATTTGTATTCTCTCGGTCAATATAAATTTCCTTCTAAATTTTTCAATACCCTCTTTGCGATTTCATTGTATCTTCCGTAATTTTCTCATCTCTATCTCATCGTATCCTACAATTATCAACGTATATCTTTTTCTATTTCCTTTGCAAAATAAATTTACTTCTATCTTTTTCAATCCCCAATTCTCTATCACAGCCTATCCTATATCTACTTATATACATTTTGGTATATCCTCGTTAATCTAAATTCACGTATATTTTCTCAAACTCCTCTTCTCTATCTCTTCCTATCATTTATCTATCCACGTCAATAATTTGCAAACTGTGTCAGTCATAATTCCCGTCTACCTTTTCTAATCCCTTTGTCAATCATAATTCACGTCTATCTTTTTTCACCTCCGTGTCTACATACATTTACGTCTATCTTTTTCAATTCCTTCTTCTCTATCTCATCCTATTCTTTATCTATTCATGTCAATATTTTTCTATCTCCGTTAATCTCAACCCCCGTCTAACAAACAATTCTCTATCCACGTCAGTAATTTGCAATCAATTTAAATCCTTATCTATCATTTTTAATGCCCTCTTTGCTATCTTATCCTATCCTTTCCCTATTCATGTCACTGTGTTTATCTTTGTTAACCTAAATTCCCGTCCATCTTTTTAAATCTTTTCTTGTCTATGACATCCTATTCTTTCTCTATCCAAGTCAATAATTTTCTATCTCTCTTTCCATCTAATTCTACTTCTATGTTTTTTTATCTCCTCTTCTCTATCTCACAGTATCCTACGTCTATCAACATTTATCTTTTTGTCTTTCTTTGTCATTCTAAATTCATTTTTTCAGTATTTTTTTTTCTATTTTTGTTCATCTAAAGTCTCGTCTATTTTTTTAATCCTTTCTTCTCTATCTCATCCTATCCTTCATCTATCCACGTCAATATTTTTCTATATTTCCGTCAATATAAACTCCTAAATCTTACAATCTTGCCTATCTATTCATTTCAATCTTCTTCTATCTCGTCTTTTTCAATCCTCTCTTTTTTCTTTCATTCTCTCCTTCATATATCTACCTCAACCTGAAGGTTTTGCCGCTAGGTGGCTCACGTTTAATATAACCAACAAGTTGAATCAGTATTCCGGCCTATAAATAGGGGCTTAAATAAATTCCCTAACTTTTCGATGGCTTCTCGAATGTTTAGGGATAGAAAGGGATAAGCGATTAATGATAAATACTAATCACTAAAGATAGAAAAAGGGATAGACAAAGATACAAATTTATACTAAAGAGCTAGAATGAAAAGAAGAAAAAGAAAAGAGTCCTTGGTTACAAAATCCCCCAAGTTCTATCTTTCTCAATCTTTCTACTTCCAGCAGCGAATTTCTTGTTTTTCTTCCTCTGTTATAAAAGATAAAAGATTGATTCTCTTTCGAACCAAATTCCATCCGAAAAATAATGGATTTACATAATATATTGATCTGGATACAGGTGTTAATTTCAGCATCCTCCCTTTTCTTTGTGCCTTTGTGCCTTTATGCCATAGGTGGTCTAACGTGATTAATCGCAAGTCTGAAAGATTTCATCGAGTATGGGCGTCAGGTAGCAGGCGACTCTCCGCGGGGGTCTTTACGCATTAGCTTCTTGAGGAGCGTTTGAACTCTCTAAAAAAAAAGAATAGATACTAACTAAAAAAATCCGGAATATAAATTTATTTATAATTAAAACCACTTTTTAATACAGAAATGTCATAAATTTCGGGCAATTTAATTATTAATAAATTTGAAATTGTGGACAATTTTCCCATGTTCAATATTTTCTTCTTCTGGAATTTTAGAGTGTCGAGAATTTTATTTTTTAGAAACGCTTTTCCCTTTTCTTTAAAAAGAATTCTTAGTTTTTTCTTTGTTTTCAATTAAATTTCCTTTTTTCTTATTTTTTAGCTTAAATTTAAACTGAATTAATAGAACCCAATAAGTTTTGCTTCACAATTCATCTAGAAAATAAAATTTCTTACTGAAAATATAACTATTTTATATATTTTAGAACTAATTTTAAATTGAAGATTTCCAATATTCGTCCTATTTGGTAAAAAATGAATTTCCTTGGTTGAAAATTCAGCCTTTTGTATGTATAATTTCTTTTAAGGCTCATCACTTTATTGGAATTATTAATTATTATTAATTATTGGAATCACTTTATTTAATTATTTTAGCAAAAATTCGTTGTCTTTTTGTTTTTTAAAAATTCATTTTCGCTAATAATAACTAATAAATTTTTTGTCCGGAATTCAAGGAATTCAGAGTTAAAAGAAATCAGAAATTTAAGGAATTCAGAGTTGAAAGAAATCAAGAATTAAAGGAATTCAGCGATTTCAAAGAATTTAACGACTTCAAAGTTCAAAGAATTCAAGGAATTCAGATAATCCTAATAATTTAGAGAATTCAGACAATTTCAGAAATTCATATAATTCAAGGAATTCGAAAAATTCATGGAATCCATGGATTTAATAAAATTGAAGATTTTCTCAAATATTTAAGGAATTTCAGAGATTTAACGGAATTCAAATGAAGGAATCAGAGTTCAAAGAAATTAGGAATTCAAGGAATTCAGAGTTCAAAGAAATCAGAAATTTAAGGAATTCAGAGTTCAACGAAATCAGAAATGTAAGGAATTCAGAGTTGAAAGAAGTCAGGAATTTAATTAATTCAGCGATTTCAAAGAATTCAAGGAATTCAGATAATTCTAAGAATTTAGAGAATTCAGACAATTTCAGAAATTCATAGAATCCAAGGAATTCACAAAATTCATGGAATTCATGGATTTAATACAATTGAAGATTTTCTCAAATATTTAAGGAATTTCAGAAATTTTACGGAATTCAAATAATGCAGAGAATTTGAGGAATTCAGGGAGTTAAAAGATTAAAAGGAATTCAGAGAATTCAAAGAAATCAGGCATTCAGAGTTCAAATAAATCAGAAATTTAAGGACTTCAAAGTTCAAAGAAATCAAGAATTTAAGGAATTCAGCGATTTCAAAGAATTCAAGGAATTCAGATAATCCTAAGAAGTTAGAGAATTCAGACAATGTCAGAAATTCATAGAATTCAAGGAATTCAACGCTTTTAAAGAATTCAGATAATCCTAAGAATTTAGAGAATTCAGACAATTTCAGAAATTCATAGAATTCAAGGAATTCAAAATATTCATGGAATCCATGGATTTAATCAAATTGAAGAAATTCTAAATATATAAGGAATTTCAGAAAATTCACGGAATTCAAATAATGCAGAGAATTTAAGGAATTCAGAGAGTTAAAGGATTACAAAGAATTCCAAGAATTCAGAGTTCAAAGAAATCAGGAATTCAAGAAATTCAGAGAATTCAATGAAATTAGGAATTCATGGAATTCAGAGTTCAAAGAAATAAAAAATTTAAGGAATTCAGAGTTGAAAGAAGTTAGGAATTTAATTAATTCAGCGATTTCAAAAAATTCAATGAATTCAAATAATTCTAAGAATTTAGAGAAGTCAGACAATTTCAGAAATTCATAGAATTCAAGGAATTCCAAAAATTAATTGGAATTCATGAATTTAATAAAATTGAAGAAATTCTCAACATTCGAGAAATTCACAATGTGTGCAATTTATAAAATTCAGGAAATTGAAATAATTACAGAAATTCATAAGATATTAGGATTTCGTAGAATTACCAAATATTCCAAGAATATGGAATATTCAAGAAAATTAAGCAATTCTGAATATGCGAAGATTTCAGGAAATTCTGAATGTTTAAAGATTTAAGGTCATTTAAGGAATTAAATTTGTTTATAAATTCAGGGAATTTTGCATAATGAAGAAAATCAGTCAATTTCGAATATTGAAAAGGGAATTTCCAATATTGAGAAATTTCAGGGAAATTCTAATATTGAAGAAATTTAGGGGAATTTAAATATTGAAGAAATTCAGGATATTTAGGGAATGCAAGAATTTTGGAGAATTTAGGGAATTTCAAGAATTCATAGAATTTCCAAATATTCAAGGATATCCCAAATATTGAAGGAACTTAAGGAATTTTGAATATGCGAGGATTTTAGACAAGTCTGAATGATTGAAGATTTAAGCAAAATTAAGGAATTCAGATATTTTTAGAAATTCAGGGAATTTTTAATAATAAAAATTTATGAAATTTCGAATATTTATAAAGTTCAGGGAATTTTTAATATTGAAGAAATTTAGGGAACTTCGAATATGGAAGGAATTCAGGATATTTGAGGAATGCAAAGATTTCAGAGTATTTATGGAATTTCAAGAATATCAGGAATTCAAGGAATTTTAGAAATTCGGGTATTCGAAAGACTTCAGGAAATCAAAAGTATACGTGAATTTCATAGATTTAATAGAATTCAGGGAAAGCTGATAATTTTGGGAATTCAGGGAATACCGAATATTAACAAAAGCAGAATATGTAAGAATTTCAGAGAGTTGAATGATTTTGGGGTATTTACGGAATTCAAATATTTTGAGGAATTCATAGAGAATTCAATAAATTCATTATATTAAAGGAATTCAAGAATTTCAGAGAATTCAGAGTATTTAAAAGACCAGAATCTAAAAATGCAGATCCCCCCAATTTTCTTCAGATGCTGCTTTCTTACCAAACACGATTCGTCAGAATTGTAGATCCTCCTTTTTGCAATAATTATTAAATAATTATCTTCAATTAAATTAACAATATTAAAAAAACGATTTTCGCAAACAGATGTATCTTTTTTCTACGATTCCAGTGATATAAAAAACCAGTGTGTGGCAGTGGGGCCGCGCGCCTGTCAGTAGTGGGGATATTAAAGAGGATTCTTTAGAGCAATTGTGAATAGAGGTATTGATTTATTTTCCGATTTTTGATCATCGTTGAAAGAGATAGCGATTTTAAAGTGTAAAGAAAAAGGTATTTACTGTTAGGGAAGCGTCTCATACACGTACGACTGCGACTGTGACGTATCCGGGGAAGCGTGCAACATTTGACTGGCCTGTCAGAGTGTCAGCCAAGCCCATCCTCTTTCACAACATAGGAAATATTATAATTACCTTCGGTTGGAGTTTCCTCCGCAATACATTCATGATCCACTCGGTTCTCAAAGAAAGAATGGTTTCGGTTCAGAAACCGAAAGTCCAAACCCCCTACATGGAAGAAAATTCTGCGTAAAAAAGCAAGAGGCGCGGGTCGTCCAAACTGAGGAAAACTTTCCGTGAAAAACTTTCCGCGGAAAGTTTACCTCAGTTCGGAATAATCGGCTGACTATTACTCTTATTAAACTATTACAAGAAGAATTCATCAAATTTTGATGAATCTTCATAGATAATACGTAAACGTTAAAAAGGTATTGACGAAGTCGATGTGAAAATTTAAAAATTATTCATCCCTTTTGTCCGCCAATTACAGCAGATAAATTTTTTGAACCAAAGACTTGATGAAGCTTTGTAGAAAGAAACCTTTTTAATTAAAATTGCACAAATTCAATAATCATTCAAAAAAATTAATTTAAACATCTGAATTTATCCTGAAAAATTAATTTTCAAATAAAATGATGCATTTTCTGCCAAAAAAAGATGAATTCTTAACACAAAATTTTAGAGATCAATTTTTAACTAATAAGAGGGAATTTGTATCAAAATAGTTAATATTTCAAAAAGAGAAACAAATTTTCAATTATTCAAATAGTTAAAATTCCAAATAAAAAATCTAAATTTTCGAAATAATATTTCCATTTTCAACTGACAACATAATATTTTCCCCAAAAAAGAAATAGTTAAATTTTGAATTAAAGAAATTGAACTATTTTGCAGGAAATTATTATATTTTTGTTTTCTTTTCATATTAGTTCAATCAACCTGAAATTAGGCTATTACCTTTTTGGTTTAAAATTTATACTTTTTTTTGTTTGAAAATTGATCTGTTTGACTGAAAATACATGTATTTTGTAGAAATTTCGATTTTTTGTAGAAAAGTAATCTTCTTCGTTAGAAGTTTCCTTTTAGTTGCAAAACCATTTCTTTGGTTAAAAATTAACTATTTTGTTACTTTTGTAAAAATTAATTTTGGTAATTGAAAATTCAAATATTCTATTTTCCGATTGAAATATTCATTTTTCCAATTCAAAGTTTAACTAATTTTTAGAAAATTTGTTGCCTTTTCGTTTGAACATTAATTTCATTATCTTAACATTGAACTATTTCTTTTTTTGTTTAAAAATTTATATTTTTAATGGAAAATTAAACTATTTGGTTAAAAACGATCATTTTTTAAATAGAAAATTCATTCATTTTGGTTGAAGCTTCATGATTTTAGTTAAAAATTTATTTTTATAGCAGAAAATTCAAATAAACTGTAAGAAATTCTCTTTTTGTGGTTGAAGATTTACTTTTATTAACTAAAAACTTAACTATTACATTTTTGGTTGAAAATTTATATATTTTAGTTGAAAATTTAATTTGGCGATTGCTTATTTTGGTTAAAATAACATTTCCTGGATTGAAATTTTAACTATTTTGTTGAAAAAGCGTTTTTTTGTTGTTTTTCAAAATTGCTTCAAAATGTATGTAATTTTATTAAAAATTCGTCTTGCTTGGTAAAAAATTATTCTTATTGAATTCAATATATTACTAACAAACTATAGATGGAAAAAAATGATTTTGGCAGGTAAGCGAACGTTATCAGTTTTTTTTCTTAAATATTATTGAATACATAAATAAATTTAAAAAACAAAGTCGGTATTCTAATCCTACTTTAGATCACAAAAAATATCATATTTTAATTTTAAATTAGAAAAATTTAATTAATTTCTGGTTTCATATCATTAATTATTGATATTTTTTTAACAAAATTAATTATCTAATTAATTATAACATAGATATGACTAAATAAAAATTTTCTAGTACTAAGATTATGAAGATAATAAAATTTTGTTTTAAGAATTGTTGTTAACAATAAGAATTGTATACTAACATACAAATTCCCTAAAATCTTGAAATTACTTATTTACACTTTATTACGTTGAAAATAATAAGTTTCTATCCCTCAAAATAGACAAACAGTACATTTGTTAACTAAATTTGTTGAAAAAATCACAAATTGTTATTGGCTGACAAAATATGATAAATAAGTATGATTTTCGTATAATTTCTGGCCAATTGAGTAGAAAAAACTTGATTTTTTTATCATAAATAACTTCTGTGGACAATTGTTTGTAAAATTTGTTTATGATATTAAAAATTTTTCATTTTCCTTTACGGGATCAAATTAAAAGTAGTTTTTACCTGTAATTTTTTTTATTTATTGCAAAGTAATTGAGGAATCGCTGCCTATCCCTGTCATTCGATTTTCACTCACTTCTTAAAACCAAATTTAATCAATTTTTAAACAATTGCTAAGCTATTATAGCTTTAATTTTTCTTAATCGTTCAAATAGGCTGAGAAATCGCTTCTAAATATCAATTTAGCCACAGACATTGTGTTTGCCCCACTGTGGGCAGGGACCGACATATCAGAACCATGGTGCGGTCAATGTGACCGCACGGCCACACTCAAAGTTTAAGGTAAGTATTGAAAATTGAGCTGTTTCTTTTAATTCAAATTCAACAATTCGTTGAAAATTTATGTGTTTCGTTAAAGATTCATTGAGAATATTATTTAAAAAATTATAACCAAAGAAATGGCCCATTTTCTTTCAAAAGAAATTCGCTTTTGTCCAGGTTACTAAAAAGTGATTAGTTATCTTTAAAGGATTTGGACTCCTGTGCGGATCTGTGTATCAGAAGGAGAACAAGAAAAAAAGGAGAGGAAAAATAAAAAGTAAAGAAAGGAAGAACACAAGGTACGACGTCTGGGCAAACACAGGATCGGCTGGTAGGTATGCGGCTGCTCCGATTGTTCCTTCTGTCCTTTCCATCGTGAGCTAGAAATTTGCCGGCGTTCTGGACATGAGCAATGCAATTCCTTTCCGCGACAATCGATTGTTCGGTCTCATTTGTCAACAAGCGGACCGTTTAAATGCAAATGAACCAGGTAGATTCTGTCGCTGCCTCACATCCCACCACATAAACGGAAGCCAGAGATGAACAGGTTTCTCGATTTGGTAATGACATTTGATTACTTTATCCAAGAGACACTCCAAACAGAAATTAAAACTAATCGTCAAACCCTAATTAGACAACAATTTCTTCTTCATTTATAATGTGTCCCTTAGGATTTAAATGACCTCTTTTTCTTACAATTTTAGCTTTTAAACATATTTGATATTGTCTTATCTTCACTATTTCCAATCCTTTCATCCATTCCTCAACCATTCTTCCCTTAAATCTTTACGCTATCATCTTGCCAGCCTTCAATATCTTCTATCTTTTATAGCGCCATCCTAATTCTTCCATCTAATTGTCACCCAATCCTCCCTTAAAATCTTTGCTACATTCTCTTGCCGGCTTTCTTTATCTCTTATCTTCTATAGCCCCACCCCAATTCTTCCATCTAATTCTTACTCAATCCTCCCTTAAAATCTTTACCACATTATCTTTGAGACTTCTTTTGTGTTTAGTACCTCTCCTACATCCTTCACTTAAATCCCATACTTCCTCTACACATCCACATATTATGCATTTTCGATTATTTTCCTTGTCACAATTGACACTATTATATTATCCTTACTATTTACGACGAATTTCATTATTACTTATAGCTGGATCCTTATTTGCTTACCTTAACCTTGTGATTTTTCACATTCACTAAATCATTCTTTTTCACTTGTTCCTCTAGAACTATTCAATTCTTTTATCCATTTCTTCACAAATATTCCCTCAAAATCCTTACCATACTCTCTTGACAGCTTCCTTCATCTTAAATTCATCTTTTTCATGCTTACAATACATTCCCTGTTTCCTATTACTATTCACAGATTCTGCACTTTCCGTACTTCTTCGTTTCTCCATACACCATATTATCGTATCCTTATTATTTTCAACTATTTAAATAAATTCGTATACTTGGATCCTTACAGGCTTACCTTAACCTTGACAATTTTCACATTCATTCTTTCTTATTTGTTACTCTAGCCCCTCCCCGATTCTTGCGTCCAATTCTCACCCAATCCTCCCTTAAAATATTTACCAAATTACCTTGCAAGTTACAATAATTCTTATAGCTAGATCCTATCTTGCTTACCTCATCCTTGCTATTTTTCACATTCACTCTCTCCTTTTTTTCATTCATTCCTTTAGTCCCATCCAATTCTTTTATCCATCTCTCTCCCAATATTCTCCTAGAATCTGTACCACATTATCTTACCATCTTTCTTTGCCTTTAATCCCTCTTCTACATGTTTGCACTTCCCATTCAGAAATTCTGCACATTACAATTTACAACTATTTACATAAATTGTTATAACTGCATTTTTACTTGCTCACTTCGTCACTGCCATTTTTCACATTCAATCTCTCATTCCTTTTCATTTGTTCTTCTAGTCGCAAACCGATCTTTCTAACAAATGTCTTTCCGTATCCCTTTCTCTAATTCTTCATATACTTCAATCTTATCTCGTATATCTCTATCATTGAAGATCTACCTTCTTTCTTATTCTCATCTCGTTTGTTCAATAGCCCTTCCACTCCTTTCTTCTATTTCCTTCAAACACATATCTCTGCTCTATATCCTGATACCAGCCATGCTTGCGTATCAACGACCAAATTTCTCCTTCTTCAATCTTTTTCTTCCTACTGCTCAAATCTCATTAACTCTGCCACTTTTTTACATCCTTTCCCCCTCCTTTTCTAAGCCTCATTATCTTTTTCTTTTCTACGTTAGGATTCTACTTTATCCCATCTAAATATTTCTATAATCCTGTGATTCTATGCAGCCCACCATCTTTCTTTCATCTGCTGCAATCGCCACTATATCATCCGCTATCAGTTCTATTTTTTTATTTTCCCATAACTCAGCTTTTTTGTCCTGAAACTTTTCTGATTTGATGGATCCACTTTTTACTTCTCAACTTCTTCCTTTAGCCTCTGCAAGAAAAAGTTACAAATAGCTAAAGTAATGTTGACATGACTGTCCCTTCCCTATAATCTTTTACATCTTCTTTTTCGCCTATTTCCACTATAACTATACCACTACCTCTTCTCCCTATAACTCTGACAACACCTCTCGTCTTCATATTCTACTGTCAATTTCCCATGTTAAGTGGTCTTT
>JAWWLR010000034.1:103287005-103301138 GCA_035041075.1 Acraspis erinacei | reverse complement strand
AGTGAAGAAAGGCTTGTGTGGAAGGGGGTGTGGGGAAGGGGAAGAGGAGGGGGTGTGGGAATGAGAAGAGAGGGGGAAGTTTGGAAGGGGCAAGGATGATAAGATAGGATCAGATTGGAACGTATGGGAGCAGATGGGATCGGAATGGGTGGGATTGGATCATAGGGGATCGGATCGGATTAGATCAAATGGGATCGGATCGGATCAAATGGGATCGGCACTTGTTGAATATTTGGACATCTGGAGAGAGTACCCTAACTCTTGTGATTCTGATAGCCGTACGTCAGAACTTGATAGTCAGATCCTTTGACATGCTAGAAGACAAGTGCAACCCTGGTTTTTGAGTATTGCGAAAGAAGAAGAAAATGCAGCCCTCTCGAACACAAGCAACAGTCGAGATAAATTGCGGAATGAAGTCGGCCGTGCAGAGCAGGTATTCAGGGTGGCGAAGGGAACGGCGCGGCGGTCCACTGCGGCCACATCAAAGCTACGAGTGCCGACTGCCGGGCTTTGGCATCGGCTTTCCTTCTCGTCCATGCGTGCCCTACTTCCACATGTGTGCGTGAATAATCCGACATACACACTTCTACGCTCCCGACACCGTCGTCGTTCGGTCGTTCGATTCCGGTCGAACCGGTGTTTCAATGTGCGTGCATGCATGCGAGTGCGATTCCTTCCTTCGTTTCTTCGTTTCTCCGCTCTTTCGTTCGTTACCAGGCTCTTGTATGTACACGGAAGGGACAGCGGGATCCTTCGTCCAACCGCGAATCAGCGCGTCAGAGGACCGATTCCGACCCGCGGGCGCAAAACGTTCCCCGCTACGATAGATACCAAGCCTTGGGAAATAAAATGATCTTACTGGGAACAAAGTGTGGATCCGGGTGGGGGGGGGGATTCCCCCACCGTGACTTAACACAATTTATTTTAAATTAGATAATTAGTTTATCAGGTGCATAGAGTACTTGAGGCCTCTTAATTAATTTGAAAATATTGAGATCCCTAATTATCAGACCTTACTTTTAGTTTTGTTTCCTGAAATTTTAAACCGCTTACTTCAAGTTTTATCCCCTCTCACCTTAACCTTCTATCTAATGCGATTTATTCCAACTATTTTTTTATTTTATTTTATTTACAGGTTATCCAAAAATACCTTAAGACGGTTCGCGGGAGGAGTTTGTGAAATGTTACTGTTTCTTAATAATTACCGAAGTAGTTCAATTTTGAAACTAGTATTTGCGAGTTTTTAACCAAGAAATATAAAGATACAAAAAAAATATATAAGAGTTGATATTTTAACGAAAGCAAGATTTTCATTTTGAAGTAGGAACAGTTGAATTAACGAGAAAAGTAGAATTTCAACAAAATACTTGAATCGTCAAGATAAATCCTCATACAGAAATTTTGAACCAAAAAGTGGAATTTTAAAGCTTAAAAGACTAGCTTTCCACAAAACAGTTCAATTTTCAATGAAATAATTGTTTCTTCAATCAAATAATTACATTTTCAATTAAATAATCCAATTTTCATTCAAAAAGATAAATTTTTAACCTAGAAGATTAATTTCCTACTACAAAGGACGAATTCTCAACAAAATATATATACATTTTGACCAAAAAGACGAATTTTGAACGAAATAAATCAATTTCAAGCCAAACATTGAGTTTCCTACGAAGAAGATTAATTTTTTACCAAAGAAGAAGAATTTTTTACAAATTACATAAATTTTACACCGAGTAGTTGATTTTTTAAACCAAAAAGCTGAACTTTTAACCAAGAAGATTTCATTTTCAACCAAATAGTTATATTTGAAATTTAGGAAAAAATATATTTTTCAACAAAAAAGATGTTGAGCAAAGTACATACATTTAATTTAAGAAAATCAATTTTTAATTAAAATTAAACAGTTAAATTTAACTTGAAAAATCTATGTTGAAGTTTGAAAAACAGATTTGCATTTTTAACCCGGAAATATAAAATTTGGACACACAAGTTCATTTTCAAATGAATTAGTTAAATTTTTAGTTTGAAAAAATTATTTTTCCCTCCAAAAAGAGAAACTTCAACAAAGTAGTTCAATTTTTAAACAAAGAGATGAATTTTCAACTAAAATTAAAAATCTGCAACCAAAGTAGTCAGGAAAAGAGTCAGAAAATAGGGCACAGATAGATAATAAATAAAGCTGGAAAAGGGGATAGAATACTTACAATGCTATTCAAAGAGATTTTTTAAAATCGAATCTGGAAATCCGGCATAAATAGGCTGTAAATACAGATGGACAGTGGGCAGTAAATAAAACTGAAAAGGGGATAAGATATTTTTAATGGTTTTTCTAGCAATTTTTTAGAGTTGGATCAGGAAATAGGACATAAATATATCATAATATCATAATATCATAAATAGCCTATAAATAGAGCTAGACAGGGGGCAGGAAATAAAACTGGAAAAGGGGATAAGATACTTATAGTGGTTTGTCTAGCGTTTTTCTAGATTGGTATCAGGAAATAGGACACAAATAGGCCATAAATAGAGTTGGAAAATGAATAAAATACTTATAGTGGTGTCTCTAGCGATTTTTTAGACTTGAATCAGGAAATCTGGCATAAATAGACTATAAATAGAGGTAGAAAGTGGGCAGGAAGTAAAACTGGAAAAGGGATAAGATACTTAAAGTGGTTTTTCTAGCAATTGTTTTGCAATTGTTTAGAGTTCAGTGAGGAAATAAGGCACATATAGGCCATAAATAGAGCTGGAAAAGGGATAGAATACTCATAAGGGTGTTTACAGGCAATGTCTAGAGAGGGATCAGGAAATTGGGCCTAGATAGACCACAAATAGAGCTAGACGGCGGACAGAAAATGGAGCTGGAAAAGGAATAGATACTTAAAGTAGTTTTTTTAGAAAATTTTTAGAGTATAATTAGGAAATCGGCTACAGGTAAGCCAGACATAGAACTGGAAAGGGGTGGGGGGAAATACTTATAGCAGGTTTCTTTGGGATTTCGATAGTTAGGTCAGGAAATCAGGCATGAATAGACTATAAATATAGCTGCACATGGTGCAGAAAATGAAACTGAAAAAGGGTTTAGATAATTAGAGTGGGTTTAGTAGCAATTTTATAGAGTTCTGTCAGGAATTAGGGCTTAGATATTTCATAAATAGAGCTGGAAAAGGGATAGAATACTCATAATGGTGTTCCAAGGTAATTTCTAGATTTTGTCAGGAAATTAGGCGTAGATAAACCATAAATAGAGCTAGACGTAGGGCAGGATGTGGAGCTGAAAAGGGGATAGGATGCCTATAATGGTTTTGCTAGAAATTTTCTAGACTTCAATTAGAAAACAGGACAAAAAATGGACTATAAATAGAGCTGAAGAGTAGGCAGAAAATAAAGCTGGAAAGGGGGATAAGATGCTTAGTGATATACTAGTGTTGTTTGAAATTCTCCAGAGCTGGGTCAGAAAATCAGGCGTAAATTGACTAAAAATAGAACTGTAGATGGCTCAGGAAATGAAGCTGGGAAAGGGTTAAGATACTTAAGGTGGTTTTTCTAGCAATTCTCCAGAGTTCAGTCAGGATATAGGGCATACATAGGCCCAAGATAGAGCTGGAAAAGGGATAGAATACAGATAGTGGTATTCCTAGGGAATATCTAGATATGGTCCAGAAAATCAGGCGTAAATAGTCTAGAAATAGAGCTGGGTATTATGCAGGAAAGAAAGCTGGAAAAGGAATAAGATACTTGAAGTGATATTTGTAGCAATTTTCTAGAGATGGATCGATAATCATATAAAAATAGGCCATAAATAGAGTTTTTTAGAGTTAGATCGCTGAATAGACCATATAGATAGTCCATAAATAAAGATGAACAGGGTCTATCACGCTGATAGCCCTTTTTTCCTTTTTCGCTCAGCTGAGAATCGAACCGAGATGCTTCGATTACCGGTCAGTTGCTCTATCCACTAAGCTACTGGAGAGATCGAAAGAGGATTTTTTTTATTTTAAGAAACTCCATATGGGAATATGTAGATGTCTATTTTCACGTAATTTGATAATTGTCTCATCTTATCGGTAATTTACCATCCCGATGATCTCTTCAGTGGCTTGGTGGGTACAGCACCCAACCGGTAATAAGAAGACCTGGGTTCGATTCCCATCGGAGAAAAGGGGAGGGATCTTTTTTCACAGATAAAATGCAATGAAAGTAGTCTCTAATCAGAAATTAATTCTCATTCTGTATAATTATTGTAATTTCATAAAGTAGACCCATTCTTTAAATCTGGTATGTTGGTTTTGCACTAATCTCCTGGTGTTTGTATATCGAAATCCAATCAAAGTTCTCTGTCATGTCCAGGGCGATACCTCGGTCAATCGCGTTTGCGTTTCCAAGCGACTCGAAAGTGAGAAGCGTTTAAGCCGGTATTTGAACTACTCTGATGACGGTAATCACGTTCGCCCGGCGCTTCAATTGCACGTTTCATCGAGTTTCCGCGCCTTGGTTACTTTACGATCGAAAGTAATCCACCGTAGTGGTCAGAATCGCGTTCTTCTCATCCGAGCTGCTCCTTTTCCTTGTCTTTCGAAAGCCAATTCTCTTACGGTTTCTAGAGTCAAAAATTCTCGAAGATTTAAATTATTGAGGGAGAACCTTGCCGAGAACGCTTTTCTCTTTTGAAGGAATATTCTCTCTTTAATTGCTATTCGTCCAATTAGTGACTGCAGGAAGTGACATCACGAGGCTCCCCAAAGGTTAGAGTATGTGGGTCATCGAATTTGATTTCACTAGGACAAGGCAGACTCAGATGTACTGACTAAGGTTAGTGACTTTTTTATTGCATTACATTCTTTATAAATAACCACAACAATTTTGATAGCTGAGTTTGCCAATTGCCCGTTTAAAGTTATCAATTCGCAGTACCCAGTTTGAAATTACCAATTCGCAATGAACAATTTGAAATTATCAGTTCGCATTTGCTAATTCACAATTACCATCTCACTTACCAATTCTCAATTGCCAGTAAATAGTTATCAATTTGCAGTTACCAATTCGCTGTTGCCAATTTGCAGTTATTAGTTCACAGTTGCCATATCATAGTTACCAATTCGTAATCACCAGTTAAGATTGACCATCTCACTTACCAATTCTCAATTAAAAATCTTAGCTATATATTCTCTGTTATTAGTACTTAGGAACTCCGAGTTTCTAAGTCACAGTTACCAATTCGCAGTTACAATCTGGCAATCAGCAGTTCGCTGTTACCAGTTCGCAATAACTAATTTGCAAATACCAATTCGCAATGCACGATTCGAAATTATTAGTTCGCAGTTACTATTTCTCAATTACTAATTTACTAACCAATTCTCACTTGCCAGTGCATAGTGACCAATTCGCAGTCACCATTTCGCAGTTACCATCTCACTTACCATTTCTTAATTACAATTATTTAGTAACCAATTCTCTATTATTAGTGAAGAGCTATCAGTTCGCATTTACCAATTCAAAATTACCATCTCACTTACCAATTCTCAATGACCAGTTCATAGTCATCAATCTGTAGTTAACGAATCGCTGCTAACAATTCGCAGTTATCAGTTCACAGTTGCCATATCGCAGTTACCAATTCGCAATTACCAGTTCGCAGTTAACATCTCACCTAACAGTTCTCAATTACAACCCTGCAGTTACCAATTCTCTGTTATTATTACACAGTTATCAATCCACAGTTGCAAATTCGCAGTAACCAATTCTCCAGTTACCAGATCGCAGTTGCCAGGGCGCAGTACCAATTCGCAGTTACAAATCGGCAATTAGCAGTTCGTAGCTATCAGTTCGCAATAACTAGTTTGCAATTACCTATTCAGAATTTCTAATTCTCAATGCGCATTTCGGAATTATTAGTTCGCAGATGCCAATTCTCAATTGCCAGTTCATAGTCATCAATTTGCAGTTACCAAATCGCTGTTACGAATTCGCATTTATCAATTCGCAGTTGCCATATCGCAGTTACCAATTCGTTATTACCAGTTTCCAGTTACCATCTCACTTATACCAATTCTCAATTAAAATTCTTCAGTTACCAATTCTCTGTTGATAGTAGAGAGTTGCCAATCCGTAGTTACAAATTCGCATTCAACAGATCTCGATAGCTAGTTTGCAGTTCCCAATTCGCAATGCACAATTCGAAATTATTAGTTCGCAGTTACCATTTCATAATTACTAATTTACTAACCAATTCTCAATTGTCAGTGCATAGTTATCAATTTGCAGTCACCAATTCGCTGTTACCAATTCGCAGTTATCAGTTCGCAGATCCCATATTGCAGTTACCAATTCGTGTAGTCACCAGTTCGCAGTTATCATCTCACTCACAATTTCTTAGTTACAATTCTTTAGTAACCAATTCTTTATTATTAGTAAAAAACTATCAATCCGCAGTTAAAAATTCGCAATTATTTCATTTCATAATATTTCAATAAAGTTGCAAACAACTTATACACAAAAATTAAGGCACTTCAAAGATTTGAAGATCATTTTAAATATTTCAAGGCATTTCAAAACATTATTACATTTTTTTAAGATATTATAATATTTTTAAAGATCCAAAGAAATTAGATTAGTGTTCAAAGGGCTTTAAAGATATTTTGATATTTTACAAGATTCCAAGGAATTTCTAAGAATTTTAAAATATTTCCAAGGATAATAATTTGTTAAGGGATCGCCAAACATTTCAATTATATAAAAAGATTTTAAAAAATTGCATGCGTTTTCAGAGAATTTCGGAACGTTTTGAAGGACTTTATAGATTCTATCACACTTTCGGATATTGTCCAAGATTCCAAAGGAATTTTCGAGACATTTTAACGGATTTTAGCATATATCTAGGATTTTTAGAAATTTTAAAGGTTTAAGCAGTTTTTTTCCCATATTTTATAATATTTACAAAAATTTAAGATTTAAAAGATTTTTGAAGAATTTTTAAGAATTTGGGATATTTTCAAAGATTCCAAGGAATGTCAATAGATTTCAAAGGATTTTAAATATCTTAAGATAGTTTAAAATATTCCAAGAAATTTTCCAGCATTTAACCAAATTTTAAGCGATTTGAAATGATTTCAAAGGTTTGAATAAAATTTTTAAAAATGTTGTAAAGTTCCTGAGGATTTTAGTAATTTTAAGGAATATAAAAGGCTTTCTATAAATTATTTTAAAAAATTTCCCAGGATCGCAACAGACTTACTAATACTTTAAGTATCTCAAAAGATCTCAAGAGCTTTCAAATATTTGAAGGTATTTTCAAACAATCAATTTTTTTTTTTAAATTTTAAAGAATTATAGGGCATTTTAAAACAATCCCAGGAATGCCAAAAGATTTCAAGAAATTTCAGTCTTTTAAAGACTTTAGGGTATTTTACAATTTTCAAGTAAATTTTCAAGAGCATTAAGATAATTCAATGGATTTTTAAATATTTCATCAGCTTTGGAAATATTTTAGATTATTTCGAAGGATTCTAAAGAAATTTCAAAATTTTAGGAAAATTTCATTATCAGATTTCATGTAACTTAACAGGTTTCTCTATTATTTCACAGTGTGTATTTGCAAAGCGTTTCAAAAATTAAAAAATTGTTTTGAGTATTTTAAAAAAATGTCGAAAAGAACAAAATTTTTTAAATGTTTATTATGATTTTCATACTACCGATGTAAAATGCGAACATACCGTATTATTGTTCAAATATTGTTCATATTTTTTTCATGATTTTTTTCAACTCTTTTTATTATACATTGAAATATTTATTTTTATTAAATTTTCATTTAAAATAATGTAAATATAATATTTTAGGCACTTGAAATTGATACACCATTTGAAAAAACAATACATTTCCAACAGATCAAAAATAATTTTCTGTTTTCTTTATGGAATTCGAGGAATATCAGCAATTCATGAAATTTAACTAATTTGCGACATTCAAGGAAATCGTGGAATTCACAGAATTCACGAAACTCATGGAATTCATAAAATTAAAGGAAATTATGGAATTCCCTGACTTCAAAGGATTTACGGAATTCTCAGAATTCAAGAAATATACAGAATTCATGGAATTCAACGAATTCATGGAATTCAACGAATTCATGGAATTCTGAGAATTCTGAGAATTCATGGAATTCAACGAATTCATGGAATTCAACTAATTCAACGAATCCATGAAATTCAAGGAATTAGTGGAATTCAACGAATTCATGGAATTCAACTAATTCATGGAATTCAAGGAATTAGTGGAATTCAACGAATTCATGGAATTCAAAGAATTCATGAAATTCAACGAATTCATGGAATTCAACGAATTCATGGAATTCAACGAATTCATGGAATTCAACGTATTCATTGAATTCAACGTATTCACTGAATTCAACGAATTCATGGAATTCAATGAATTAGTGGAATTTAAAGAATCAATGAATTTTAGGAATTTAATAAAATCGGGAAATGTACGCGATTTACGGAATTCAAGGAATCTAAAGAATTCACTAAAATCAAGGGATCCGCTAGAGTCAACAAATTTACGAAATCCACAAAATTCACGGAATTCGTGGAAGAGACGGAATTCATGGAAATCACGAAATTAATAGATTTCGCGGAATTCGAGGAATTTAAGCAATTCATGAAATTGAAGTAATTCGCGACATTCAAGGAAATCGTGGAATTCCTAGAGATCACGAAATTCATGAAATTCAAAGAATTTATGGAATTCCCTGACTTCAAAGAATTTACGGAATTCTCAGAGACGGAATTCATGGAAATCACGAAATTAATCGATTTCACGGAATTCATGGAATTCGAGAAAGTTAAGCAATTCATGAAATTTAACTAATTCGCGAAATTCAAGGAAATCGTGGAATTCATAGAATTCAATAAATTCAAGGAATTCATGAAATTTAATTAGTTCATGAAATTCAATGAAATCACGGCCATTACATTCAATTCCTTGAATACCATGAATTCCTTGAATTTGTTGAATTCCATGAATTTCTTGAATGCTATAAATTCCTCTAATTCCAAGAATTCCGTGAATTCCATGACTTTTTCGAATTCCGTTTAATCCGAGAATTTTATGCATGCCATACATTTCGAGGATTCCTTTAATTTCGTGATTTTCATAAATTCCGTGAATTCCTTCAATTCCATGAATTCTTTGAATTTCATCAATCCTGTTATTTCCATAAATTTTGGGAGTTCCTTGAATTCCTTGAATTCCATGAAATCTGCGAATTCCTTCACTTCTGTGAATTTCATGAATTCCGAAAATACCCTAAATTTCGTGAATTCGTTCATTTCCGTGAATTCCGAGAATGTCATAAATTCCGTGAATTTCACGAATTCGTTGAATGTCCAGAATTCCAAGAATTTCTCGAATTCCGTTTAATCCGTGAATTTTACGAATGCCGTTAATTCCTTGAATTCTTTTAAATTCGTGAATTTCGTAAACTTTTTAATTTCGTGAATTCCATTAATTTTGCGAATTTCTTGAATTCCATGAATTCCTTGAATTCGATGAATTCCACGAATTCCATGAATTTCTAAAATTCCGTTTAATCCGTGAATTTTATGAATGAATTCTTTGAATTCCGTAAATCCTGTTAATTCCATAAATTTCGGGAGTTCCTTAAATTCCATGAAATCTGCTAATTCCGTCACTTCTGTGCATTTCATGAATTGCGCAAATACCATAAATTTCGTGAATTCTTTTGTGTGCGTGAATTCCGAGAATGTCATGAATTCCGTGAATTTTTTGAATTCCCGGAAGTCCTTGAATTCGGTGAATTCCGTGAACTCCTTAAATTCCATTAATTCCCTGATTTCCTTGTGCAAAATGTTTGTCTTACAAACACTTTAATAAAATTCTTGTTGAATTCCGTACATTTTTAACAGTAAATATTTATAATATAACAAAATGTATAATATAATAAAATCTATAAAATAGTAAAATTTATAATAAAAAAATTATGAAATTAAAAAATAAAGAGGAAGCGCTCGGTTATATTCGGTACGCGCAATTATTGTTAGCGAAAGAACTCGAGTTTATGATATCAATAAATATTAGGTATACCTGCTTTATTAATTTTAATGTCTTCATGAAAAAGTCATAATGCTTACACTAATACACAATAAGGAAAGGTTCGTCATACAATTGTGAACGATGACCGTGGGATGAAATGGCTGTGTGGAAGACATACTTATGAAGATAATGATGTTCCTCTGAGAGGTATAAAGATCGAAGAATGGATGAAGCTATTAGGCACAGAGACCATGCCCCAATTCATTTATAAATATACATATTACATCTTCACCTTAGGTAAAGTAGAAGATCACTGATGTTTAGATTATCACACTAAATCCGAAATTATTCCTTCCGCTACAATTCTATTCAATTGATACGAACATTTTTATCAACACTAGCACATTACATGCGCGCGCTAACTTTTCCACTCATTTTTATCATTTACCCAATTTTCTAATAACTATTTATTTGTTAATATTTTCTAAGTACTTATATATTTAGGTCACATTTTTTTGTATCCGTTTTAAAAACTTAATAGACGTCTTGTAAATAAAAATAATTTTTTTAACATGAAGTGCAGTATGGAAATAAATAAAACAATATTTTGAGCTAATACAACCATTCGTTTTTTAATATTTTTTTAGTCAAACAAATTTTGAAATAACTTGCGAGGAAAGAAGTATTAGCATTTTTTTCATGAGACAAATAGGACAGATTTTTTAATATTTCAGATGTGTCAAAAATAATCTAGAAGACTTAATAAAATATATATTTTATTTTACAAAATATTTTTAAACTACGCAAAAACTCTTAAATTCCTAAAAATATTCTTAGATGACTCAAATTTTACTTGAAGTTGTTAAAAATTACTCAAAACGAAAAAAATTACCTCAAAATCTTCCAACATTAAAAAAAAAATATTCGAGGTGTGTCAAAAAAAATCTAGAAGATTCAAAGAAATTTATTTTACAGTATTTTACAAAACATTAGGAAAAATTCGAGCCCTTTTAAAAAATATTTTTTTGACTACCAGAAGTTTAACAGAACTAAAAAATATTTTATAAATGTTCAGAAATAGTTCCAAATTATAAAATATTTTGAATCTATTCAATAAACCTTCGGAATTTTCCTAAGAATTTATATAAAATTTATTTATTCACTTGAAACCTTTCAAATTTAGTTTTCCACACTTTTTATCAAGAATTTTTAATTTTTCAGAAAAATATTAGTGTCCAGATGTTCGCGTCTTTTACTTCCGGGTTTTCTTTCTTTATAAACTTTAACATAAATCTATATTTTGTTAATTCTTCTACAGTTTAAAAATATTCTCCATTCTGTTCAAATCTTCGCAAAATTTATTAAATTTAATGGTTTTATTTTATTTATTTTTTTATTTTTCAATGTTGCCAAAGTTAAAAATTTGGCTTTACAATCTGCTACACTTTTTCGAGAATTTAGGAAAAATTTTGAAATGTTTAGAAATCTTTTTCAAATTTCTCTTAAAGTTCATTTTTTAAATTTAATAAATGTAAATAAATTGTTTAAGGAACCAAAGCAATGTTTATCATTATGCTGAATTTTTTTAAAAGTCCTAAAATATCTTATTAGTTTTCATTGTTTTTAATTCGTTTCGAAACTTCTAGGTACGTCTTAAATTTACTCAAATTTGTTCTAAAATTATATATTATGGCAAAATTTTGCTTTAAGATCTTTTAAACTCTGTTTTAAAATTATAGGAAATAATTTGAAACGTTTTGTAGCCTCCAAGATTGAGTTTCCCTAAAGTTAAAAGAATTAATTTCTTTCATATATTTTTGAAAACATTTTCAAGTCGTTAAAACCTAAAATTATTCTTCTAATATTAAACGTTAACTATTTAAAATTTTCCCACAATTTCATACAGCACCCATATCAAGGAAAAATAAATAAAGTCAAAAATATTCGAACAGGCCGGAACAGCATCAAAACCACGATGCTCACTTCCGAACAGTGAGCATCGTGTTTTCGTTACTGTTCCTGCCTGCTCGAATTTTTTTTTCTTATTTTTTTTTTTAGAAGAAAAACCAGAAGGAAAGGGATTTGATTGGTTGCCTTCTCATTTTTCTTTCCTTTTGTGGTCCAAAAAATCAATTTTATTTTTTTTTTAGGAAAAAATTTTTATCTTTTTTTTTTATCAAAATTCATTAGGAAAATTTTATTTATTTTATTTTAATCTCATTTAGATTTCTATAATTTTCATTTCCCGGTTCTTTCCGGTCAAGTCTTTCCGTTTTTCCAGTCAACTAAAAGTAATCTATCTATAAATTATAAGATTAATTTTCAAACAAAAAGATTAATTTTCTACAAAAAAGAACATTGTTTAACAAAAGACATGAATTTTAACGAAATAATTGAATTTTTAATCAAAGGAGACATATTCTCAAGTAAATAATTTAATTTTTAATTTAAAAAAAAATCAAGTTTCGACAAAAAATGGAATAATTATATTTCTAGTACAAAAAATGTCATCTGTACTGATGAATATTCAACGGAAATAATTTAACTTTCAAAAAAATCCAAAATAATTTTTACGAAAAAAGATAAATTATCAACCAAAAATTAAATAATTAAGTTTTAAGTTAAGAAAACCAATTTTCCAACAAAATATTAATTCGAAATGAGTTTTAAGAAAAAAATTATTTGCAACCAAAAAAGAAACAAATTTTCAATAAAATAGCTCATTTTTCAACTAAAGAAATAAATTTTTAATTAAAATGATGATTCTTTAATAAAAAAATTAATTTTCAACAAACGAGTTTATTTTTTAACAAAGTAAATTTATTTCTAACGCGAAAGATAAATTTTCAACTAAAATGATGAATATTTAACTAAAATACTTGAATTTTCAACCAAAAAGAATAATTTTTAGACAAGGAGATTAACTTTTAAAAAAATAATTTTCTATAAAAAAGTCAATTTTCTACGAAAAGAGTGATATTTGACAAAAATATGTCAATTTTCATCAAAATAAATGAATTTTCAATTTAAAAAGGCAAATTTACATCCAAATTTTTCCATTTTTAACTAGAAAAGGTCAATTTTCCACCCAAAATGGAACGTTCAAATTTTCGGTTGAAAAATTTAAGTCGTAACCAAACCAATGAATTTTCAACTAAAATGATGAATTTTTAAATGTAATTAAAAAAAATTAGTTTGATTTTTAAATGAAAAATATACATTTTCAACCAAGTCGTGAAATTTTCGTCCAAGAAAAGATACAATTTCAACCAAAATAAAATATTTTTTTTCTTTAAAATTCTAATTCTTAACAACAAATCGGATTTTCAGAAAAATAGATAAATTTTCAACTGGAATATTTAAATTTTTAGTTGAAAAATTTATTTTCAATAAAATTTTCTGAAATTTTCTGAATTTTCTGAATGATTCTAAGAGGATTTTTAGAAATTACTTTGTTGGGCAATTATAGCAGAATTTAAAATTTAATGAATGTTGACCATAAATACAAATGATCTGCAATTACTGTATTTTAATTATTGCATTTATTATTTTTGAATAAGGGATATATATTGTTCTATAAATATATAAATAAAAAAAATAAAAAATGGAACCAGAAATGTTTCATATTGACCAATACGAATCCCGAAAAATAAAATTCCCGAAACTGGAAAATTCCCGAATAATAAAATTTCCGAAAAATAAAATTACCGAATTGGAAAAGTACCGAATAATAAAATTTGCTAATAATAAAATCGCCGAAAAATAAAAATGCCGAATTGGAAAATTCCCGAATTATGAAATTCCCGAATTATGAAATTCACGAATTATGAAATTCCCGAATTGGAAAATTCCCAAATGATAACATTCACGACAGTTAATAATATTACCCAATTGGAAAATTCCCTAATAATAAAATTGCTGATAGAAAATTGTCGAATTATAAAATATCGAAATTAGAAAATTCCCGAAATTTAAAATTCCTGAATTTAAACAATTACCATTTTTTCATAAATATATTTTATTGATTACAAATACAATAATGCATTTTTTTAAATAATTTTTAATGCTTAAGATTTCGAAAAT
>JAWWLR010000034.1:103249247-103267937 GCA_035041075.1 Acraspis erinacei | reverse complement strand
TTTTGCAGCTTCAACTTCTGAAAATTCATTTAATCACTTTCTTCCATTTGTAATTTTTTCCATTTTCAAATGCTGAAACTTGAACTGTTCAGAATTCAGTTAAAATTTTTTTTTCAATTTTCTGCAGTTAAAATTTCAACTAAAAATTCAATTTTCATCCATTTTCAACTGTTGGAAATTCCTTTTTAATTTTCTTCTATTTGTAATTGTTGTAGCTTCAAATTTAAAAATTCGACTTCAAATTTAAAAAATAATTAAACTGACAATTCAATTTTCTATTTTCATCAATTTTCAACTTTTGGAAATTGCTTTTTAATTTTATTCTATTTGCAATCGTTGAAGCTTCAGCTTTGAAAAAATAAAGGCATCATTTCATTAAATTTTAAACTTTAACCTATTAATTCAATTTTCTATTATCATCAATTTTCAACTGATGAAAATTAATTTTTCAATTTGCAACTGCCGAACATTAATTTTATTCAATTTGTAATTTTTGCAGCTGCAACTTCTAAAAATTCAATTCATCAATTTCTTTAATTAAAAATTTTTTAAATTTCAATCAATTTTTTTAAAGGTTTGAACATTTTCAAGTTACGTTGAAAGATTTAAAAATAGTATAAAAACTCAATTTTCTATTTCCATCAATTTTCAAATTTTGAACATTATTTTTTCAATTTTAAATTCAACCCGAAAATAATAAATTTAAAAGAGAAATTATTTTTAACCAAATATTTTATTTTAATTAAATGTTCAAGAAAATAATAAAAATTTTAAACACCAAAAATTAATTCTTTACCAAAACTATAATTATAGACTTTTCAACCATAAGCAGTTAATTTTATATGAAACAATATTAATTTCGATTATTTACAAACTGAAGAATAATACTTTAAATATACATTAAAGTTAATTTTTTATTCTTTCAAAATATTAGGTTCAAAACATTACACTGTAATAAATTTAAATAAAAAAACGATCATTGTTGTTCAATAGTAATATAAAAAATTGTAAAGTTTCCTAAAAAATTATTTGGCAAAATTCTCTGAAGATGACTTTAAGCTAATAAAATTCATAATTACTTTACTTAATATATTGCTTTACCTAATTATAATAAATAACTTTTTCCGTAAAATATGTAAACTAAATTAAAATATAATGCTAATATGTCAAAAATTTTTAGGTAAGTTTATCTCTCCTGAATCGCAGAAAGCGCCGTCCCTCTATCGGCCACTCGATGAAGCTTCTAGTCAATTTCGTGGAAAATGCTGTCGACGTCTGTTGCTCACTTGCTGAGGCGCATAACAAATTTTTAGTATCGTATTTAAACTTGTTTAAAAATTATAATTATTAATATTTGGGGCGAAGTATAGTAAAACCTTAACAACTAGAATCTAGATAGCTGTCCTATAGTTAAACATTAAATATGTGAACTATCAAATGTTGAATTTCGTTTGTGCACTGGTCCATTCCAATAATTGAAAAGAACCCATCTGTATAATTGTTTTATTTCATAATTGTATTTTCTTTTAGTCTTATAGTATGATTAGCTGATGTTTAATTAATTTTGGTTAGGTAAGAATTTAATTAGCAGGTGCTCGATTTTGTCAAGATACTTGTCTAATTTCCATTCCTTTGAAAAAACTTATCTGTTCAGTTTGTATTATTGTTGTATCTTCTACCGAAAATTTTTTAAGATTAGCTGATGTTTTTTTGTCGACCAGATAAGAATTTAATCAGAAGATGTTTGATTTTGCTTGTGTACTGGTCAAATTTCGAATCCTTTGAAAGAACCTATATATTTAGTTGATTTTTTCCACTGTTGTATCTTCTTCCAACCATGTTATATAATTAGCTGATGTTATTTGATGTTAAGCAGGTAAGAATTTAATTAAAATTTTTTGAATTTTGTTGGTATACTGGTCGATTTCAGTCTTATTAAAGAAACCATCTCAAAATTTGCTTTGTTCCATATTTGTATCTTCTTCAAACCGTGTAGTAATATTAGCTGATGTTAATTGATGTTCACTAGGAAAGAAATTAATTAGATGATGCTCGTTTTCATTAGCATAGTGTACCTTTACAATCCTTTAAAATAACCCATCTGTATAGTTGATTTCCATTGTTGCATCTTCTCCCAACCGTTTTATATAATTAGCTGATGTTATTTGATGTTGACCAGGTAAGAATTTATTAGAGGATGTTTGATTTTGATAGTATACTGGTTCAATTTGGATTCTTTTAAGACAAATTATCTGTTTGTTTTGTTTGTTCCATTGTTCTATTTTCTTCCGACATTGTTTTATGATTAGCTGATTTTTTTTGTTGACCAGATAAGAATTTCAGGTATACTCGTCCAATTTCCATTCAATTTCCAAAGAGCTTACCTGTTTAGTTGGCTTGTTCCATTGTATCTTCCTCCAACTATGTTTCATAATTAGCTGACGTTATTTGTTGTTGAGAAGGTAAGAATTTAACTAGATGTTTGATTTTCTTATTATACTGGTCTAAATACCATTCATTTGGAAGAACTTACCTGCTTAGTTGGTTTGCTCCATTGTTGTATCTTCTTCCAACCGCGTTGTATGATTAGCTGACTTTAGCTATCTGTTTAGTTTGTTTGTTTCATTGTCGCATCTTCTTCCAACCATGGTGTATAATTAGCTGATGCTATTTGATGTTAAGCAGGTAAAAATTTAATTAGAAGATGTTCTATTTCGTGAGTATAATAGTCCATTTTCCATTCCTTTTAGAAACCTAATCTGTTTAGTTTGTTTGTTTCATTGCTGTTCATTGCTGCTACCGACAGTGTTTTACGATTAGCTGATATTTTTTTATGTTGATGAGGTAAGAATTTAATTAGAAGATGTTCGATTTTTTTGGTATACTGGTCCAATTCCCATTCCTTTGACAGAAGTTATCTGTTTAGCTGCTTTGTTTCATTGTTTTATCTTCTTCCAACCATTGTGTATCATTAGCTGATTTTAATTGATTTTGACAATGTAAGAATTTAATGAGGAGCTGTTGGATTTTGCTGGTATACTGGTCCATTCCAATCTTATAAAAAAACCTATCGGTATAGTTGGTTTGTTCTACTGTTTATCTTCTGCCAACCCTATTGTATGATTAGCTGATTTTAATTGATATTAGCTAGGAAAAAATGTAATTAGAAGATGTTCGGTTTTATTGGTACAGTGGTCCATGTCCAATCCTTTAAAATAACCCATATGTATAGTTGGTTTGTTCAATTGTTTTATCTTTTCCAACCATGTTATTTGATGTTAAACAAGTAAGAATTTAAATAAATAATGTTTTATTTCATTAGTATGCATACTGGTCCAATTTCCATTCCTTTGAGAAAACTTATCTGTTTAGTTTGTTTGTTCCATTCCTGCATCTTCTTCCAACCGTGTTGTATGATTAGCTGATTTTAATTGATGTTGACTAGGTAAGAATGTAATTAGAATATGTTCGAATTTGTTGGTACACTGCTCGATTTAAAATCCTTCAAAATAACCCATGTGTATAGTTCGTTTGTTCTAAACCTTCTTCGTTTGTTCCTTGCCTAATCAGCGTCAATTAACACCAGCTAATTAAATACGTTAACTCTAAATATCCAGACGAAAACATTTACGAATATAGCTTGAAATAATTTCCCAGCCACACTCATTCTTATTCAAAATACTCAAGTTCTCTGCTGCTTCATATATTCCTCGGGAGCAATGGCGAAGAAAAATAGAGCGTTGCATGTATATCTTTGTGGAAGGTGAATAAGACAAGTGGGGCCGACGAAGAGGTCCATACACCACGCGCGCTGATTTTCTTGCACGGGATCAGTAATAACCCAATAAATCAGGGTACCCCGCCAGTGCAATTACGTCTCGTGGCTGAAACTGAAAGACCCAACCCTTCTCGTAAATATTGCCCTCTGCAGTGTGCACCATCGCCGCTTCATCTTTTTCTTCCTCTGGTCTCACGACCCGGGTACCGACCGTGTGCTATGTGTACCCCGTGTGCTTGGGGTTGTCCGTGATTTCTCTCCCTCTTTCCCTCTTTCCCCCTCACACTCTCTTCTTCTCATAACTTCGTTCCTGCAGAGTGCAGACCTGATTTTCTTTTCGCCTCTTTGCTCTTCACCAGAGTCTGGCTCTAGTCTCAACTCCCATGGGAACAACACTCTTCGACTGCGTCCGACTTTGGGGGGTTTAATTGCCACCGAGGTTTAATTCGTAAGTGTCAGCCTGAGAAAGCGAGTCGAGAAAAAAGTACAGCCGAAGAGCTTCAGGGGCTTCGCCTGTAAGGCAGACGTGAACAAGGTCGATCGCTTTGATGCCTACACGGAATAAAATTCCTTGTACCATAAAAAAGCGTTGTTGATACACCGAAGTTTCGAATTTTGATAATCCTAAAGTGCATCATATTTATTTCATATTAGCCTATTGAAGAAGGATTCGTTACAAAGAAAATTATGGGCAAACAATTTATTCAAGCATACCAAGCTAGTAAGACCTAGTAAAGAAAACCTAGTTTCATTAAAATGGCATCGTGAAAAGAAATACTTAATGAATACCCTTTGCAGACTAGATTCCAACAAGGTTTAGTATTTTTATGGTATTTATCTATCAGGTTTTTACTCTTCGGATATTGAAATAGATACTACTCTCTCTTAGACTGCAACATTAGCGAACATTTTCTCTGTTTGATATAAGTACAGCTGTTTTTACCAGCAAACAATCTAGCTGAAGATCTTGAAGGATCCTATCTGATTTATGAGATCTGTGGGCTTCAACCAGTTTTAGCTAGATTTATATAGCACGATCTGATGCTTGTAAAATGATGCTAATAGAATGATGATAATAGGTGCTAATAGAATAATGCTAATAGATGCTAATAGAATCATTCTGCAGTCAAAATTATCGCATTAACAAGAGTAATCTACTCGGATTTTATAATTTTCTGAAAGCTGAACTGCAAAAATTTCTTTTTCAAAACCAACATTTGGCTCTAGTTAAACTAAATCTGTTTGGACCAGGACAAACAAAATTTCATTAGGATGGTAACTATGTTTAACAATGATGAATATCTAGTGTTTCTAGATGTCTAGATTTTTCACTATGTTCTGTCCAAAAGACGCTGTGTTAAGCATAGATGTCTTCATGATCATAAGTAAAATAAACTCCTTGATAAAAATTCAGTTCAATTTAGTGTTCAAAATTTGATGTGAAAACGATTGTTCGAATTTTCTAGGACGTAATGTCTTTCGTTGATGAAGTCCTTTAAGACATGGAAGATATCTGTTAAATTCTGGGTCAACAATGCTATTCCTAATTATTTTTTAATCTCTTTTTATAACTTGATCCTGCAATATGACAAATTTCACTTTAAAAAAAGAAACATTAGTGGTTTTCCATACTTTTCAAGATGAAGGCCTCTTAGGAAGAAAAACAGACAAATTTGGATTTTACATTAGTGAATAGCAACAAAAAAACCTTTTTTGTTTCAAAATTCAAGTACTTAGTTGAAAGTAGAACTAATTTGATACAAATTAATTTATTTGGTTGATAAAATTCATCATTCTAGTTGGAAAATCTTTTTTCTCTAAAATTTGACTCCTTTGCTGACATTTATTTTTTAAATTATTTCTAAAATTAAAATTTAACTATTTCATGTCAGGTCAAAAATTCAAAATTTGATTGAAAATTCATGTCAACGAAAAATTTAACGATTAATTTAAAATGTAACTATTATTATCGTTAATAGCGACAGAAAAGCCTAGTTTGGTTTAAAATTCAAGTACTTATCTGAAAATGGAACTAATTTTTTTTTAATCCATTTTTTTTGGTTGATGTTTCCTCATTTTAGTAGGAAATTTTCTTTTTTTTAAATTTAACAATCTTCATTGATATTTCTTTTTTTTATTTTCTAACTTAAAATTTAGCTATTCATGTTTGGTTACACATTTATTGTTTTAGTTCAAAATTCCTATAAAAATTCAAAATTTGGTTAAAGATTTATGTAGTTTGTTCAAATTAATCTTTTATGGCAAAATTAATATTTTTCTTTAAAAACTCATTTGTTTAATTGAAAGATAGTTTTTTTGGAAAACAATTAATTTTTTTAATGAGTAATTCACCTTTTTAGTTAAAATTTTATTTCTTTTATTGAAAATTAAGCTATTGGGTAGAAAATTCCTTTAAAAATTGATTAAAAATTCATGTATTTTATTAAAGAATTATTTTTTTGCAGAAAATTAATCTTCTTGTTTGAAAACACCTTTCTTCGATTGAAACTTAGTTTATCTATTGAAAACTAATTTTTTAACAGAAAATTAAACCTCCATTTTTGTCGACAATTTTTCTTATTTAATAGAAATTTAATATTTTTGTTTGCAAAATTTTCTACTTGGTTGAAAATTATAAATGTTGTTGAAAATTAATCTTTTTTGTTAAAATTTTTCTTTTTTGGTAGAAAATTTATCTTTTGAATTCAAAATTCAACTATTGTATTAAAAATTTATTTTTATGTGGAAAATTCATTATTTTAGTTGAAAATTACTTTCTTCGCTTTAAAACTTAACCACTTTGTGAACAAATTTTTTTTTAATAATTTTTTTGGTCCGTAAATATAGATATTCCATCTTGTTAAAAAATTTAGATTTTTTTATTGAAAATTCCCTTATCATCTCTTTTGGGTTTCAAATTCGATTATTTGAATAGGTAATGCATATTTTCGCTCGTAAATTCCACTGTTTTCAAAAACTCTTTTTTTTATTTTGAAAATTAGTCTATTTTAGTTGATGATTTAAATAATTTGTTGAAAATTTTTATTTTTTGGAAAAACTTAAGAATCAATAATATTTGTCAAGGAACTGAGAAGAATGAACAATTAGAAATTTGAAAGTTAAAAACTGTTTTTCTAAAAATAGAAATAGATCGAACTTAAACTACCTAGAATTTTGAAAAATGTAATTAACAATTAGAAAAATGTTATTTTTGGTATTACTTTTTCTTTTGGACTTGTTTTTAAAATAATTCAATTTAAAATTTTTGTAATTGAAATTTCTTTAATTTAAACAAAAATTTAAATTTCTGCCAAAAAGATTAATTTTCTACAAAAAAGACGATTTTTCAAACTAAAAATTACGGATCTTTAACCAAAAAAAGAATACTTGAGTTTTCAATTAATCTAATGAATTTCCAGCCATGAAAAAATTTCGATAAAGAGATAAATTTTTAAGTAAAATTATGAATCTTCAACCAAAAAAAAATCTGTAACTAAGTAGTTCAAAGAATTAGTAGAATTTACAATAAAAAAAATAAATTCTCAACAAAAAATGTTATAGGAGATATTTCAACTAAAAATATTTAAATTTTAAATAAAGTTAGTTCATATTTCAACAAAAACGATATTATTTTGTTGCAAAAAACAGTAAATTTAATCAGAGATGAATTTTCCTTAAAAAAATTATTTTCTACCATTAAGGAGAATTTAAAAAAAATCAACGAAAAGAAAAAAAACATCGAATTATAAAAAAAGAAGTTAAATTATCAAACATAGGCATTATTTTTTGAATAAAATTATGAATTATTGAAAAATAAACTTTATTTATTTAACTTTATACAAAATAGAAGAATTTTCATCTAAAAAATAAAAATTTTAAATTCAAACAGATGATTTTTTAACGAAAATAATAAATTAATTCGCAAAAAGATTAATTTTTAATTAAGTAGTTGAGATTTTAAATTTAAAAAAAAACAAAATTTCCACAAACATGTAATAAATAATTTGATGTTAATTGTTCTTTGCCTTCCAGTCTACAATAAATTTTTTTAATATTGATCTTTATTTTTAAATTGTAAAATAAATAAACTGAATATTTAAAAAATATTGATTTTAGATCAGTTGAAATAAACAAACAAATAAAATCAATTATTTAATACATTTTATCTCGTTTAAACCATAACTTTGAAAAATGGAAATGTAATAGATGATATTTTGCCTTAAAAATATTTTTATTTTTAATAAAAATATATAGTATTCAAGCAAAAATATCAAATTTTAACTATAAGATTTATTTTCTACCAACAAAGACAAATTTACCTAATCAGTAACGTCCACTGATCAAATCAGTAATTATGAATTTTTGAAATGGTTATGGTTAATTTAAATCACTTATTATAAAACGTAAGAATTTATTTAGGATTTTCAATTTAGAAATAATTTTGATATTTTATTAAAGCAGAAAATTTAATCGCTTCAATTGTCTGATTGATTCAGATAGTAATATTCACTGATTCATTTTTTAAAGCGACTATTTTGTCAGTAGAAATTAATGATCTATCAGTAAATCGCGCCTAATTAATTAATCAATCAGTCAAATTTTGACTGATCCCCACTAAATCTAATTCTATAGAAAATTATCCTATTATAGTACAAAAAATTCTCAGTTTTGGAAATGGATAATTTTAGACAATTATGTCATTAGTCGTGTCATTTTCTAGCGACTGACCAGGTGCGGTGTATTTGTAACCTAATGGTATAAACCCGCACATGCTTGACACACGCTATATACCAAATTAGAAAAAACTCATTTTTCACCATTAAGGTTATAACAGCCGAAAAAAATTCAACTCTAATTCCCGGAAAAGCAATAGCAATAAAATTTTTAATGTTTCCGCTCGCTCTACGCGTATTTTTTGGCTGATGACTTATTCACAGAAAAAAGTTACAACTTTGATAAGTTTGGTATCTTTTAGAACTTCAACTCGAATAGAATCCTTTGGAAACCCAAAACGGTTCCTTTGGAAAATAAATTGAAGAGAACATGAAGGCTCCTTAGGAACAAGTAATTTATATCTGCAACAAAAAGAAACACCTGTTGCGCAAAAGGAAGCCAAAACGATAAAGTTCCAAAGGAAACCCAAGTTGAAGTTCCAAAGGAACCCAATTTTAATAGAGACTTTTTTCAAAAAAACTCTGTTTCGCTTTTCCCACTTTGACTCTGAAGGAAATAATTTAATGAAGAGAATTAAAGTACCAAATATTATCGGAATTAGAATAGATATAATGACTTCATAAATATAATTTTCAGGTTATGTAGCAAAATTGAACTTGTTATATCGTATACTTTACTGACAAATTCTGTGAATTCCTAACTTACCCGCTTTTCTTTGCAAGTGCATGGTTTGTGAATGCACCTTCATGTTTTTCTGTTCCGGGTTTCTAAAGGAACCCTTTTGGATTTCTATTAAAGCTTAAGTTCTAAAAGAAACACAGAGATAAATAAAACAATATAACTGGGATAAATGGTGCATATATTGAAGTAATAATCTTACATGAAATAAATATAGATTTGGAATAATTTGTTTTAAGTGACGTTAGTTTTTCCTATTTAATTTTTTTTCACTGGGAAACTTGGGTCCTAAAGGATGGCAGCTTTTCCTTTTGTCGTTAGGTCCGCTCCAAAGCAGAACCGAGCAGATCCTTTTCCTCGGGTATGGCCTGTAACAAGCATAGTAAGTCACGAAAAAAAATTCCTGTCTTTCTATTCTTCAGATTCACAAAAAAATTGGGATTTCTATTAGAACCAATTTTTGTTCCTAAGGAGGAATCGAAAAAGGAATCCAAAATAAGCCATCGATCGATAACAGTAAATCGATCCCTAACTTACCAACTCTAGAGATCCTCTAGATAGAGTTGTCTCACAACTTCCCACTATTTTGATTGGCTACCATTAAACCGGAACATGAAGTGATGAAAAGCGCGCGTTTTTCAAACGAAATTTTAAAATAAATTTACCATTTTGAAGAATAAAATGAGAAAGCCTACAATACGAAATATAAACATATCAGAAATACATGAAATATACGAAAATAGAAATATTTATAAAAAAACTATTCCATTGTGTGTTTAAAAGTTACTTTTTTAGTTGAAAATTCAGGTATTTTTATTAAAATTTGTCTTTTTTGGGAGAAAATTAATCTTGTTGGTTCAAAAGTCATATTTTTGGTATATAATTAATTTCTTTGCTTGAAAATTTAACTGTTTTGTTAAAAATTCGTTTTTTTGGGTTGAAAATTAATTTTTTCGATTGAAATGTTAACGGTTCCATTTTTAGTTCAAAACTTATCTTTTCAGCGGAAAATTCGAGTACTTTGTTAAAATTAGTGTTTTTTGGTAGAAAATTAATCTTCTTGGTTACAATATTTTGTTGAAAACTTGTTCTTTTTTGATTGAAAATTAATTTTTAGAAATGTCAATTTAATTATTCGACATTTGGTTGAAAAGTAATCTTTTATATTTGAAAATTGAACTATTTGTTTGAAAATTGATGTATTTGGTCAACATTTATTTTTCCGATAGAAAATTAATAATGTTCGTAGTTTAAAATTCATTTCTTTGTGCAAAAAATTCATTACTTATGTTAAAACTCTATTTCTTAATTTGAAAATTGATTTATTTTATTGAAAATTCATCTTATTTGTTTGAAAATATTTTTTTAACTGAATTTTTAAATATTTCAAGTATAATTTAAAACTTTAAAATCCAACTATTGCGTGGAATATTCATTTTTTAAATACAAAATTTGTTTGTTTATTAAAAACTGAACTATTTTGTTGAAAATTCTTCATTTTTTGTTTAAAAATTCATGTATTTTTTAGAAAATTAATGTTATTGGTTAAAAATTCATCTTTTCGGTATAAAATTCGTCTTTTTGTTATACATTTTATTGATATTTTAATTTATATATTTTGGTTACAAGTTGAACCACCTGGTGAAATTGATTTTTTGTAGACAAAATTCATCATTTTCGTTGAAATTGACTTTTTTTGTCGAAAATTCATCTTTTTTCTTGAAGATTTATCATTTGAGTTAGAATTTTATTTTCGCTTGTATTTTTTATTGATATTTTTAAGCTTAAAATTAAATTATTTCGTTAAAAACTCATAATTATCGGTTAAAAATTAATTCTTTTACAGGAAATTAACTGTTTCATCTTTTTTTTTTTAATATAAAATTAACGTTTTTAGTAGAAAATTCGACTTTCTTGAAAGGAAATTAATTTTTTTCGTTGAAGATTCATCACTTTAGTACAAAATTAATTTTCTTAACTGAAAATTTAACTATTCCATTTTTGGTTAATAATTTATATTTTTAGTTAAAAATTCATGTACTTTTTTGAAAAATCGTCTTTTTTGGTAAAAAAAAAAAATAATTTTCTTTATTGAAAACACACCTATTTGGTTAAAAGTAATTTTTTAATTGAAGATTCATTTTTCAGTTTTTCTGTTAAAAATATTAATTCTTTTTAATAAAAATCTTAATTATTTTTAATAAAAATCTAGCTATTCGATTTTTTAAAGGAATCCTTTTTAGTTCAAAATTCAGGTATTTTGTTGGAAATTCGTCTTTTTTGGTATAAAAATGTTTTTTTCCGGACATTTTTTCTTAGTTCTGAACACCTAATGAAATCTAAAATCCAAATTGAAAAATGTCAAATTACAATTTTTTTAATTGAAAATTTTATTGGTAAGTAGTTGAAATTGTATAATTTCTAATTCAAAGCGTTTAAAATTGAAAAATCTCATTTTGAATTGAAGAATCTCGAATCTGAATAATTTAAAATTAAAATTTCGAAAATAGGACAGGTTAAAAACGTTAAAAATGAAATATTTTTAGATTAAAATTGTGAAAAATTGTAACAACTTTCTTCTAAAAATTATCTCATTAGTTATAAATTTTATTATTTGGTAGAAAATTTCATAATTTTCCTAAAAAGACATCAATTTTACTTATAAATTTTTACCATTCTTATTTTTGTGTTAAAAAGTGAACTAGAATTTTCTTTGGACGAAAATTTAACTTTTTTTAAAATTGGTTTTTTATTTTATTTGATCACAAATCAATTTGTTTAAAAAAAATGTCATATTTTTTTATAAAAATGCAACTTTTTATTTTACATTTATATTTTGGTGTTGAAAAATGAACAGAAATATTTTTTGAGTGAAAGTTCCACTTGAAAAAAAAATGTATCGTCTTTATCACAAATTCATCTGCTTTGTACAAACTTTAAACTTTCTTGCAATAAATGCAACTATGTGGTAGAGAAAACAACTTTTTTTAAATGCATCCTTTTTGTTTAAAAAATTGGTCTTTTTTATTGAAAAATCAATATTTTCGTATAAACTGATTTCTTATTAAAAAATTCAAATTTTGATCTTGAAGAGTCAACTGGATTCTTTCTTGGGTGAAAACTCAACTTTTTTTTGTAATTAAAAATTCTTCTGCTTTAAGAGAAATGTAATCTTTTTTTGATTAAATACAACTATTTGGAAGAGAAATGAACAATTTTGTTAAAAAGACATCCTTATTGGCAAAAAATTCCTCTTTTTGGATTGAAAATTCAATTTTTTTCGTAGGAGATTTTTTCTTCTTTAAAAATTTATACTTTAATCATGAAAACTCGACTAAAATATTTTTCAATCGAAAATTCAAATGTTTTTAGACAATCGATCTCTTTCGTTGAAAGTTTAATGATTTTGTTGAAATTAATCTTTTTTAATTAAAAAATCAACTACTAATTCATTTTTTTAACAAAAAATGTAAATTTTTCATTTTTTTAAGATTGATACTTTTTAGTTGAAATATCGCTTTTTTCAGTAAATAAAAATAATTTTTTTAGGTTAAAAATTCATTTTTTTGGTAAAAATGCATCAGTTTCATGGAAAATTAATTTTTTACTGGAAATTTATATTTTTTGCTTAAAAATTCAATTTTTATAGAGAAAATTTTTCATCTGGCTTGAAAGTTCAATAATTTAGATAAACTTTTTTTTTAGTGGAAAATCTTTATTTGTTGGAAACTTGTCTTTTAGGTTTTAAAATTCTTTTTTTTTTATAAATTTCATTCTTTGTAGATTGAAATATAAACTATGACACTTTTTCTTTTGGGAATTTGGCTTTTTAAGTTGAAAAGTTAACTATTATGTTAATAATTCAATTATTTTGTTGAAAATTCAAGGATTTCTTAAAAAATACATCTTTTATAGTGGAAAAGACCATTTTTGTTCGAAATAAATTAATAAATTTTAAATTAGTCCAAGAAATACTGCTTTATTTCGTTTATAAAATATTCAGTTTTAATCGATAACAAGCTTAAAATGCTGGTATTTAAATATTATTGGTGAGAAATGAAAAATTAGTGAAAGAAAAATCAGAGAATTTTGAAAATGTTCTCGGTTTCTCATTTTTCCGCAAGAGGCGCTACAAGCGATGCAAACTAAATCCGAATTCAGGTTTCCAAGTCTTCCGGAAGTGGGGTCTTCTTATACTATAGTTCGTGGTCTCAACTCTACCTAAAGGATCTCTAACCAACACGACTTTTCAAGTGGATGTGAATGCGGCTTCATGTTCTGATTCGAGTTTCCAAAGGAACCCTTTCGGTTCTTACCCGGTTTCTCTCTTGGGTTCCTGTGTCAAAAATTATTATTATACTGTTTAAAAATGATGAAGGAATGAAAAAAATCATACGCCTTTTTTAAACGTGAGAATAATGAATACTCGAATGAATAACGAGCCAGCGGCACACGCGCCCTTGTCCTGGTATGATCTTCCCTCCAAAGCCAAACCGGTACGATAGTTTTTGTTTTATGCGTTTACACAAAATGAAAGTCAGTCGACACGAAATTATACGTATGGATGGCATTGATGAATGGTCGAGTAGATTTTGATAGAACCAACTGCCCTTGCGAATTGTGGTATTCAGAACCGTAATTGTTCAAAGCGCCAATTCTCTGCGAGGGTCGATGAATCTCCCATCTTATTTCTCCGTGACCTTCAATTCTGAAACATTTAGGAAAAATGTCATTGTTATTAGGAGCAAGTAAAATTTCTGGTTGGACCGAAAATATTGGACGTGAATGCGGCTGTTCGATCGAAGCGCCACTAGGATTTTTAGTTCACCACGCGTTCCTAGAGGCGCCTCGATCGAGCTGCCGCATCTATGTTTCACAGCTTCGGTTAGAGTTTTTAAATGCCCAAGATTTTTGGAGACTATCTTTAGTACATCTTCACCGACAGCCTCCAGCTCGAAATTAGTTGTCTGCTCCAATCTGCTCATTTTTTATATTTGCGTATCTTTCTTTTCGATAAAGAGTGGATTCAAAATAAAAGAATGGGAATTCCGTTAAAATCAAGTTTGAGAGCAAAGGCTGCGACAAAAGTTTTGCAACGAAGTATACAGAGAAGCTGTTAAGGAATAAAATAAACCCTAGAGCATTAGGGTTAAATAATAGTTGCCACTTTTGCCTAAAGTGAGAGAAAAAAATTAAACTCTAAAAACTATTGTTAAATACACAATGAAAATTGTGAAATATTTATTTGTTAAAGTTCACTTCGAGGTCTTTTCCAAAACTAGTTATAACCCAATGGGCAAAAAAATTAAGGATGTCCTAGAGACTTCTTTGGGACATTCCTAAGACGTTTTTTATAACATGTCTTTTGGACATCCTAGGGATGCTCTTAAGACGTCTAATGTCAGTCCGGAAGATGTCCCCAGAACGTCCATGTCTTTGAGACGTCTTTATGACATCTTTAGGACATTGGACGTCTTAGAGACGTTGATTGGACTGACATAGGACGTTCTTGGGATTGTCATAGTCTTGTGCCCACTGGGAATTAACATTAAAATATTTCTCTCGATTTTATAAATAATTCTTAACAACGTTTACTTTTTAGCTTGAAATAAATTTAGTGCATGTTTCATTTAAAAACAAGTATAATGAAAACTCCCTTTTCCTCTTAAATCTTAAGCTAAATTTCATGAAAATAATTATGAGGACTGATGAGAAAACACAAATTTTTTAATGAATTCATTATAATTAATTAAACTTGTTTAAAATGTATAATTTTCATTCTTTTTTTTCAAACTTGAGAAATGTTTACACTACAATTTTTTTTATCTCTGCAAAATAAAAAAAATGGTCCAATAATCTAACAGAAAATAACATTAAATTTTTCCAGCAATGTACAGAATTTGGTTTCATTTTCTCAAAACCTTTCCAAATGCATAAAAATCTTTTTTTTACAATATTGTAAAAAATCTACATTTTTCTCAAAATTTCTATAATTTTCAAATTAAACATTTTTTGAAATCATTTGAAGATATTTAAATGTTCTAAATGTTTTTCGTTTTTTAAAGTTTCCAATAAATGTTCGAAATCTTGAAACATGTACATCTCATTTTAAACTTTTCTGAATCTTCTCGAAATTTCAATTATTTTCGATTCTTTTCAAAACTACTGAAACTTCTACAAATAAAACAAAGTTTAATCTGAAGAAATTTTTTTTAAATCTTCCAGATTCTTTTTCGACATTTTTTAAAATCTTCGAAACTTAAAATTAACCGTTTAAAATAAAATCTCACTAATTTTTAATTTTCTCAAAATCTTAGTGTCCGCTTGGTAGAAAAATTTTAAAAATTAAAAATAGAAAATTATAAAATTTTAGAAAGTTAATATCAAATCATAAAATTTTTATAAAATTTCACCCTCTCATAAGCTGTATAATAACTTATATCTTGTGTAAATATTATTATTTTTTAAAATACATGATTTTATCATTTTTAATAAAAAGAAACAATTATTGGTCATTATTTTCTGTAGATTCGATTAAAATAATTATAGTCAATAATTCAAAATCTATAAATACCCTGATAGGCGAGAGTATAATTTTTAAAAATATTTTGTTGAAAATTTGACTTTTTTAGTTTAAAATTCATGTGCTCTGTTAAAAATTTATCTTTTTGACAAAAATTTATTTTCTCGGTTAAAAATTTCACTCTTTTTTTGAAAAATGTATGTATTTTAAAAAAATCGTTTATTGATAGCAAATATTTTTTCTTTTTTTGTTAAAAATGCAACTGTTTCGAGTGATTATGAATTTATTATGTTATCGAAAATTCATTATTTTTGCTTAAATTGAACTATGTTTGATTTAAATTAAAAAATATTTTTTGATGAAAACATCACCTATTACATCTTTTGTTCAAAATTTATCTTTTTGAGTTAAAAAATTAAAGTCTTTCCTTGAAAATGAGATTCATGGTTTTAATTGTTAGAGCAATTATTTAACTTTATGTGACATAATGGATACAAATCTGGAACTTTAGGCTAGATGTTCTATTGATTTTGATCAATAATTAACAACTGATTAGCATTGTCATGAATTTGACATCATATGAGAACAAAAAATTAAAAGTCCTGAATCAAATATGACGAAATTTATCATTAAAATCTGATAGAAGCGAATTTTTTATGTTTATAACCTCTTTTGAGTCAAGGGAGTAAGCGACACGAGCAGACAACTAATGGGAGAGTTTACCGCTCGTTAGGAGGCGCTAGCGAACTTACATAAGTGCCCGCGAAATTTGAATTCAAATGAAGTAAAGTAATGTTTTTAAAAGAAAATTATAAAAAAGGAGTGTACAAAATATGAAACGTGGATTGTCGCTTAAGTTAAACTGCAAAGTCGTGAAGTATTATTAAAAATTAAAAATAAAGGTTTGTTAGAGATCTACAAAGAGAATTTAAAACATTTACTGTTTAGACAAATATAAATCAGGATTACTAATTATATTTTTACCAAAAAAATCTAGAATAAAATAAACATATAATTTTTTTAATTACAAAACTGCTACAGATAAGGTTCATATTTTTTGGTTGAATTCAACTACTTTTGGTTTAAAATTAAAATCCTTTATTGTTGAAATATAAAATATCACGTTTTTGCTGAGAATTCATCTTTTTGGTTGAAAGTTTAACTATTTTGCTGAAACTTGAATTACTTTGACAATAATTTTGTTTTTGTTTATGATTAATCATTTTAGTTGAAAAACTTTGTTCAAAAATTGATTATTTAGTTGAAAATTATATTTTATAGTTAGAACTTAATTGTTTTAACTGAAAATTTTACTCTTACATGTTTGATTTTTTTTAATTTATCAGAGTTAATAAAAATCAGGCATTTCAAAAATTTTCAGGGAATGTCGGAGAAAAATCTGACAGAGTAAGGGAATTTTCGAAAAACTAAAATTGAAGTTATTTTGAGTATTTTTGTGAAAAATTGCAAATATTTGTTTAAAAATTAATCTCTTTTGGTTGAGGATTCAATCATTTTAATTTTTAAAAAACATTTTCTTTTGTTAAAAATTTAGCTATTTTGTTGAAAATTCCCTTAAAAATTCAAATATTTGGTGGAAAATTCATGTACTGTTTTAAAAAATCGTCTATTTTGGTAGAAAATTCATATTATTTTTTGAAAAATGATATGTTTGAATAGAAATTGAATCTTCTTCGTTGAAAATTTACATTTATTTTATTGAAAATTAAATTTTTTACTGAAAATTTAATTAATCTATTTTTATTTATAAATTTGCCTGTTTTAGGTTTAAATTAATTGATTTATTAAAATCCGTCTTTTTTGTGGAAGAATACTCTCATTATATGAAATTTCATCTTTTTGGTTAAAAATTAATTCCTGTGGTGGAAAATATAACTATTTTGTTGAAAATTCACTTTAACTATTTTATTTTTTGTTAAGAATTAATTTCTTGGGTTGGAAAAAAAATTTTAGTTAAACATTCGTTTTTTTATATATAGAAAATTCCTCTTTTGGGTTTAAAATTCCACTATTTAGTCAAAAATACATATTTTTGGTTGTAGATTCATCACTGTAATTAAAAATAAATTTCTGTGGCCGAAAATTAATTTTTTTAACTTAAAATGTAACTATTCCATTTTTGCTTGAAAATTTATATTTTCAATTGAAAATTAATTAATTTTGCTAAATACTCGTTTTTTGTTTTGTTTAAAATTGACTTTTCGAACTGCAAATTGAACTCTTCTAGTTTTTGTTTGTAAATTTATCTTTTTTAGTTAAAAATTTATACATTTGATTGAAACTGAAACTTTTTTTGAAAAAATGAACCTTTTTGATTTAAAATTTAATTATTTTATTCAGCATTCATTTTTTAAATTAATTGTTTTAACTAAAAATTCACTTCTTCTATTTTTGGTTAAAAAATCTTTTTTGTATGGAAAAAAACTATTTTGTTGAAAATTATTTTTAATTTTGAACATTTATTTTCCTAACATTTTAGCTATTCTAATTTTATTTAAAAATTGACATTTTTTAGATGAAAATTCATGTGCTTTGTTGAAAACGAATCTTTCTTTGTAGAAAATTAATATTTTAGATTTAATATTCGACTTTTTGATTAAAAATTCACATTTTTAACCAAAAATAGAATAATTACATTTTTAGTTAAAACAATAAATTTTCAAACAAAGAAATAAATTCTCAACAGAATAATTTAATTTTAAACCCAAAAGATGAATTTGGTATAGAAAAAAGATAGTTTCAATACAATATTTAAATTTTTTTACTAAAAAAGATAAATTCATAAGCAAAAAAGGATATTTCAATTTGCAATTAGATAAGTAAATTTAAAAAAAAATAAAAACACAGTTTTCAGAAAAATGAATTCATTTTCAACCAAAAATACGAATGTTTGGCCCAATAGAATAAATAAATGTAGAATAGTTCAATTTACAGTTTGAAAAATAAATTTTAAACAAACAAAAAAACGAGATTTTTGGGAAATTAATTTATTTTGAAATTAAAATTTTAGTTTTGA
>JAWWLR010000034.1:103198992-103213327 GCA_035041075.1 Acraspis erinacei | reverse complement strand
TCCTTTTTTGTTTTTGAAGTTCTAGAATTCTGGATTAATGAAATAATACTTTTATCAATTGGAAAATTCTCTAATATTAAAATTCGCGAATAATAAAATTCCCGAATAATAAAATTCACGACATTTTATAATATTACCGAATTGGAAAATTCCCGAATAATAAAATTCCCGACAGAAAATTGCCGAATTGGAAAATTCCCGCATTTAAACAATTGCAATTTTTTATAAATATGTTTCATTGATTAAAAATACAATAATGAAATTTTATTTTTTTAAATTATTTTTAATGTTTAAAATTTCGAAAATTATTGTTTGGATTTAAAATAACAATAAATTTAAATGAAATATTTCTGGATGACGATTTTTTATGCACATAGTGTTTTAAAAAAATACAAAAAGCGTTCGCAAAAATCGTTCAAGGGGCAAATTTGGTCAAAATTAGAAGGTCTAAAAAATCCAATTTTCAACTTGACAAAATGTTTCATCGTACCTTATAGCGGTTTACAAAAAAATACATGTAAATTTCAAATTCGAGTTTTGCGAACGCTTTTTAAATTAAAAAAAAAATAATATGCACATTAAAAAAATGCGTCATCCTGAAATATTGTATCCAAAATTATTGTTATTTTAAATTCAAACAATAATTTCCGAAATTTTAAACATTACAAAGAATTCTTTAAAAAATTAAAATTTCATTATTATTTTTGTAATCAATAAAACATATTTATAAAATAAAATTGTAATTGTTTAAATTCAGGAATTTTCCAATTCGGTATTTTTATTTTGGGGCAATTATATTATTCGCGAATTTTAATATTCGGCCATTTTCCAATTAGGTAATTTTATTTTTCGGCAATTTTGTTAATCATGAATTTTATTATTCGAGAATTTTTCAATTCGGGAATTTTGCAGTGCCGGGAATTTTATTTTTCGGGATTTTTCAGTCGTCCCTAATGTTATATCAATATCAATTTATTAAAGCAACGTGAGGGATATAAACGTGCAATTAAATTTAATTAAATTTTTATTTGGTTCAGTTTTATTTGTTTATTATGTATTTTCAAAAAAAATACAAGATTTTTCTCGTATAATTGGACACTTCAATTTAAGTTTTTCTTTTGCAAGTTTTTGCAAACACCACATTCTTAATGTTCCGTCGCTCGTGAAACCCAGAGTAACTCGGCCGTCGCACGCAGTGGAGCAAAAAGGGCATTTGTTGCCATTTGTTTATGCATTTTTTTATTAAGCTGCCATACAAAATTATGAATTAATATTTTGATTTTAAATTATTTTAAATCACTTTTTCATTCAATTCCATTTTCATTTAAAAATATGGATCCAATATATTTTTAATATTAAGAATAAAAAAGATATAAATTTTTTTCACTAATTTGATTATAATGCTTTAACATTTTTTTATTTAACTAATACTGCTAGACGTGATTTTTAATAAGTGTATAATACAAAATTTTTAATAATATTTTTGAAAGATGTCCGTTATAGCGATACGGAATTTAATAAGCTTTCATTCTTTCAACTTGCAAATCAAATAAAAATTGTGGGCTGTAAATTGATTTCTTCTTTTTTGCCCCACTGTCATGCGTCACTGATGCACATCGTCCATGAAAATCAAATACAATTATTAATTACTTTTTCTTTACAGAAAATGTAACAACATGTTTACCACCAATTTTTACGTATAATTTGAAGAGAAACCAAATTTTGTCATTATTATTCACTTTTAAAAACTGCTTCATATTTATTTTTAGAAAAAAATGTTTAAGAAAAAAATCAAAATCAGTGAACATGATCTTAATTTTGGAAATTTCTTATTTCAAAATTTAAAAAAATGTATTAATAATTATTTGAAAATTTTAAAAATCATATTTTGTTCTCAGAAATCAGATTTTTTAAATTTTGAAACAAACAATTTTGTAAATGACCCTATGTCCTCTTATTTTAATTTATTTTCATAAAGAGAATTCTGGCACATCAGAAACATATATTAATACTCATTTCTGCTATTATTTCAAAAAATTAAAGAAAAAATCGAATTCTAAACATTGCTTAATTCGATATTTGTCTATATTTTTCTTATGTTCCAAAGAACTTTAATAAAAAAATTTTCGAAAAAAATATCTTATAGATTTTTTTGTATGCGTAAAGGAAACTAATGCAGAATAGATCACAAACGGGTTTTTAATTTATTATATAATTTATAATAAATTATTGAGAATAGTAATTTTCGCTTTGAGAAAGTTTGTTCTTATATTTACATTTTAATTAATAAAACATAACTAATTTTCAATTGAATTATATGCTAATTGATGTATAGCTGAGGATTCAAGAAGTAATGATTGATACAATGCATACTATTCAAACTCGTATATTTAAATGTCTTCACATTTTTTTCTAAATAATCCTAGTCAAATAAATTGAATGCAAGAAATATTTTATTTATATTCTGTATGTTAAGTGTAATTTCATAGTCATATGAATAGTGATAGTATAAGAAGACAACAGACGGGAAAAGTACGTTCATCACAAACAGGAATTGAACTGAAAATGTTACAATGTATTTCATCATTTTAGCCAATGAAATTTAAAAAAAAAACATTTTTTCAGTTGAAACCCTTAGTACTGATTTAATAAGTTAAATTTTTAATTCTTTAAATTTAAAGGACAAAATAGCATTCTAAGGAACAGGATGAACATGGTCATATTGGTCATTAGAAAATTGTGGAAGTAATTCTGCAAAAATATAAAACTCATGTCATTCGTTTAATACCTAAAATCAGTTCTTCCTATATATCTCTCACATTCCCTTCTCATATCTCGATACAATTTTGTCCAGTTGTGTTTAATATTGTCCATTTGTCCCCAATATTTAGGCTAATGTTTAAAGATAAATTCAAATAACCCTCTTAAAAGTGGCCGCTTTACACCAAGCGTTCTAACAAGTTCTTCAAGTTTAAAAGAAATCAGCGAGATGAGTGTTTCAGTTTTGTGAAACCTGAATGTAGTTGCCCCATAGTAAATCAATGTTGATAAACGCAAATTACTTGGGATGACAAATCAGAGCAGGATAAGGCAAAGTCAATCAAAAAACGATTCAGCAGGTATATCAGGGTCGAAGTGATGGGTTATTATCAAGGTGTACATCCCGATTCAGAACAGGAGTAAGGATCTTATCTCTAAGCTTCCAGTTTCGATGGTCCTTCATCTCGTGATCACCCTCTGGGTAATGTTCTTTGAGGCCGCCGCGGTGCGCCAACCACGCCTCCTCCACGGTTCCTCCGTCCTTTACGCCCTTGCGGTTTTAGTACATTTTTTTTCTTTTACATTTTTTGCTTTTCCCCGTGGCCCTCGAAGCCCGGGAGCGATCTTCCACAAGCTAGGCTTCGGTTCGCAAACAGGGCGATGTAGCGATTTCGACATTCTTATAGCTGCTCAAATCGTTAGTGTGCTACATGAGGATCAGGAATAGAACTTTGATCGATCTTTCTGTGGTCTGAGGTATTAAACTCAAATCTGGGGGGCCATTAGGTAACTTTTTCACTTTCATTTCACTTCCACTATGCCGAAGTTTGGGCTAGTTTGTTTTTTAATTATGACAATTAAAATGAAAGGGGAAGTGATAATGAAAAAGCTGCATCGTCATCTTTGCGTTTTGTTAGAATAATGACACAAATGAAATATCATCTAAGATGTAAGCTTAAAAGGTATTTTATCTGTGTCGAAAATAATCTGTTTGTAGAAAACATTATTCTGTTGCGAGAAACTTCATCTAATTTTGCAGCTGAATAATTCTGTTTGTGCAAAGAAGATATTCAAGTAGATCAAAACAAAACTGGCAAGAGGACGATGCTTCTGTTTCCAGACTTAACTTAACGGAACTTCATTGTCATCTTTATTTAAACAAAGGAAAACTGCTAACGTAATATATGAACGACCCTTGATTGAGGATTGAGCGAACATAATAAATCCTTTTTTTTAATGAGTTATGCATCGTATTAGCAGTTTTAGTACTCGAGGAATATGATAATTGACCTTTGCTGCAGTAAAAAGTCCATATGATCCTATTTGAATTTTCCTTCTATCTCTGGTGTTTCTTAGATACAGCATTTGTCTAATTAATCATCTGGAATTGATTCATCATGTTTGGTCGCTAACTCCTCAATTATGTATATGCTAATGCTCAAAATGAACAAATTTAAACTTCATCAGCAAAGATATTAGTGGTCTTTCTCTTCTGGACTTAAATTAATTACTTCCAATAAGATTCTAAAAGATTAGATTAAGTAATATTAGATTATATCGTTCATCGACGGTAGCCCTCGTCAGCAAAAACAACATCAAAGAAGAACAACTTCTAATATAAGTAACAGTTAAAAATTATAATTAAAAATGCATTAAATTCTTATTATACCTATAGATCTACTAGAATTACAAGGATAGTTTTGATACATGAGGAATATTTTTAGTTGGACAAGAGTTTGCTAAAAGTTTGTTAAAGTTTTGAATTAAATATAATAATGAATGTCTTTATTCATTCCTCTCCACATTGGTTCTGAGTTTCCACTTTTTTCATTTATTTATTTTTATTTATTTATTTGTATTTATTTATATAAAGTTCCTGCGGCTAATTAGGTTCTCTAAGGAACAGGCAGCAATCAACTCGAAGATTGAAATTAGAACAAAAAATCAGTGATTTTAAAGAGATTTTTTCCAAAATAGATTACACTGAGTGAATTTTAAAAAACGTGATGCAGAATTTGAAAATAATTTATTTTTACTAACTTAGTTTTAAGATTTTTTTTAGTTCTACTTCAACTTATTAATCTCTAGAAATTTGCTAAAACTTATTATTTATATTTGTTGTAAATAATAATATGCAGCAATTTTTTCTTCGAAAACGTGATCAATATTGTTTATTTTATTAAATAAACAATATTCATCACTTTTTCGAAGAAAAAATGCTGTGTTCGATAATATGAATCAATGTATGTTATCAGACTCGCTAAACTATACAATATTGTTCAATCGCAAAGTTCAGTATTGTTATAAATATTAATTTAGGTCAATAAATAGAAAATCTCATCTATTTTTTGCTTACAAAATTCTTATTTCTTTTTTTTATTAACTTTTTTTTTATTATTCATTTTTTTTCTTTTTTATATATTTACCATGATATTTTTAAGGACTTCTAAAGCACCATAAAATTGTTATCACTAGACATTTAACTTTATTATTATTAATTATTAATTAATTATAATTGTTATAAATAATTAAAATTAAAAAAATAAAATCTTTATCTATTTTTCGTGTAAGAAATTCTTCTTTATATTATATCTAACAAAATAGTTTCTCATATCTAGAACACTCAATGAAATTGTTTATTTATTAAAATAATATAAGCTTAATAATAGAATTAATAACAAAATGTTCTCTGAAAAAAAGGTGAAAATGTTGTATATTTGTTTCTTTATATTATTTATTACAAACTAATGGTTAAATTTGGACAATATTCTGTACCTTTTTAAGGATAATAAAGATATTTTAATACATATAAAATTAAAAATTAATTTTTCATGAAAAAGGGATGAAAATGTTTATTTGTTAACTTCAATCTTTTTTAATAAAGCTACATTTTTTTGTGTCAACAATTTTCTGTATGTCAGTAAGTTCAAAAAGTTATTTAGATACATATTAGATAGAAAAGTATTTTTTTCGTGATAAGAAAAGTATGAAAATGGATTATGTTCTCCAACTTTATTTATAAATAGTAAAATTTAATACTGAGAAAGAAAAATGTTTTGATAAAAAATACACTTTTCTTCTAATTTTCTTTTTTAAAAATAGGCTCAACTTTTAAAAACAGGAATATCACTTTCTCCGTTTGTTGAGAATCTAAGGTATATGAATCTTCCTTTAATCCTAAAAAGAAATTTTTATTTCTCATTTAAAAAATGTTTGAACTTCTACATAATCTCTGAGTGTCAAACTTATTATGCGCGTTTGAAAAAAAGTTAACTCTTCGTACTTAGAAAATTCTTATTATTATAGAATTTGAAATTGTTTATGTTTTTAATACTAGTAAACAAAAATCCAGGGATGTGAAAGCGCGCGTGCATTTACTGCTAGCAATCCATAAACAGTAATCAACAATCACACTTTATTTTTATTTAGTTTTATTCAAGATGCTTGAACAAATGAATTCAGCGTGACGTACGAGAACTGTAAAAATTGTTGACTCCTTCAGAATTACATTACTCTTTTCATCGCTTACAAACCGCCCACTGCCAGTTCCATACAGAACGTTTCGCATCCGGTGTATGCAGTTGCATGTGTGCCAAAAGCGCAAAAATGAAAAAGATCCTGACTATTGCCCACTGTACTGCGTAGTAAACACACAAACAAACACACACAATCATACACAAATAAACGAGACTTGCAAAGAGTGTAAATCTCCAGAGACAGTGATGCCTGTAGCCGAAGGCATTCTAAGGCCGCCGAGACGGGGGAGAAGAGGAAGAAAAAATCTTTACTTTTCACCACATGACAGCTGTCAGTTAAATCTATTTTCCAGCACAACAACTCCGCAAGTAGAAACTTCACAACGGCATCATAGTTTTGGAAAAAATAGAGCGAGCTTTGTAACCATTATCAAACTTCTTTTGCCTTTTCAACAACCTGTGGCTGCTGAAGAAATCTAGCTACCATTAATAAAAACAGCAAATTACCATTAAATCTGGCTTTATCTGAAAAATGTTCACAATATTTCACTATTGAAATAGATATCTAAACCACGAAAGACACAAATTTGATAACACACTACACGAGAATTTGCTTCATCCTACGTGTATTAGAGAATCCCTTTCACTGTTTGTACCAACATGGCGAATATTGATGACTTGCGATAAATTGCAACTTCCATATGAAATAGAAAACTCCTTGATATTTGTTCCATCATACAAGTGTAAAGATTTTAGTGGTCTTCCTCTTACTTTCATCCGGAGAACCATATCCACGTGGTTCTTGTAAGTATTTAGATCCATGAGTCAAGGATACCAAAATGGCGTCTTCATCCAAACTCGCTATGACAACACACGAGGCACGTTTGTATTTGCAATTTGAAACAAGAGATCGATTTCGCATACCGAAAAGGGCATTCTGACAGCAAAGAAGATGTGACGAAACCGTGGTGTATCAGAACAGGTGTAACGCGTTGCGGCAGTAGGCACCAACTGATCTCACATTACAACGGTGGATAAAATTGTTGCGTTTCCACCAAAAATTATCCTCTTTTTAAAAAGTACAAAATTGTGGCAATTTAGCCCCCACCGCCAGAGCGGAGGCATCGAACGTCCGAGAGACCATATAAGTGAGGGGAAGAACGGGGGCCTTTTGCTCGTGCACTAACAACACGGGACAATTATGGTTTTAGCTGAGGTTAATAGCAATAGCTGAGGCGGCTTCACAGGATCCTCGTTTTTCGCTCATAACTTATTTTATCTCCAGAAAGACGAAAATCTCTGCATTTCATTTCTTTATAATTATCGATTGCAATTTAAGATGTACTTATTCGTCCCGAAACCTCTTTTTGTAAATTCTTATTTTACTCGAAGTAAGAGTACAGAATTTCAAGTCACCGTTCTTTCAATTTCAAAATATGCCAGATTTTCTCTATACATTTTTAAAATTAAATTTCAACGTGTTTTAAGATATTTTCTCGAACCGATACTAGGTCCGAAGTAGCCAGAGAGTGGCCTCGTTGCACTGGCTCTTGTGAACTCACCTCGTGCTTAAGCGTCCGAGAGGGGCATACTATGAAATTAGTATAATCACGATCAAAATTACTCGCGCCACGCGGCGCGGAACCACCAACCGCTGCTCAAATAGCCCGCCCCGCGGTCGCCAATCAGAGGATACGGCGGCCATGTTGCGCAGAACTTGATGCGCATTGGTGGCTACAAATTACCGCAAAAGTGGATAATTTTCACATGCACGGAACTCTTTGCTTAAAGAGAACTACAGAACTAAAACTAAACTCTTTAATGAAGAACGAATGTAACATACTACAATTTTTCGTTCTGTCTTAAAACGATTCCTACAGATTCAATTACATTTGACACACTACCCCAAAAAGATTCAAAAGAATTCAGAAGTAATTGGGTGAACCAGGACTTGAATACTTTTTTTGACATTGCCCCCATTTATGTCTCTGTTGCCGTACATTAGCATGCATCGATTTCTTTAAAAAAAATCATAATGACAGATTCTGTTATGCATATCCATTTTTAAACCAATACAAGACAGCCAAAGAGATGTTTGATACATAAAAAATTAAATTGGAAACTTTAGCGAATGTGTCTCTATATCAGAAATTGCCAATTAAGATAGCGGATCCAGTAGAACCTTCACCAAGTCAAATTTTCCAATTGGTTCTTTGTTTCTGGGAAATAATTTTTATTATCTCTTTAGAATATTTGCATAAAAGATTGTGTAAGATTTTTTCATAAAATACATATCGTCTACTGTGTAGACTAGCAAGGTCGTCGTGCGGCTCCCGTTGCAGTTCTCAACTATAATTATGTGTACGAACAAAATGTTTTATTATCTCTCATCTGTTGTGGCTATCCATTGAAATGCATATGTGTATCTCTTTTCGTAGATGTATATGTACATTCACATAAAAATATATACACATGCATGAAGGTATAGGTACTTTAAATGTATCTGCTGTATCCGCCTCACGCCGCGGGGGGATCCCCAATTCCCCAGAGCCCCTTTACCCGTTATGTTACGTTACGTTACGAAGAGTAGCCGCTGATTATAGTTTTAATTATTATTCGCTGCGGTCCAGCTCTAAAATTAGAGGATCCGGATGTTGCTACTCTTATTCTCCATTAGGAATCTATCTTTAATGACGAAATCTAAAGCATTAAGGATATTAACTGGACTTTGTTTTATCCGTATCATAGGTCAAAATATCTACTTAGAATTCCGCGTAAATTTGTCCAACCACGTGATAATCCACATGGAAATTTCAAACCTTCCATATCAATATATTTACGTAGAATTCCATGCGAAAACCACTTTTAGACTTATTGGTAACTGACACTTTTCGAATTCAACAATATTATTGATTCATGTCACAGCTCGTGAATCTTCATCTTATATTTTCTGACGTTTATTTATTTATTTTTACTTTTGTTCCTTTTGGGAGAATCAATATTTCAATAAGATTAGATCAAATATAGTGAAGTTAGTAAAAAGATTTTTTGGCGCGGCAGTTGTAACCGTAAACATATATAATTACTCAAAAGGTTAAAAAGAATTCCTCGTAAAACACTTTCAGTTTCAAGCTAAATTGTCTTTTCAACAGAAATTAAACACGAACAGGATTCTTGATATACATCGTCGCACATGCAAGTGAATGAAGAATGTAATTATCTGTATTTCTAGTTGTATACACTGTTTTTCTTCTAACCATTTCATATAGAGCTGAATAACCCTGTTTAAAATAAAAACATATTTTATCAATGTTAACATCATACAATTCGTTTTATGTTCAAAATTTTTTTCGAAATTTTACGAAACATGCAGTGGAAATTTTTTGCAGTTGCGTGTTTCTTTAAAATACGAAACAGTTCGTACTTTTCAGTAGAGCTAACGGAATGGTCTTTCAGGTCATGTTTCGTACAAATCTGAAGTTTTTTCGTAATTCTCTAAGCTATTGCCTATATTTTCTCGTTCCCTATTTTGTCACAGGAACTATCAGGAATTTGTCCAAACTAAAATAGGCATATTTGATCGCTGTCTGTCTTCTGTAACCCTTTTCGTTTTCTATAATCCTTCGGAATTTTCATGTAGAATTGAAACAATTCGAGACTATAGGGAATATATGCGTCTAAAACCAATATCAGAAAACCATGGAGGTTAAAAAGAGGTCCACGCTTCCAGGTCTTCTCTGCTTGTATTGCGACTTAGGCGAAAAAGGCGGCGTCCTTCCGGATGATACGGAAGGGTTCCAAGTCATAAAAATATTTTCTTAATTTCATAAAGTATTTTCGCAATTTTCTCCCAAGATTCGTGACTTTACATATAGTTTGTACATTGAGGAAAATTTTATCCTAATCCCGAATTCAGTAACAGGAATTTTAAAAACCTTCGCTACTGTTGTCTTGAATGTTTCGTAAGTGTCCGACCATTTTTAACAGTGCGTGCCTAAAGAATTGTATTTTCGAAATACTGGCACCACTAAAAAAGCATCTATAGCAGAGTAAGCCCCGAATAAAACTAAACAAAAGTAGTGTGTGCGTCTTGATTGTTTATTGATTATTGATATCAATCGAACCGGGTCTGCTTGAAGGTTAATGTAGAAGGTGCATGGAGAAACATCGGGCAGATGTTAATCTTATTCATCAGCTTCAGTGCTCGATACGTGAGTTGAAGACGAGGAAGCTAAAAAAACTAAGCCTGCCAATCCCTCTATCCTAGGGCACGAATAAGAATTAGGACCATGTATAGTCGCAGCCGAGCTTGGAGTACGCTGGCGTCTAGCCACCGCTCGACTGCCCTCTGTAATTATACCGTATATACAACGCCGTGTATGTTCCCGCCGGGGGCGAACAGCCGCCTTCTTCGGCTCCACGTACACCTCCTCCGTAGAAAGAACTCTTTCGTCCTTGTTCCTTCCCCCAAGCTTGAATGACTAACTGCCTTCGTTCCCCGAAAATGGGGTATAGGTATAGGTAGGTGCTTCTACTGGGTCACTCAAAAAACCCTTTTCAACAATTACATGATCTCTTCAGAGAAATTCTTAATTATCTGCACGAAAGCTTGCAACACACCGATATATCGAGCAAAATGTTACATTCGCATAACAGATCTTCAAAACTCTACAAATTTCTTTAGTGCAGTAATCTTAATTGTCCGTTCATGGTACAATTTATAGTGTACATGCATCGATGGTGAAGAGAATTACTATATGTCAGCTGTGATTACATCCAACGAAAACGATCGTTTTTATTTCATGTTCAACACAATTTATAATACAGATTCTTACAGAATTTTTGTGTGTATATTATTTACATAACTGATCTTTAAAAGTCTTAATACGAAATTCCGTAGTATGGTAGTTTTCATTGTACATTGTAGATGCAATGATGATGGAAAGAATTACTGTATCAACTATGATGTTCAACCCGAGTGATGTAGTGCGGATTTTTAGTTATATTTAGTATTTAGATACCAGACCTTCAAAAATGTTTACAAATTTCTCCCTTACAGTACAGTGCAGTTTGTCATATGCATATAGTTGTAGGTTGTACATTGGCGGAGAAAGCCATTACTGTATCAATTATGTTAAACATAAAATTATATGCATTGTAAATTGTATATTGATAGCGAAAATAATTGCTACATTGGCATATGAAAACGATCGTTTTCATTTGACGTTCAACCTAGTTGATATAGTTATTCTTTCTACCATCATTTTCCCTCCCTTTAGCGATTGCAGAAAATGTATATAATATGGGCCAATCTCTGGAATCTTTAACTTTTGGTTCGGGCAACAAAGAAAAAAAATAGTATGGTAGCACATCACAAGGAATGTTTTTGTGAATTGTATGGACCATTACTCAGAAGTTTTGATACAGTAGTACATTGTATTTTTTGAGGGACCTCACTACCTTTATTGCTTTTAGTAAAGATAAAATTGAGCGTTTATAATTTTAATAGTCTGATTAAAATTATCCAAATCAGGAGAATTATATTTGTATACCACACTAAAAATCGACGTGTCAAATATATATGAAAATAATACAATAATATGACACCTTGGGATTTAGATAAATGAACCTATTCTACCTTATTTCAAATTACAGGTTATTTCAATTGAAAAATATGAAATAGAAGCCCCGGCAGGTATAACGTTAGATGAACAAATACAGTTTGTTTCAAAATACACACAAGAAAACAATTGAGTTGATTTAGCAAAACAGTTTGTTTGTTGAAAAGCAAAAAATTAAACAACGCAAGTTTCTTTTCTTCTTTTAAAAAAACACAATGAATTCGTTTTAAATCATCCCACATTTTTTTACATTAATTTTTGTTCATAGTATATAAAAAAACGCTTTGTGCCCAAGGATTTTCTGTTCTGCGTCATAGTATACATATATTTCATAAAGCAAACTATGTTATATAAAAAAGTATTAGCAGCATATGCTCACACTTTGAATAAACATTCCAGCAAATAAGATTTTTTTTTATCTATTATTATCTCTTCGAAGGCGTCATTTATTATTAGATATACGTGATACAATTTTAGATCTAACAAGAAATTGTAAATTTTAATCCTGAAGTATCCTCCGTCAATAAAAGCATAAAGAAAAAAATGAGGGTTCGGTAATGTACCATTTAGAGCTAAGATTCCAATAGAACTCCTTTTGAAGGTTCCTTTTTAGTTCGTTGACATCAACAAACCTTCTTTATTCTTTTTAAAACCAAACTAAACCTAAAAAAATTATATTAAACCACATTAAATTGAATGACTGAAATACCTAACTTCCTAAAAATGGTAATATTAACGAAATGTTGCAAGTGTATATTATATCATTTTAAATAATACCGCTCTTTTTAGGTGCATGCGCAGTTGAAAAAGTCGGATGTTCAAAATAACCTCAAAAGAGGTCATGTTTCATGTACGCTATCTTCCTTTCAAGAATGACTCATGTCTATAATTTTAGTGTCTTCATTAAAATTTTCCCAGTCCAATATCATTTAATCCGAATTATAAAATAAAATGTGCAACATTACCTTGTAAAATATTCGAAGTTAGTCAAGGCAGAAGTGACAAAAAAGGGCTCTATTGGAACCATTTTAATCCATACATTGGGTTCCCGATAAGAAGGCTTGCATTGAATTTGAAAGGTATTAAAAATCTTGAGTCCCTAAGAATTTTTTTCTGTCCTTTAGTTTTTTAATCCTCATTAGGTGGCGAAAATAATATCATTCCAATCCCTTTCAAAGCTGATTGACGCTGCCAAACGTAACCTCAAATAATTTAAAAACACAATTTTCGTTTGAAGCATTAAAACGCGCTCAAAAAGCATGACATTTGTCAAATTTAGTAGGATTGCACCGAATAATACATCTCTTTATCGAAAAATATTCGCTTTGTTGAAATATTAATAATTCCAAAACTATAAAATCATGATAAAAATTTCAAAAAATTGTTTTTTACTAGAGCCATCTGTGTGGAAATTGATTCTGATATCGTAAAATGATGGATGCTATCTTTTTAGAAAGCTTTATATCTCATTATTCTTCGAATAACAGTGATCAAAAATAGCCACAAATGATAAATTGAAAAGGATGGAAAATTTTATATTTCTTGGTTTCTTTGTGTTATCCAAAAGTATTCAGAAGAATATTGTCGGCACTGGGTACAGAAAGGGATTCAATTTAAGAGATATCTCAGGCGGCGCAAAACTATGAAAATCCCAAGAACGTTCTTGGGACGTTCCTAGGACGTCCTATATCAGTACAATCAACGTCTCTAAGCCGTCCAATGTCCTAAAGACGTCTTAAAGACATGGACGTTCTTGAGACATCTTTCGGACTGACATTAGACGTCTTTAGAGCATCCCTAGGATGTCCAAAAGACATGTTCTAAAAGACGTATTAGGGATGTCCCAAAGACGTCTTTAGGACATCCTTAATTTTGTCCCCACTGGGTAACTTCTTGTGCTATTGAGATTCAAAACGGGAGGACAGAAACGGGATCCAGAAGTATTCAATATTTCTCACCTTACTATTGGATGCATGGACTTTTTCAATACTTTTTAATGCAAGCCTTTTCCATCGACAGAGAAAAATCAAAAGATAAAATCTTTTGCAGATAAGTTTTGAAACGGTTAAAAATTAAACGTGTTTCTATGACAGCCCTACCGAGGTTAGAAGAATAATTTTGACGTCATCTACTACGTGACATTGTCAGCTATAATTATTATTGCTTCACTTGCGGTACAGCTGACAACGTGACGTAGTAGATGACACCAAAATTATTCTCCTGGCCTCGGTGAAACTTATTTCGCTGAAATACCTTCAATTTTTAACAACTTCAAAATTTATCTGCAACATATTTTTTATCTTTTGCTCTTTTCTCAGTGAAGAGTCGACTTTAAATTGTGTATAGAAAAATAATAAAAACGGTTTGTCGGTTCTCGAAATGGAATAGTTGTAAAATTAGATTTAAACGTGTTCATCTCATAAAGCAGATTATAACCCGGAAAAAACAAAGATAAACTTTACATCGATTTCAGGTGAA
>JAWWLR010000034.1:103043627-103070420 GCA_035041075.1 Acraspis erinacei | reverse complement strand
TAAACTAAAAATTGAACTTTTGTTTAGAATCAAATGTTTTTTTTTTTTTGTATTCAATATGAAAATCGTTTTTGGTTATATTATCAAATATTCAATTTTTCGTTGAAAAGTCACCTTTTCTTTTTCAAAGCTATGCTACTTTGTTAAAAAGTAATATTTTTAGTTGAAAATTCACTAATTTTGTTGTAAATTATATGTTTGTAAATTGAATTTCTTTATCTGAAAATTTCACTATTCAATTTTTGGTTGAAAATTATTTTTTCTAGTTGAAAATTTAATAATTTGGTTGAAAATTAATTTTTTTTAATTGAATTTTTTTTTGTTTCAAATTTGCGTCTTTTAGGTTAAAAATGAACCATTTGGACGAAAATGCATTTATTTGATTGAAAATCCGTTTGTTTTGATTAAAAATTAATATTTTTGGTTCAAAGCTCATCTCTAGGTTGTAAATTTAACTATTTTTTTCAATTTGTTTTTCTATTCTTGAAAATTGATCTTTTCAGTTTAAAATTCAACTATGTGTTTGAAAATTGACTTGTTTTAAAGAAAATTACTCTTCTTGTTTTCAAATGCATTTATTTTTGTTAAAAATATAACTACTTTGTTAACAACATTTGTTGGGTAAAAATTAATTTATTAGTTGAAAACTCGACTTCCTGATAGAAAATTAATCTTTCCGTTAGAAAATTTATCTATTTGTATTGAAAATTTATGTATTTTGTTTAAACCTCCTTTTTTTGGTTCCAAATTATTTTTTTAAACTAAAAATTGAACTTTTGTTTAGAATCAACTTTGATAAAAAGTAATATTTTTGGTTAAAGGTTTATTACTTCAGTTGATCATTCATTTCTATGGTTGAAAATTCAACTGTTATATTGAAAAATTCGTTTTTTTTGTGTTCAAAATTAATTTTTTTAAGATAAAATTTAACTATTGCATTTTGGATCGAAATTTTGTTCTTTTTTAGTTGAAATTTCGTTTTTCTTGTTGTAAATTATATTCTTGGAAATTCAGTTTTTTTTATCTGAAAATTTCACTATTCAATTTTTGGTTGAAAATGAATTTTTCTAGTTGAAAATTTAATGATTTTGTTGAAAGTTCATTTTTTAAATTGAAAATATACATTTTTTAGTTAGAACTATACATAGTTACGTATTTACGTCTTTTTTTTAAATTGGCCTTTATATTAGAAACTAGCAGAAACTAGTAGAATCTTCTTTTTTGAAAACTTATAATATTGTTTGAACATTAAACTATTTAATTTTTGGTTAAAAATTTATTTTGATTAGTTGAAAATTCAACTATTTGGTCGAAAAAATAGATAATGTTATCAAAACACGTAGGAATTACTCTTTTACTCTATTTTATAAATGAATGATAAACTTTTAATAATAATTTGTCTACAGAAAAACTATTTATCATTTATTAAGTTTAAATTTTCGCACAACTCGGACCCGCACAGATCTTATACATTCCCCACCCTGAGAGTCCCTGAACAATCACCGCCACCGTGGCCACTGGTCACACTATTTTTTCAGCTCGGAGTGTACAGTTCGAGTCCGTCGTCTCAGGTGTTCTGACAATCGAAACACGGAACAAAAACAAAATGTCGTAGTTTATAATTTATAAGTGCGTCTGTGTCGCCTATTTTGCAACAATTTTTATACAAAGTTCCCAATCCCTATTGTTGATAGTCACCAAGCATTCCTTATACTTAATCTCACCCGAAAAAAATCCCGGTCTTCACCTCAGTGAAAAGTCAGTGACAGTGTTTCCGGAGTCGCAAGTGTGCTGCGTCGGTGATTCATTTACAGAATCTCGAGGCCGTGGGAGTGAATAACAAATAATACGTGATTATCAGATCTCATTCCAGAAAGTGCATTCCTCTCCGAAATTTTCGTCCAACCCGACTAAAACGCGATTTCGCGTGTCATGCGTTCTTACCGTCCCCTCGATTAATTCCCCTCCGGGAAGAAAGTTTTTCTTGGACATGTCAGAGTGAGAATGAAGGTAACCGTGTGTTTCGATAACGTGCGAGTGGTGGTTCCGTGTGGAGATGGAACTCTGCTCGTTAGAGACCTGATGCACGAGGCTATACTGCTTTACAAAAAAGCGACCGGCAAAAGCGACAGTGCCTTGACAATCAGCAGTCTCTCCTCTCTGACGGGCGGCGGTCTCCTCGATCCCGACGACAGGTTATGCGACGTAGCGGACGACAGGGAGCAGATCGTCGCGCACTTCCTCTACGATGTACTCCACGCCGGAGATGGTGCCTCTTCCGTCGGGACCAACAGCCCCGACTTTCACGGCGACAAGGACCATCGCTTTTGCATCGATCAGAACATCAAGCGAGAAACAAAGAGGTTATCAATGCACGTACTCTCGACGAGAGAGCCTTGTCTCACAACATACACCCAGTCCCTACCTCGCGAGTCGCGTCGCAAAGAGCCTCTCGGCCAGGACGCGAAATCCTACGAAAATTTGCCCCCGTCGAGTGAAATTCGCGAAATTGTGATTAAAAATGAAGCCGGGCCTCTCGGTCTGCATGTAGTGCCGTGTTACGATTTATCGGGAAATGATCAGGGTCTTCGAGTCGAGGTGATTGAACCGAATGGCAGGATAGCGAAGGACGGGCAAATTGAGCTGCACGACAATATTATCAAGATCAACGGACACAATCTCTTGCGTATGCCGTTTTCGAAAGTTCAGGAGATATTCCGCACCTGCATGAACGAGCCGTCTCTGCAGATATCGGTTCTGAAGAAGAGTGAAAAATCCGTGAATGTCAGCCCGGAGAAGGAGGACGGCAAGAGACTCCAAAATTACAAGATTCAGACCGCAAACACGCGAAAGATCGGGAAAATGATCGAGATCGAGTTGACCAAGGGCGGCAACGGACTCGGCTTCAGCGTCACGACCCGGGACAATCCTGCAGGTGGCCACTGTCCGATTTACATAAAGAACATTCTGCCGAAAGGCGCAGCCGTCGAGGACGGAAGATTGAAGCCCGGCGACCGATTACTGGAGGTCAATAAAATGGAAATGACCGGCAAAAGTCAAGACGAGGTTGTCGCTCTACTGCGAAGTATTTCGCCCGGTGGGAAAGTCAAGTTGTTGGTCTCGCGGCAGGAGGAAGTGGGCGAGCAAATTGTCGCCGAGGACACCCGCAACTGGAAGCGATCGCCGAAAAAAAGTGACGAGGACAAATTCAGTTTCAAGGCCGTTCACGTGTCGGAGTCGCGGAAAAATCGGATGGTTCTCACCCTCGACATTCCCGTGCACGACTCGGAAAAGGCCGGACTTGGCGTGAGTGTCAAGGGTAAAACGAGTAGCAGTGACGACAACAATGTCGATTTAGGTATATTTATTAAAAGTGTTTTGCACGGCGGTGCCGCATCTCGGGACGGTCGTTTACGAAACAATGATCAACTGCTCAATGTGAACGGAGTGTCCCTGCTCGGGCTCTCGAATTCCGACGCGATGGAGACTCTGAGACGCGCCATGCTCAATACAAATAGTCCGATCACTGGTGTTATTACTTTAACGATAGCTAGACGAGTCTCCTACGAGGACAAAAGTTACTTGGACAAACCCTGCAAGCTCGAATCCGCAAACAGCTACCTCGACGCGAAGCTTGAGAGGGCGAAAGATGCTGCGAGTCAGGAGCTGGAGAAAGGCTCGCTCCTCTCGCCCTGGAATCCAGTCATCGACAGATTAACTGAACAGTACAATAAAAACAGTTTGCGCAACGAGAGCTACTGCATTGCCACGAACAAGGCCTGGATTGACTCGACGAGCAGCCTCAACAGGAAGCTGTCGTCGGGACAAAATCTCGAATCAGTATTATTGGAGGACGAGGTGAAGATTTCGGAGGACAAGGATAGTCAGTACTCCGGCGATCCCACCTACGACAGCCAGCTCTCCCTCGAGGAGTTCAACTCGTCGAATAAATTCTCTCGCGACGCTCTCGGTCGTCAGAGTATGTCCGAGAAGAGACATGCGGCTCTCGATGCCAAAAATACGGACACTTACAAGAGGAATAAAAAGTTGCGCGAGAGTCGGGAGAAGAGTGGGGGTGAGAGTAATTCCGAGGCGGAAGTCGGCAAACGATACAAGGAACTGTACAAAGAATTGAACAAAGTTGTGGTCGGCGAGAGTTCTTCCTTTGATAGTGATAGGAAGTATGATAAGGTGGAGCAACCCGAGTACCTGTACACCATTCCAGGATGTAATAATAAGATTTCGCCGCGGAAGCACTGGCTTGTGGACGACGTCCAGGCCGACATGGCGAATACGAATAATTTTAAGGAGGAGAGAGACGCGAATAGTTTTTCCAACAGTCGGGGCGACGTGAAACAGGCGTCCTTGAACTCGGCTCTCGATGACAGGTACAAGAGGTCGCGGAAAAAGGGAGGAATTCGTTCCATGCTGCGTTTGGGGAAGAACCGGAAGTCGCTGAATTTTGGCGACAATATAGAAAATCGACACGAGACCAATAATTATTGCAGTGGAACGATTAATTATATTGCATAAAATTTAGAGATGATTTTTCTTTCTTTTTCTGGTTAATGAATCTGAATCATTATCACTATTTGCATCTATTAATGCATATCAATCATTATGGAATAGAAAAATACATTACGACTGAAATTGACTAGAAATCACTACTTATAAATGCAGAAATGCAATTTTACACTCCATATTGAGATCTACGTTGTGAATCTACGTAAACAAAATAGAGGGAAAAACAAAACTAGCGACCTGGTGTCCAAGTGCCTTAAAGTCTGCAAATTAAGAAAAAAGAAGCATAGAATTAATGAATTTTGTATATATACTTTTGTACTTAATTTTAGAAATCGTAGTCGATTCGTATTGCAATTAAAGTGAAGAAACACTTTGGAAATTTTGAGTGAGAGAGAGAGAGAGGGAGAGAGAAAATAAGTGTCTTGAGAGAAGCCTTCGAATTCTGCAAGAAGTCATTTTTTCAATTCTGAATTTTGAAATGTGATGAACTCTCTGTTGGGTAAGATTTTTCTTCAGCTTATTACTTTTGTTTTATATTTTTTTAATTAATAACCAATTCTGTTTTTTTTTCTTGTTTCTATTTCAGGTATTTTTCATGTTTATTTGAAAACTGATATTTTTTAGTTCAAAATTCAAAAATTTGGTAAACAATTAATCCTTTTTAGGTCAAATTAAAAATATTTTGTTGAGAATTGATATATTTTATTAAAAAATTGTAGATTTGGTAAAAAGAAAAAGTTTGATTGAAAATTCACGTATTCTGATACAATTTTTGTCTTTGTTTTTGATGGAAAAATATTTCTTTTAATTGAAAAATTAACTATTTGCTGGAAATTTAATATTTTTTAAAATGCATTTTTTTAGGTGAAAATAAAATTACTTGGTTGAAAGTTAAATTGTTTTTTTTTTAATTCACCTTTATGGCTTAAAATTCATCATTTTCGTTGCAAATTTTCATTATTTTTTGGGGAAAATTAATTTTTTTAACTGTAAAGTTAAGTATTCCGATTTTTTTCAAATCCAGTTAAATATTTATCATTTCAGTTGAAAATTCATATTTTTTTCTTTCTTTCTTGTTTCTATTTCAAAGTTGCCTTATATATTTTTTAAATAATTAAAATTGACGCTTTTTTTTTGAAAAAAATGATCTTTTTGAAAAATGGAGAATATAAAAAAAAGGAGATATAAAAAAAGTTTAGAGACTCGAAACTCACTAAAAAAATTACCTTTTGATAAATAATTAATCTTTTTGTCTGGAAAGTAATCTTCTTTTTAAAAAGTTCCTCTTTTTGTATGAAAATTCAAATATTTTAATTAATTTTTCATTTTTTTGTTGTTGAAATTTTTTGGATTTTAGTTAAAAATCGGTTTATTTTCTTAAATTCGTCTCTTTTTAATTAAAAATTAAAATCTTTTTTGGTAGGTATATCAGAAGTTCCGAATTAATATTTTTTTCAAATAATATTTAATTACTAGGTTGAAATTTAAACTCTTTTGTTAACAATTAATTTTTTTTATTCAAGATTCATTATGTCGCTTAAAAATTTATCTCTTTGTTTGAAAAATGAGCTTTTTTTATTGAAAATTCGTTGTTTTTTATGACTGAAAATTATTATGTTTTACAAAACCTTTAACGACAGTTTTTAAAACTATTTCTTTAACTATGTTGTAGAAAATGCATTATTTTTTTTTTAGGAGAAAATTAATTTTTCAGACTGAAAATTTAACTATTCTATTTTGGGTTTGAAAATTGTTCGATTTTAGCTAAAAATTAAAACTGCTTTTTAAATAAAAATAAAAATTCTTTTTATTTGAAACATGAATTACTACATTTTTTCTTCAGAAATAAAATTTTTTGGAATTTTTTGAAATTGTTTGAAATCTGGTGTAATATGCCCTTTTTGAAATCTTTAAAATTCTTAAAATCTTTTGAAATCCTTAAGAATTCTTTGAAATATTTATGAAATCCTTTGTACTATTTACAAATGTTTAAAATATTTGAAATTTTTGAGAAATATTTCGAAATCTTCTAAAACCTTTTGAAATCGTTTAAAATCTTTGAAATATTTGTATTTGAAATGTTTGTGAAATTTTTGTGAAATCTTCTTGAAAAAAAAATTAAAATCTTTGCAAATCTTGGAAATATCAGAAACCTGGTTTAGCTCGTTAAAAACAAATTTTAAACGGTTTTGAAATCTGTCGCTCTGTACCCTTTTTTAAATCTTTGATTTTTATATGTTTATGAAAATTTTATAAAATCCTTTAAAATTTAGGTAAAATCATTGAAATCCTTGAAATTTTTGTGCAATTTTTTGAAACCTTTTTAAAATTGGGTAAAATCTTTAAAATCCTTACAATTTTTGTGACAAATTTTGAAATCTCAAAATATTTTAAACTTTTTGAAATTATTTTGAAATCTGGTGTAATATGCCTTTTTCAAAATCTTTAAAATTCTTGAAATCTTTTGAAATACTTCAGAGTTCTTTGAAATATTTTTGAAATCCTTTGTATTATTTACAAATGTTTAAAATATGTGTGAAATATTTGGAAATCTTCTAAAACCTTTTGAAATCGTTTAAACTCTTTGAAATGTTTTGAAATCTTTCAAATCTTTTTTACTCTACGCTTTTTGAAATCTTTGAATTATAAATCATTATGAAAATTTTATGAAATCTTTTTAAATTATACTAAAATTTTTGAAATCCTTGAATTTGTTCCGAAATCTTGATGAAATATTTGTGAAATCTTTTGTGTTCATTTGCAGTCGTTTGAAATCTCAAATTTTTGAAGTTATTTTGAAATTAGGTGTAATATGCACTTTTTGAAATCGTTTTAAATATTTTGAATTCTTTGAAATATTTGAAAAATCCTTTGTATTCATTTGAAATCATTGAAATATTTGAAATTTCTGTGAAATATTTGGAAATCTTCTAAAACCTTTTGAAATCGTTTAAATCTTTGAAAGGTTTTGCAATATTTAAAATCTGTTTTACTACACCATTTTTGAAATCTTTGAATTTTAAATGTTTATGAAAATTTTATAAAATCTTTAAAAATTTTGGTAAAATCTTTGAAATTTTTGTAAAATCTTTTGAAATCTTTTAAAAATTGTGTAAAATCTTTAAAAACCTTGCATTTTTTTGTTAAATATTCTGAAATATTTATAAAATATTTATGAAATATTTTATGTTCATTTGAAATCTCAAATTTATTGAAAGATTTTGAAATTTGTTTCAAATATGGTGTGACATGTCTTTTGTAATATTTAAAATTCTTGAAATCTTTTGAAATCCTTAAGAATTCTTTGAAGTATTTGTGAAATCTTTTGTATTAATTTGAAATAATTCAAATATTTGAAGTTTTTATGAACTATTTGGCAATCTTCTCAAACCTTTTTAAATCTTTTGAAATCTTTCAAATCTGTTTTACCTGTTTATCGGTTTTATCTGTTTTTGAAATCCTTGAAATTTAAATCTTTGTGACAATTTTATGAAATCTTTTTAAATTTTGGGACAATCTTTGAAATTCTCGAAAATGTGTTCTTTGAAATATTTGTATTCATTTGAAATCATTAAAATATTTGAAATTTTTATGAAATATTTGGAAATCTTCTAAAACCTTTTGAAATCGTTTTAAATGTTTTAAATATTTTGAAATCTTTCAAATCTGTTTTACTCTACCTTTTTTGATATCTTTGTATATTAAATCTTTATAAAAATTTCATGAAATCTTAAAATTTTAGTAAAATCTTTAAAATCCTTGACATTTTTATGAAATATTCTATGTTTGTTTGCAATCACTTGAAATCTCAAATTTTTTGAAATTGTTTGAAATCAGGTGTAATATACCTTTCTTACAATTTTTTGAAATCGTTGAAAATCTTTTAAATATCAGAAGCCTGGTTTAACTCGTTAAAAAAAAATCTTTAAAATGTTTTGAAATCTTTGAGTTTTAAATTTTTATTAAAATTTTATACAATTTTCGTAAAATCTTTGAAATCCTTGAAATTTTTGGGAAATATTTTGAAGTCTTTATGAAATCTTTGAAATCTGGTTTACTATACCCTTTTTGAAATCTTTGATTTTTAAATCTTTAATGAAATTTTATAAAATCTTTTAAAATTTTGGTAAATCTTTGACATTTTTGTGAAATATTTTGAAATCTGTATGAAATCGTTGATATATTTGTGAAATCTTTTGTGTTTGTTTGCAATAATTTGAAATCTCAAATTTATTGAAACTTTTTGTAGTTGTTTGAAATCTGGTGTAGTATTGAAAACGTTTTAAATCTTTGAAATCTTTGTAAAATCTTCTTGAATAAAAAAAAAACTCTTGGATTTTGTTTGTCGATTGAAACGGTCAACCCGAATTAACAGAAAGTGACGTCTGTCTGTTGCAGTTTTGCAGTCAGTTCAAAACTCAGTTTCGGTTCAGCAAGTCCGATTTCGCTCCAAGATCAACATACAAAAGCCAAGGCCATTTCATCATGAGCGGGGCAAGGTGATGAAACTGATAACGCCATTTTACCCGAATCCGAACAAGGGCAAGGCTCTGTGGGAAGTGTGTCAAAAGACGGAGAAAAAAAGCGTCAAGGTGCTGGAGGGAAATCCCTACGAAGTGATAATAGCACGAGAAGTTCGCAACTGGTTCAACAGTTCGAAGATGGTCGCGTTCTATCACAAGAATTCGATGGACGCCGACGATGATTTCGAGTTCAAAGTCAACCTGAAGCGGAGCAATATGTACGGCAAGGCGTACGGCAAGTCAATAATGCAATTGGCTTTGAGAGACACAGTTTACGAGCCGGCAATCGTGCTGTTTGGAGGGCCCGGAATGCTGGTCTTCAGTCCGGAAGTCAATGTCGCTGCACTTAACAAAGCTGCAAAAAAGACACGTCAAGTGATTTTAATGGGTGAGTTTTTCATTTATTTCAATAAAAAAGATGATTCTTCAACAAGATACATCAATTTTCACGCAAAAAGTTGGAAATTTTACTAAAAAATAGTTAAATTTTAAACTAAAAAAAACTAAAGTTGTTTTATTTTTAAGTAAAAAGATGAATTTTTAATTTAAATTGTGAATATTTAAATAGAATACTTAAACTTTTAAGCAACAAAATTAATTTTTTTTAAAGAAAATACGATTTTTTAACCAAATATATAAATTCTCATCAAGACAATTTAAAGTTTCAACTAAAAAAGATTAATTGTTAACCAAATAGTTGCATTTATAACTAAAAAAAATATCAGTTTTCAACTAAAAATGGAATACCTAAATTTTCGGTGTGAAAACTTAATTTTTTATATATATTAATTTTTTATATATATTTTATATATATTATTCTATATAATTTTTTATTTTTAAGTAAAAAGATAAATTTTCAACTTAAATTTTGAATATTTAAATAGATTACTTAAACTTTTAAGCAACAAAATTACATTTTTTAAAAGAAAATACGATTTTATTAACCAAATATATAAATTCTCATCAAAACAATTGAAATGAATTTTTGCCTAAAATTCTAAATCTTCAAATGGAATAGATTTAAAAGAATAAAATTTAATTTTAAACCAAGTAGCTTTATTTTCAACTAAAAAAATGAATTTTCTTTAAAAAATATGATTTTTCAACAAGATACATCAATTTTTAAACATAAAGTTGAAATTTTCACTAAAAAAATATTAAATTTCCAAAAAATAGCTAAATTTTAAACTAAAAAAAAAACTAAAGTTGTTTTATTTTGAAGTAAAAAGATGAATTTTTAATTTAAATTTTGAATATTTAAATAGAATACTTAAACTTTTAAGCAACAAAATAAAGTTTTTTTAAAAGAAAATACGATTTTTTAACCAAATATATAAATTCTCATCAAGACAATTTAAAGTTTCAACTAAAAAAGATTGATTGATAACCTAAATTTTCGGTGTGAAAAATGAATTTTTGCCTAAAATTATAAATCTTCAAATGGAATAGATATTTAAAAAATAAACATTTAATTTTAAACCAAGTAGCTTTATTTTCAACTAAAAAATGAATCTTCTTTAAAAAATATGATTTTTCAACAAGATACATAAATTTTCAAGCAAAAAATTGAAATTTTTACTAAAAAATAATTAAATTTCCCAACAAAATAGTTAAATTTTAAACTAAAAAAAACTAAAGTTGTTTTATTTTTAAGTAAAAAGATGAGTTTTTAATTTAAATTTGGAATATTTAATGAGAGTACTTATACTTTCAAGCAACAACATTATTTTTTTTAAAGAAAATACGATTTTTTAACCAAATATATAAATTCTCATCAAAACAATTGAAATTTCAACTAAAAAAAATTGTTAATCAAATATTTGAATTCTTAACTACAAAAAAATAAAATTAATTTGTGCCTAAAATTATAAATCTTCAAATGGAATAGATGCTTAAAAAATAAAATTTAATTTTAAACAAAACAATTTAACTTTCAACCAAGTAGCTGTATTTTCAACTAAAAAAATGAATTGTCAACCAAAAGGGTTAATTTTCTTTAAAAAATATGATTTTTCAACAAGATACAAAAAATTTTTAACCAAAAAGTTGAAATTTTTACTAAAAAATATTAAATTTCCAAAAAAATAGTTGAATTTTGAACTAAAAAACATCAGGTTCAATTAAAAAAATTATTTTCCCACCAAAAACAAAAAAAAATGGTATCAGAATACGTGAATTTGCAACAAAACTTTTTTTTTACCGAAAATACGAGTTTTTAACCAAATATATAAATTCTCAACAAAATAATTGAAATTTCACCTAAAAAAGATTAATTGTTTACCAAATTTTTTAATTTTGAACTAAAAGATATCAGTTTTCAATTAAAAATGGAACACCTAATGTTTTTTATTTTTTAATTAATCAGGGATCACCAAAACCTAAAAAATTGCAAGCAAATTGATGAATTTTTAACTAAAATGATAAATATTTAATTTTAATACTTGAATTTTCAAAAAACAAACAAAAAAATACTTTTTTACCGAAAATACCATTTTTTAACCAAATACATGAATTCTCATCCAAAAAGTTGAAATTTTTACTAAAAAATATTAATTTACAAGCAAAAATAGTTAAATTTCAAAGATTTTTATTAACGAGTTAAACCAGGTTTCTGATATTTCAAAGATTTGCAACGATTTTAATGTTTTTTATTTAAGAAGATTTCACCAAATTTTCACAAACATTTGAAATATTTAAAACAAATTTTAAAGGTTTTAGAAGATTTCACCAATTTTTTAAACATTTGTGAATAATACAAAGGATTTCATAAGTGTTTCAAAGAATTCATAAGGATTTCAAAAGATTTCAAGAATTTTAAATATTCCAAATAAAAAAACATATTACACCAGATTTCAAAACAATTTCAAAAATTTTAAATAAATTTGAGATTTCAAGGATTGCAAAAACGAACACAAAATATTTCACAAATATTTTAAAAATTTCATAAAGATTTCAAAATATTTCACAACAATTTTAAGGATTTTAAAGATTTTACCAATATTTTAAGATTTCATAAACTTTTACAAATATTTCAAAGAATTCATAAATATTTCAAAATTTTTAACAAAATTTTTTAGAATTTTAAAGATTTTATCCAATTTTTAAACGATTTCATAAAAATTTCAAGGATTTCGAAAATTGTAGCAAAATTAAAAAGAATTTCATAAAGTTTTGAAATTCAAAGATTAAAAAAAAAATACATTTCAAAGATTTAAAACGATTTCAAAAGATTTTAGAAGATTTCCAAATATTTCACAGAAATTTCAAATATTTCAAATGAATACAAAGGTTTTCACAAAAATTTCAAGGATTTTAAAGATTTTACCCAATTTTTAAACGAGTTCAAAAAAAATTTCAAAGATTTTACCAAAATTTAAAATGATTAAAAAAATTTTTTAATGATTTAAAAAAATTTTCACATAGATTTAAAAAAGGGTAGAGTAAAACAGATTTTAAAGATTTCAAAACATTTCACAGATTTAAAATGATTTGAAAATATTTCACAAAAATTTCAAATATTTTAATGATTTCAAATTGATACAAAGGGTTTCAAAAGATTTAAAGAATTTTAAATTTTTTGAAGAAGGCAATTTACATTTGAAAAATTTTAAACCATTTATAATTTGTTTAGACGATTTCAGAATATTTCAAACATTTGAATTTTTTTCAAGAAGATTTCACAAAGATTTCAGAAACTTTTCAAATCGAAAGAGTTCAAAGATTTGATTTCTAAAGGTTTTAGAAGATTTCCAAATATTTCAAAAATATTTTAAACTTTTCTAAATAATACAAAGGATTTCACAAAAAATTCACGGATTTTAAAGCTTTTACCCATTTTTTAAAAGATTTTATAACATTTTCATAAAAATTTAAAATTGAAAGATTTCAAAAAATTTTAAAGGTTTTAGAAGATATCCAAATATTTCACAGAAATTGCAAATATTTTAATGATTTCAAATTATTACAAAGGATTTGACAAAGATTTCAAAGAATTCTTAAGGATTTCAAAAGAATTTAAGAATTTTAAACATTTAAAAAAAGGCGTATTACACCAGATTTCAAACAATTTCAAAAAATTTCAATAAATTTGAGATTTCAAATTATTTCACAAAAATTTCAAGGAGTTAAAAGATTTTACCCAATTTTTAAAAGATTTTATAACATTTTAATAAAAATTTTAAATTTAAAGATTTTAAAACATTTAAAACGATTTTAAAAGGTTTTAGAAGATTTCCAAATATTTCACAAAAAATTCAAAGTATTTTAATGTTTTCAAATGAATACAAAGGATTTCACAAATATTTCAAGAATTTAAAATATTTTAACTTTTTACCTTTCCAGTTTGCAAACATTTTTCCCGGTCAATAAAATTCACAAAATACAACTGTATTCTAAACATTTTTCCAGTTTAATTGATAAAGAATAAACAACAAATTAAAGAATTCAGAGTGGGAGTCTTGAATTTTAAACTTTTAAAATTAATCTTTAAAAGTTTTATAATTAAAAAATTTTGGTATCCAAATGCTCAATAATTTACGCTAAATATAGTTCCAAAAATGTAAATCCACGCTAACATTGTCAACATTATAAATTCAAGTATCAATCCATGAACTTTAAAGAATTTCAAAATTATATTATTAAGTTATTTTAGGCTAGAAACATTAAAAATGAAAACATTTACTTTTTTTTTAACTCAAAAGTTCTTAAATTAGAAGTTAAATTATTTTCATTTTAAATACTTAAAGCATCCTTGAAAAGTTTTGCAATTTTATTTCAAAATCTTGAGAAATGTAGAACTTATTTTAAATTGTTTTGAAATTTAAAATTATTTTGACAATTTTTACAGAACTTTTAAATAAGTTTTAAAATTAATTCAATTTTTCTTAGAAAATCCTGCGCATTAAAAAAAATTTTCCTTCAAATTTGGATTTATAAATAACAATCGCACATTTATTATTTGTAAACAAATACATTAATTGTCATCCAAAAAGTTGAAATTTTTACTAAAAAATATTAATTTACAACTAAAAATAGTTAAATTTTAAAGATTTTTATTAACGAGTTAAGCCAGGTTTCTGATATTTTAAAGATTTGCAAAAATTTTAATTTTTTTTTTCAGAAGAAGATTTCACAAACATTTCAAATCCAAAGATTAAAAAGATTAAAAACGATTTTTAAAGGTTTTAGAAGATTTAACAAATATTTTGAACATTTGTAAATAATAGAAAGGATTTCATAAGTGTTTCAACGAATTCTTAAGGATTTCAAAAGATTTCAAGAATTTTAAATATTTCAAAAAAGACATATTACACCAGATTTCAAAATAATTTCAAAAAGTATCAATAAATTTGAAATTTCAAATGATTTCAAACGAACACAAAAGATTTCACAAATATTTCAAAATATTTCACAAAAATTTCAAGGATTTCAAAGATTTTACCAAAATTTTTAAAGATTTTATAAAATTTTCATAAAAAATTAAAAATCAAAGATTTCAGAAAGGGTACAGAACACCAGATTTCAAAGCATTTTAAAGTATTTTATTAAAGAGTTTTTCATAAAGATTTAAAATTCGAAGATTTCAAAAAGGGTACAGTAAAACAAATTTCAAATATTACAAAACATTTCAGATTTAATACGATTTCTAAAGATTTTAAACGATTTAAAATTCGTTTAGAAAATTTCAGAATATTTCAAAGATTTGCAACGATTTGCATTTTTTTTCAAGAATATTTCACAAAGATTTCACAAACATTTCAAATCCAAAGATTTAAAACGATTTCAAAAGGTTTTAGAAAATTTCCAAATATTTCACAAAAATTCCAAATATTTTAATGATTTGAAATTAATACAAAGTATTTCACACAAATTTCAAGGATTTCAAAGATTTTACCAAAATTTTAAGATTTCATAAAATTCTACAAATATTTCAAAGAATTCGTTAAGATTTCAAAATATTTCACGACAATTTCAAGGTTTTTAATGATTTCAAATGAATACAAAGGATTTCAAAAGATTTAAAGAATTTTAAAGATTTCAAAATATTTCACAAAAATTTCAAGTATTTTAACGATTTTACCAAAATTTTAAGATTTTATAAAATTCCACAAATATTTCAAAGAATTCATAAAGATTTCAAAATATTTCACGGAAATTTGTAGCAAAATTTTAAAAAATTTCATAAAGTTTTGAAATTCAAAGATTTCAAGTTTTTTCTTCTTGAAATTTATAGCATTGAAAATGATAGCGCGGATTTATATTTTAATTTTTTTTTTTTTGAAAAATGTTAGTAAGTAATACAAAGGATGTCACAAAAATTTCAAGGATTTTAAAGATTTTACCAAAATCTCAAAAGATTTTATACATTTTTAAAAGATTTCATAAAATTTTCATAAAGATTGAAAATTCAAAGATTTCAAAAAGGACGGAGTACAAAGATTTGAAGTAAAAGGATTTAGAAAATTTCCAAATATTTCAAATATTTTAATGATTCCACAAATATTTCAAAGAATTCTTAAAGATTTTAAAATATTTCACAAAAATTTCAAGGATTTTAAAGATTTTACCAAAATTTTAAGATTTCATAAAATTTTCATAAAGATTTAAAATTCATTGATTGAAAATTCAAAAGATTTTAGAAGATTTCCAAATATGTCACTGAAATTTCAAATATTTTATTCATTTATAAATAATACAAAGAATTTCACAAATATTTGAAAGAATTCTTATGGATTTCACAAAAATCTCAAGGTTTTTTAAGATTGTACCGAAATTTCAAAACATTTCACAAAGATTTCAAAGATTTTACTAAAATTTTGAAAAAATTGACAAAGATTTTAAATATTTGAATGATTTCAAAGGAATAAAAAATATTTCAAAGATTACATAAAAATATATTACAATTTTTTTCATTTAGAGCATTGAAAATGATAGCGCGTATTTATATTTATTTTTTGTTTGTATTGAAAAATTTTAGTACCTTCCAGTTTATACGTGTAAATTATAGAGCATTTGAGGCATTTTAAATTAAATTAATTATTTTTTAATTTAAAAAAACGCTTAAAATTCAATTTTAAAAGTTATTTCGTCGATTTTAGCTGGTATAATTGAGGGGAAGCTGCTCAGTCGAAACGAGTTTTTGGAATACGGAAACATGGATCTGGAGTCAGCTCGATTGGGCCTGCTTTCAGTATTGCAGCAAGGCGCCAGCCACCTAAACCGACAACTTACACAGCATCAGTCGACTTTGGTGACCCGGTTGCAACAAATTGGTGATAAAAATGAATAATTGGTGCCTAAAGTTATAAAATTTTTATTGGTGTAACATATGTAAGACATTTATACGAAGCTTTAAGAGAAGTACGGCTACGCCTAGGCACATAAATAAGTTTATCGACTCGAATAGTGAGATTAGATGCTTTTCTTTTTTCACATTACCACCATCACATCACGATCCTTTCGAAATTTTTATTTTTCCATTTTTTTCAGATTAATTTGATTATTTCTTCTTCTTCTTATTGCAAACAAGTGAGCAGATTTTTATTTTCTAGCCAAAGTTTTTATTAGGGGTCGAAGAAAATAAATAGAATTATTTAACATTCAAAATATTTTTTTTAATTCAAGTTTTCAAGTAATTTAAAATTTGAGTTGATCAGATCTTTTATATAAAAAATTGATAGTTTTATTTTATAATAATTTTGGTGGCTGAAGTTTAAAAAAAATAATTCTGGGCCAGAAAATCGGGAATTTTATCAATTTAAAAAAAAAATCTTAAAAATTTTCTTGGTTTTTTGGTTCTTTAAATTTAAATTTATAAAATTTGAAAGCCATTAAGAAGTTGAAGGATTTATTTTAAAAAAAAATTGAATTTGAATCTAAACTTTAAATTTTACAGTTTTAATTTGTGATTCAAATTGTTTAATTTGGAAATTGTTCAATTTTTGTTAAGTTTTAAGTTTGGAGCGATAACTTGAAAATAATTCAATTTTGAAAATTTAATTTAAAAAAATTAAATGGGAATGTGATTAAGGAAATTTAAATTCAAAAATTGAATAATTTCTAATTGAAACGTTTTAAATTAAAAGCGTTTCTAATTTGACATGTATTTTTTAAAAATATTACAAATATTTTAGTTAAAAAAAAAGAATAATTTCATATTAAAACTTTCCAAATTCGACAATTTTAAGTTAAAGACGTTTTAAAGTTTATTTTTTTTTTAATATTAAAAAAATTTTCGGTAAAAAAAATTAAAAATTGTTGAAATTTGTGATTTGTAATTTTTTCAGTTTTTATTAATTTTGCATAAAAAAGGATAAAATTAAAAAATGAGTTAAGAAATTTTAATTTTAAAAATTGAGTAATTTATAATTTAACTTTTTTTTTGTAATACAAGAGTTCAAAATTAAATAATTTGAAAAATTGCAGATGGACAATTGTAATTTGAAGGCGTTTTAAACTTGAAAAAATCTTTAAAATATTAAAAATATTTCAGTTTTGAAAATTAAAAGTTGTTGAAATTTATAACTTTCATTTTTTCACTATTTTGTAATTTAATTTTTAAAGATTAATTTTCAAAGTGATTAGAAAATTTAACTTCGAAAATTTAATAATTTGTAATTGAAATGTTCTAAAATAAAAATGTTTAAAATTCAATATTTTAGAAAATAAATCTTTAAAATTTAAACGATTTTAAGCTGAAAGTCTTCAAAAAAATAAATGGCAGATTAAAATTATCCAAATTGGACAATTTTAATTTGAGTCCGTTTTAAATTTGAAATCTTCCTTAAAAAATATATTTTTTTAATTTTATTATAATTTAACTTTTAATAAAAGTTTGAAAGTGATGAAGAAAATTTTCCTTTGAAATTTAAATAATTTTTAATTTAAATTTTTAAAAACTAAAAGCGTTCAAAATGGCATAACTTAAAGAAGAAAGCTTTTACTACTTTAAATCAAAACTTCCGAAATTGAACATTTTTAATTTTGCTTTTAAAAATTAAAAAAGATTGAAATATGCAGTTTGAAATTTTTTCACATTTTTTGTTAATTTAACTTTAAACTAATAAAATTTGAAAGTAATAAGGAAAATTGAATAATTTAGAAATGAAAGTTTCAAAATTTGAACGATTTTAAACTGAAAATCTTCAAAAATAAGTAATTTCAGGGCATAACTTTGGAAATTGGACAATTTTAATTTGAAGGCGTTTCAAAATTGAATTTTAAAAAAATATTACAAATATTTCAGTTTAAAAAATTAAAAATGGTTGAAATTTTTTTTATTTGTATTTTTTTTTTCACTTTTTGGTAATTTTACATAAAATAATAAAATTTGGAAGTGATTAAGAAAATTCAACGTTTTTTGAAATTAATGTGTTCAAAATTGAATACTTTATAAAAGAAAGCTTTAAAATTTGAACGATTTTAATCTAAAAACCTTCAAAAATGAGTCATTTTAGATAAAAAATTTCGAAATTGAACAATTTTAATTTAATGGCATTTTAAAGCTGAGAAATTCATAGAGATATTTTAAAAATATTTTTCCTAAAATTCAAAAAAGCTTATTTCTTGATAATTTATCTTTTTAAAAGCTTGAAATATGCAATTTACAGTTATTTCACATTTTTTGGAAATTTAACTTTAAAATAATTAAGAAAATCTAATTTTTAAAACTTTCCAATTTGCAAAATTTTAAATTGAAGTTTTAATGTTGGAAAACTCATAAAAATAAAAATAAAATATTTTCGTGTTTGAAAGTAAATAAGATTAAAATATAAAATTTGAAGTTTTTTCTCATTTAATTTGAAAAATTAAATAATTTAAAGAAGAAAGATTTAATATTCGCACTATTTTAAATCTTAAAAAATTTGTAATTTCAGATTAAAACTTTAAAATTGGACCATATTAATTTGAAGTCGTTTTAAAGTTGAAAATCTCATACAAATATTTCAGTTTTGAAAATTAAAGTTTTTTTTCTGTTTTTAAAAGTTACAAAAATTAATATTTTCCAGGTTGGAAATTTTGTTTTAAAGGCGTTTGAAAGTTAAAATTTTGTAAATATTGCAAATATTTCAGTTTAAAAAATTAACAATGGTTGAAATTTGTGATTTTTCTACGTTTTTGGTAATTTTACATAAAAAGGATAAAAGTCGAAAGTGATTAAGAAAATTTAACTTCAAACACTGAATAATTTGTAATTAAAATGTTTTTAAATAAAAGCGTTTAAAACTGGATAATTTAGAAAAGTAAGCTTTAATATTTGCACGATGTTAAACAGAAAATCTTCAAAAACTTGAAAAAATTAAAACTTTGAAAGTTAACAAAATTAAAACTTTCCAAGTTGGACAATTTTATTTCGAAGGCGTTTTAAATTTGATTTTTTTTTAAATATTAAAAATATTTCAGTTTTGAAAATTAGAAGTTGTTGAAATTTGTAACTTTCACTTTTGTAATTTAATTTTTTTAAATAAATAAATTTTAAAGTGATTAAAAAAAGGTAAACTCGAAAATTAAATAATTTGTAATAAAAGTATTCTAAAATAAAATTTAAATTTAAAAATTTAGGAATGAAAGTTTCAAAATTTGAACGATTTTAAACTGAAAATCTTCAAAAATAAGTAATTTCAAGCCAAATCTTTGCAAATTTGACAATTGGAATTTTAAGGCGTTTCAAAATTGAATGTTTAAACAAAATATTATAAATATTTCCGTTTTAAAAATTAAAATTGGTTGAAATTTGTGATTTGTAATGTTTTCACTTTTTGGTAATTTTATATAAAAAATAAAATTTGAAAGTGATTAAGAAAATTCAACTTCGAAAGTGGAATAATTTGTAATTGAAGTTTTTTGAAATTAAAGCGTTCAAAATTCGATTATTTATAAAAGAAAGCTTTAAAGTTTGAACGATTTTAAACAAAAAATATTTAAAAATGAGTAATATCAGACTAAAACTGTCAAAATTGGACAATTTAAATTTAATGGCATTTTAAAGCTGAAAAATTCATATAAATATTTTAAGTACATTTTTTTTCTAAAATAAAAGAAAGATTGAAATATTCAATATGAAGTTTTTGCTTATTTCTTGATAATTTTTCTTTAAAATAATAACATTGAAAAGTGATTAAGAAAATTTAATTTGAAAAATTGAATAATTTGTAAAACAAAGTTTAAATATTTGCATGATTTTAAAATAAAAATCTTAAAAAAGATAATAATTTCAGATGAAAAGTTTCCAAATTGGACATTTTTAACTTGAAGTTTTTTTTAATGTTGAAAAATTCATTAAAATATTTCAGGTTTGAAAATAAAAAGTTCTTGAAGTATTCAAAAATTTAAAATTTAAAACTCTAAATTCAAAAAGATTACAATTTTTTTAAATTTACAAGTTAAACCATTTTAATTTGAAGGCGTTTTAAAGTTGAAAAATCTTTGAAATAATAAAAATATTTCAGTTTTTAAAATTAAAAAATGTCGAAATATGGAATTTGTAGTTTTTTCTCATTTTTTTTTATTTTGACTTTAAAATAATCTAATTGAAAAATAATTAAGAAAATTAAAATTTTTTAAATTATAACTTATACAAGAAAATGTGTAATTTTAGATTAAAAACTTACCAAATTGGACAATTTTAATTTGAAGGTCTTTTAAAGTTGAAAAATTCTTTAAAATATTAAAAATATTTCAGTTTTGAAAATCAAAAGTTGTTGAAATTTGCAACTCTCATTTTTTGTAAGTTTAAAATTGAATATTTTAGAAAATAGATCTTTAAAATTTGAACGATTTAAACCGTTTTAAAGTTGAAAACTTCCTTAAAATATTTTAAAAAAATAATTTTACAAATTTAATTTGAAAAATTGAAGTTGAATTAAAGTTTTTTTTTATTTTATGGTAATTTAACTTTAACAAAAGTTTGAAAGTGGTTAAAAAAATTTCATTTGGAAAATTGAAGCTGAATTGATTTTTTTAAAAATGTTATCGTAATTTCACTTTTTTTTTTTAAATTTGAAAGTGATTAAAAAAATGTAATTTGAAAAACTAAAGTTGAATTGAGGTTTTTTTTTTATTTTTATGGTAATTTAACTTTAACAAAAATTTGAAAGTGGTTAAAAAAATTTAATTTGGAAAATTAAAGCTGAATTGAATTTCTTTTTTTTTAATTTTAGGATAATTTAAATTTTAAAAACAGTTTGAAAGATTTTAGAAAAATTGAAGTTGAATTGAAGTTTAAAAAAAATTTTATTTAAAAAATTGAGGTTAAATTAAAAAAAAATTTATCGTAATTTCACTTTTTAAAAAATTGGAAAGTGATTAAAAAAATGTAATTTGAAAAATTGAAGTTGAATTGATTTTTTTTTCGTTTTATCGTACTTTCACTTTTTTTAAATTTGAAAATAATTTATAAAATTTAATTTGAAAAGTTGAATTAAAGTTTTTTTTTAATTTTATGGTAATTTAACTTTAACAAAAATTTGAAAGTGATTAAAAAAATATAATTTGAAAAATTAAAATTGATTTGAAGTTTTTTTTAAATTTTTTGATAATTTCACTTTAAAAAAATTTGAAAGTGGTTAAAAAAAATTAATTTCAAAAATTGAAGTGGAATTGAGTTCTTTTTTTTAATTTTAGGATAATTTCAATTCTAAAAAAAAGTTTGAAAGTGTCTAGAAAAATTGAAGTTGAATTGAAGTTTTTAAAAAAAATTATTGTAATTTCACTTGAAAGAAAATGTTGAAAGTGATTAAAAAAATGTTATTCGAAAAATTGAAGTTAAATTTTAAACAAATTTATCGTAATTTCACTTTTTAATTTTATGGAAACTTTTAATCTTATGGAAATTTCACTTTAAAAAAATTCGAGTGATTAAAAAAATTTTATTTGAAAAATTGAAGTGGAATTGAAGTGCTTTTTTTTTAATTCTATGGTAATTAAACTTTTAAAAATATGAAAGTCATTAAAAAAATTAAATTTGGAAAAATTGAAGCTGAATTGAATCTCTTTTTTTAATTTTAGTTTAATTTAAATTTTAAAAAAAATTTGAAAGTAATCAAGAAAATTTTCCTTTGAAAATTAAATAACATTTAAAAATAAAAAATCTTCAAAAATGAGTAATTTTAAATCCAAACTTTTCAAATTGGAACATTTTAATTTAATGGTATTTTAAAATAAAATTAATTTAATTTAAATAATTTAAAATAATATGATAATAGTTTGCCTTAAAAATAAAATCGTTCAAAAGGGAATAATATTTGAACGATTTTAAACTGAAAATCTTCGAAAATGTGTAATTTCACCATATATTTTTTTCCAAATTGGAAAAATTTAATTTGAAGGTCTTTTAAAATAATTTCATCGACTCCATTAGTGAGATTAGATGCTTTTTTTATTCACATTGCCGCTATCACATGACGATCGTGTAGAAATTTTTCTTTTTCTTTCTATTTCTATTTTTCAATATTTTCTAGATTAATTTGATTAATTCCTCTTCCTCTTCTTCTTGCAAACGAATGAGCAGATTTTTATTTTCTAGCCAAAGTTTTCATTAGTGGCAGTAATTGCATCGAGGGTGACACTTTACTCCATTTTCACCACATTTGCAACCGCCGGATGTGTCTCCTTTTCCCTGAAAGTAAAAATAAAAATTCGGCGAGTTACTGTCGTACTAGAATTTAGTTCATCGAGTAAAAAAAGTATAAATTTTTTTTTTAACTATTTAAGTAAAACTCTTAGAACTGAACAATCTTTTAAATTGGAATTTTTTTGAAGTTTTTAAATTAAATTCAGGGTGGCCCCGGGACCGGAAAACCGGGAATTTTAGAAATTTTTAGAGAAAAAAATCTGTCCAACTTTCATTTTACCCGTTTTGAAAAAATAATTAGTTCAGTTATTTTTTTAAATTATGATTCCATTTTACATTTTAATTTCTAAGATTAAAATTTTATTTATAGAATTTTTAAATTCAGTTTTAAAGAATTAAACAATTAAAAACTAGAGGCGTTTGAAATCAAAGAATTGGGATAAAATTATTTTTAGTTGATCAACCATGGATATAAATTAATTAATTATTTTTCAAATTGTTCTGTACTTTGAGATTTAAAAATGAAATAATAATTGGTTTCATAAAACTATTCAGAATCAGATTACAATTTTAAAATTTGCAGATTTTAACTTGATAAACTATTTTTAGTTTAAAATAACTTCCAAATAATATATTACTTATCAAAGGCTTTTATTAAATTTTATATATTATTTCACTTTAAAATATAAAATTAGCAATTGTTAATTAAACATTTAAAACTAGAGAAAACAACTAAACTTTAAACGTTACAATTTTAATTGTTCTATTTGGAAAAATTTAATTTTTAAATCAAATTGTGGAACTTTATTGTATAAATAACATTTCAACATTTTTAAATAATTCAAAATTAATTTCAAATTCGAAATTCAAAACAAAAAATATATTTCGGCAAATTTCGAACAAAAGATTTAGAAGCTTTTTAAGAATTTTGAAAGGCTTCAGAAGAATAAAAAACATTTCCTTGGAATTTCCTTGTACGATTTTAAACTGAAAATATTCAAAAACTTAAAAAAATTAACACTTTATGAGTTAAACAATTTTAATTTGAAGGCGTTTTAAAGTTCATTTTTTTTAAATATTACAAATATTTCGGTTTAAAAATTTAAAAATGGTTGAAATTTGTGATTTGTAATTTTTCATTTCTTGTTAATTTTGCATAAAAAAGATAAAATTAAAAAATTATTTAGGAAAATTGAATGTTAAAAATTGAATAATTTGTAATTGAAGTTTTTTTTAAATTAAAGCGTTCAAAGTTGAATAACTTAGAAAAGAAAGCCTTAAAAATTGAACGATTTTAATCTGAAAATCTTCAAAAATAAGTAATGTCAAATCAAATCTTTCCAAATTGGAAAATTGAGAATTAAAGTCGTTTTAATGTTGAAAAATTCGTAAAAAAATAAAAAATATTTCCGTTTTTAAAATTAGAAATGGTTTAAATGTGCAGTTTAAAGTTTTTCCCACATTTTTTGGCTATTTAAATTTAGAATAATAAAATTTAAAAGCAATTAAGAAAATTTCATTTGTAAGTTTTTTCGAAATTGGGGAATTTTAATTTAAAGGCATTTTAAAGCTGAAAAATTCATAAAAATATTTCAGATTTGAAAATTAAAAAGGTCGAATAATTCAAGTTTAAAATAATAAAATTTGTAAGTGATTAGGGAAATTTAATTTGAAAAATTAAGTAATTTAGAAAAGAAGGCTTTAATATTTGCAGGATTTTAAACTGAAAATCCTTAAAAATTAAAAAAAAAAAAAACACAAGTAAAACTTTTCATGTTGGACATTTTTAATTTGAAGGTGTTTTAAAGTTGAAATCTTGTAAAAATATTACAAAAATGTCAGTTTCAAAAATTAAAAATGGTTGAAATTTGTGATTTCTATTTTTTTTCTTCATTTTTTGGTAATTTTACTTAAAATAAAATAAAATTGAAAATCGATGAAGAAAATTTAACTTTAAAAATTTGCATAATTTATACAAAAAAGCTTTAATATTTAATCGACTTAAAACTGAAAATTTTCGAAAATGTATAATTTCAGAGTAAAACTTTTGAAATTGGATATTTTTAATTTGAAGGTGTTATAAAGTTGAGAAATTCCTTAAAATATTACAAATATTTCCGTTTTGAATAGTAAAAGTTGTTAAAATATGCAATTTAAAGGTTTTTAAAAAACTTTTCTATAATTTAATCTTAAAATGATAAAATTTTAAAGTAATTAGGAAAATTTATTTTGAACAATTGAGTAATTTAGAAAAGAAAGCTTTAATATTTGCACGATTTTAAACTAAAAATCATTAAAAACTTGAAAAAAAATTCAAACTTTCCCAGCTGGTCAATTTTAATTTTAAGGCATTTTAAAGTTGAAATTAAAAAAAAAATTACAAATATTTTAGTTTAAAAAATTAAAAATGTTTGAAATTGGTAATTTTTCTATTTTTTTGGTAATTTTAAATAAAAAGGATAAAATTTAAAAATTATTAAGAAAATTTAACGTCGAAAATTAAATAATTTCTAATTGAAATGTTTTCAAATTAAGAGCGTTCAAAATTAAAGAATGTAGAAAAGAAAGCTTTAAGTTTTGGACGGGTTTAAGATAAAAACTTTCCAAATTGAACAATTTTAATTTAATGGCATTTTAACGTTCAAAAATTTATAAAAATATTCAAAATGTTTCGCTTTTTTAAATTAACAAAGGTTGAAGTATTCAGTTTAAATGATTTTTCACATTTTTTTTGTAGTTTTACTTTATGATAATAAAATTTGAAAGTGAGAAGGAAAATTTGATTCGAAAAATTGAATAATTTAGAAATGAAAGTTTCAAAATTTGAACGATTTTAAACTGAAAATCTTAAAAAAAAGTAATTTCAGGGCAAAACTTTGCAAATTGGACAATTTTACTTTTAAGGCGTTTCAAAATTGATTTTTTTTACATAAAAAATAAAATTTGAAAGTGATTAAGAAAATTTAAGTTCGAAAATTAAATAATTTAGAAAACAAAGTTGAAATCTTTGTTTTATTTCAACCGGAAAATCTGAAGTAATTTTAATGTTGAAAAATTGCTTTGAAATATGCAATTTACAGATAGCCCATTTGCACGATTTTAAACTGAAAATATTCAAAAACTTTAAAAAATTAAAACTTTTAAAAGTTTGCAAGTTGAACAATTTTAATTTGAAGACGTTTCAAAGTTGAATTTTTTTAAATATTACAAATATTTCGAGTTAAAAAATTTAAAATAGTTGAAACTTGTGATTTGTAATTTTTCATTCTTTGTTAATTTTGCATAAAAAAGGATAAAATTAAAAAATTATTTAAGAAAATTTAATTAAAAAAACTTAATAATTTTTAATTGAAATGTTTAAAATAAAAAGAGTTCAAAATTGAAATATTTGAAAAATTGAAGGTGGAAAATTTTAATTTGAAGGCGTTTTAAATCTGAAAAAATCATTAAAATATTTAAAAATATTTCAGTTTAAAAAAATAAAAAAAACTTCAAAAATTAAATAATTTAGAAATAAAGCATTAAAATTTGAACGATTTTAATCTAAAAATCTTCAAAAATAAGTCAAATGAAATCTTTCAAAATTGGAAAATTTGGAATTGAAGTCGTTTTAATGTTGAAAAATTCATAAAAAGATAAAAAATATTTCATTTTTTTAAATTAAAAATGGTTGAAAAGTGCACTTTGAAGTTTTTTCCACATTTTTTGGTAATTTAAATTTAGAATAATAAAATTTAAAAGCAATTAAGAAAATTTCATTTGGAATTTTTTCAAAATTGGACAATTTTATTTTAAACATTTATATTACACAAAATCCGAATTAAAATTTTCAGAAATAATAAATTCTAAAATGAAGATATTTTAATTAATGTAATTTAAATTTAAAAAATGTTAGATTATAAATTTTTTAGTTTCAAAGGCTTTGATGAAATACAGTTAAATTTGATCTGTTTCCAAATTAAATTTGGTCAAGCTTAAGGCGATTACTTAAAAATATTTCAATTTTGAAAATTAAAATTTGTCCTGATTTTAATTTTATTTAATTAATTATTTAATTAATTTATTTTTATTTAATTTTAATTTTATAGCGTTTTAAAATTGAAAAATTCTTTGAAATGTGCTATTTGATATTTTTTCTCGTTTTTTTGTCATTTAACTTTAAAATAATAAAATTAA
>JAWWLR010000034.1:102915552-102933245 GCA_035041075.1 Acraspis erinacei | reverse complement strand
AGTAGTCACTTCGTCCACTGTGACGTCATCAGCTTAGAAATCGACAACTTCGTCCACTCGAGACAAGCCTCCGAAGTGGCATTTCTCTCGCGGGTATTGGACAAAGAATGTTTTTTTGATATCTCTATTCAAAGCTACATAATTCAAATAAAATTAAATATGAAAAACAAAACTGCTGCTCCGTCGTTTCGGAGTTTATTCTGTATAATTATAACAAAATTGACGAGATGGATTTTAACATAAGCGATTATCATCATATCGTCATCAATCAAACTCAATCTGCTTTTGCGACCAGAATGTAGACCATCTTTATTTTTTTAATTTACAGAAGAAACCGATTAATGTATTACGTATAGCCAGTGGCTAGAAACTTTCTGCGTTTTGTTAACAACCGCAAATTACTCTAACTTCATGACGGAATTATGTTTAAATTATATAGACTATATTCTTTCGTTGATTCTCAATTTAAAATAATTTTTACAAACATTGAGGTAGAAAAGGGACTTCAGAAATATATTTCCCTTTTAGTAGTGGGCATGCAGTCCCTGTCTGTGTTCTTTCATAATTGTTTAAAGTTATGGAAATTAAAAAAAAAATTAGTCCCTGATATTAAAAACGTTATTCAAATATATTAGATTCAAAAATTTGGACCAGATTCCAGTAATTCTGTTTTGTTTGTATATTATATTTATTATACACAACAGACTATTGTGCACTTTAGCAACAACTAATCCACGCCATAATTCATCTCAAATCAATGCTCTTGCAGAAGATTCTAGGGGCATCAGTGTGAGGTTATGGAGGCCGGCATGGGATAAATATTTTTAGAAAATTTTGTCTCGCAGTATTTTTAATTTCCCCCCAAATTTAGCATCCAAATAAAGTACCAGTCATGAAAATTGGTGCCCTTTTTACATTTTATTACACTCCATTACATACAATATACTTGTAGAACGAGAGGCAGCCAAAAGGCTTGCATAAGATAATTATTTATAGCCATATTTCGTTTATTTTAATTAAAAAAATATGTCATTGACTTCAGTTAAATTATTCGTTATCTGAACGACTTCAAACAAGGCTTCTTCTGGTGGAACTCGCTTGTAGAATAGTCTATTTAGAGGATCACCCTCTTCTAGTGTGACACTCCCGTTGGCTCTGTCACCAGCTATGTGTATTTTCACTCTTTCATAGATATTTGGATTATCTGATTTAGGAGCCATGAATGGATACAATTTACCTTGCATTACTACTCCAAATGCGTACTTTTGACCATCTACGATTGTTGTCTTTACATAGTATAAGCCTTCTGCTAACTGGACACGAAAGCCACGAGGTCTAGAAGCTTCGAAATACTGAACGCCGAAGTGTAAGGGTAGAGGATGAATCGCCTGAGGTTTGACTGTCCTAGCTAATTCTGCAAAAATATGAACTTCATTACTGTATAATTGACTACTCTAATTCTGCAAGAAAGAAGTCTAGATAAGAAGTTTATTATTTGTTACACGCTAGAGAAATAAAATAGAAAATAATCCGAGAAGAGGTAGACCAGCGCTCTCAAGTAAAGTGTTATTCGTTTGAGTTTATCTGGAATCTTTTCGCACTAGTTTCCTCTAACTTTCAAATATTCGATAGCTTATTTTATATAACTAAGGTAATCGGAAGGAAGGTTCACCCTTGAATTACGCTTCTTCAGGTACTAGGTAATTTTTTTTAATTTTTCGTACAGCGTTCCAACGCCATTAAGGCTCATGGTTGAGCTACTTTCCTAAAAAAGTTTAGTATACCTAAAATAGAAATTCATCACAATGCTCTCAGAAGAAATCTCTCAACACATCCTGATTAATAAAATATGTTTAAAAACCCTAAAAACATCCACATACTTAAATTGGTAAGGCTTTAGTAGTGGACGACACTTTGATTAATTTACCGAAAGATAAATTTAATTATGTTTTACGGCACGTCAACTCCTACCACCTCACACTTATACTTACGCATGAAGTAGAAAATAAGAATTGAATTTCTTTTTTAAATTACTCAATAATTATGCAAGAGAATTTGTTTAAACACACATTATTGATAAAATTAAAACACTTAAAAATCCTTTACCAAAAGTATCCAATTCAAATTTAAATTATAAAGTGGATTTTAAACCTACTGTTTCCGTTCCGTTCCATGATAGTCTGTCTTTTGAGGTAAAAAGAATTTTGAATGATTTTAACATTAAAACAACATTTACGATTGATTCCAAATTAGATAAGTTTATAAAAGTAGGAAAACATTATCTTGAAGTTTTGCAACTTTGTGATGTAGTTTATAACATTTTTTGTTTAAATTGCGATAAATGTTACGTGGGCCAGACTGATAGGTTACTTTCTACTAGAACAAAAGAACATCATGATAATTTTAGACAAAATCCAAAGCACCATAAAGTTATAGCGAAACATCAGGTAATAACTGGTCATCAGTTTGATTGGGAACATATTTTGGTTTTACACCATGAGCCTAAAGAGTTTAAGAGACTTGTAGCTGAAATGTTCTTTATTAAGAGAGAAGCTGATAATTGCTAACCGAAATAAATATTCTTCTGCAAGTGTCCAAGACAGTAACCGAAGACATAGTGAAAGGAACCATGTGTCTCTCAGAACGTGTCTGAAACGCACCAATGCCAATCCTATCTACACTAACTAGAAGTGATCGTGTTTACTGGTAAATGAAGAAGATAACCGAAATAAGAAAGGTATATCTAAAGCTCAGGCGCAAATCTTAGAGAGGAAGGAAAAGAAACATAGACATAATGGAAGAATTTGTTAGAGATTTCTTTCCTAGTCACGCGAAACGACCTATCAACAACGAGGCAACCATTATATTTTATTATATTTACCAATAGAATGGGGAATAACCACGAAGGATACGACCAGAATGTTGACAATCCTAATTTTTCTAAATCAGAGGAGAAACTCGTTAATGTAATATAGGAAAATTTTCTCAATACATTTACATTTAATACCATAAAAGGATATATTCTTCTTCGTCTTTTAGGTGTAATGCTTTTCTGAATAATTTGACTCAGAGGAGGAGTTTACCATTCTATAAATCTGTTGTGCATATACAATTAAACAGTTCAGACGTAATATTTTATGAGTTTTAATCAGAAACGTAAATTTAGCCACAAAGTGATCTAAATTTCTCAACGCAACATAAAATTATCAAGAAACACATTACTGATATCACTAATCATAAAATAAGTTAATTTAAATAAAAATGGAAATCTTCTAAAACTATTTATTACACATAATCTAAAAATGTAAAATGTCTCGAGTTTATTTTGTATACTTGAAAAGAATTTGATATAATAGGTTTTAGTATAATCGATTATCATCATCAAAGCCATCATCCAAAGTCACTCAGGTAGGGCCTTTGACCAGGCTGCCGGGTGCCTCCACAAATTGCTTATAGAGAGTTCATGTACCAGGGTTTTCTGCCGAATAAGGTTACACACCTATGTAAGAATTAGCGGATAATGGTCGAGCGATTTTCAGAAAAAAAAAACCCAAGCCAAAGCGTCAGCAATTATGCCGATGGCTACATAGCACCATGGAGTCGCTTGCGAGAGTATTTACACCTTATTCCCACATGCAGGGCTCTAAGGGGCTGTATAGAACATTTCCCAAAGAAGGCACGCTAGTCGGAGATAGAGTTTAGTGGTCTAAAAATTTACAAGAGAAATGCCCTAGACAGAAAAGGAACAGCAGTGATATCCTGATTAATATTCAGACACAGTTGATGGCCGGTGCGAACTGTCTTCTGGTATCAGGCAGGCAATCAGAATGGGAGATAACTTGGGTTGATAGATGCTATTTTAGTAAATATAGATCAGAGAGGTTACAGTCCACCTTACGAAGAAGCTCTTTAAAGGAAGTTTGAAGACCTACGAGATGAACCGATGAACTGTCGGAAAGGCTATTTCGTACATGACAGTTTAATGTTGGGTGGACGGCCTGTAGAGTGAGGAAAAAGGCTTAGGTCACTAGATGCTTTGACTCTCACGGCTACGGTCACCTTTCCACCAAGTCATGACCGGACTTGGTCCTGAATAGGCTAAGTACTACTGAAATTGGAGTACTGAGGAACACAGAGCTGTAGAGTGAGCCAGGGCGCTCCAGTATAACGTCTGTTACTTCAAGCAGGAAGAGGTATAGACCGACTAGTGAAATCTGCTAGTTGCAGTTATGTTATAGTAGACGAAAAATAACAAGGCGAACACATAGAAGCGACAAGAAGGGAGACAAACCAAACCTTATACGAGTGGGAGTAAATATGAAAACGGGTATTTTAACGCCTATATTGATATTCGAACGGTGGGTAGCACACTCCTGAAAAGCGAGTTATATTCCGATACACGGACGATGTCGTGAGAGACCTATCTGATTAGTTGCAAGCCCCACATATTGTGTCAATGGCTGACGACACTAAGTGTGACTTACATAACACTGATGAGGACGACGTATACCATGATGAAAGGGAGAGACATGTGACAAGAAGAGCAGCGATTTAGAGACAGAAGACTAGAAAGACTAGCTGAGCATAATAAACAGGATTATTCCGAGTTGCGGCTTGAGCGTCCAATATTTGTGTCTTTGAAGTAATGCGAAACCGGATTTCGTGGTCATCGATGGGCAGTTAACAGTTGTGTAAGCTCACTGCAGGATTCACAGGCTCAAAATCACCCGATAAAACAGGATTTGGGAAATCCAGCGCAACACCAATTATCAAGCAAGCTGTAACCATTGAGGAAGACCGCGCCGAAAATTGAGTCGACTTAAAATATCTGCCAGCAAGGAATCTGAGCAGTTAGTTCTTCCAACGCCTGGTCATAAGGATTATCTGGTTTTCCTTCTGAAATACTGTATAGCCAAACTTTTTCAGTATCGAGAGAGTGCGTACCAATCGTTATCACACCGGAATCACCATGCTTGTACCCAACTCACTTCTAAAAGGGTTTTTTTCAGGCCAAGTCAACTTCGAGAAGCTGAGAAAGCTAACTTTTGAATCACTATTATGTATAGTTGTTGTTCATTAAGATACTTTTGGAATTCACTGATTGAAATAGCTACGGGTGGCTTTGAGGGGTAATTGATTTTAAATATTGGCCGGGCCGGTGGCATATTTTCATGTACTAACTATTTATATTATAAGCATTATTTAAGAAAAACTTTAATGTGCTGGATATCCCACTTTCTTACATCTTATAAATACAAAGAACTGCGTTTTTTAAATAATCATAGAATCTATTGCGAAACGATACGTCTTGATGAGAAATGCTAGTATAATTACAGATCTTCAAATAGGTATAAACAGTTTTAGTACTTCTGAAGTCAAATTAATCATTTTAAAATCATAGTTACTTTTATTGAAATGACGATGTCGAAGAACCATAACTTGCTAGATTCTTTGCGCTTTGAACATTATTTTGAAAATCATTAACTATTTATATTTTAAGGATTCTGAGGGCCTCATAAGTTATTAACTAAAATATCTTAATATTAATTAACAATTAACTGTAAGTGATGTCTGGAATTTATTAGATGTGTATCAATATGTTCCATCTGTACACTTGAACTTGTAAGCTGAAATCTGCTCGTGTTTATTGAGACGCGCAGATCTGGCAGGGTACCATATGTGCACGTGCACAATTGAGAGTGCCCCACCTTTGCATGCGTACAGTTTTACCAGTGGCTCATGGCGTACCGTAAACATGAAAATATACAATAACGATTCTTTTGTTTTTGGATATAGGGTAAGTTGTAGATAGGAATCTGATAAGAACCGGGTAGATATCGGAAAGGAATCAGGTACAAATATTAAAGAATTTAATATAGAACTCGGTCCCGTTCGCCTTTCTAAGCAGTGAACTTACCATCTGGACACGTCTTGATTTTGAAAAATCTACTTGAAATTTTATATAGATATCTTATTATATTTACCAAGAGAATGAAGGATAATCGCCCAGGAGAAGACCAGACCATATGCAATCCTCATCTTTTCAAATTAACGGAGAAACTGATTACTGTATTCCGACGTATAGGAGAATTTACTACACAATGGAAACAACGAATATATTCTAGTAGCTTATTGGATTGTGAATCTATACTATAGTCGTTATCTCATAAATTTAAAGTCATACTGCTTGTGTGTTTCTGTGATATTTACATTTTAGATGAGTCAGTTTCAAGGAAAAAAAATTCATTATACGTGGTATCCCCGAACTAAGTGTTCGGATTTACATGACTGTATAAAAGAAAAATAAACCGAAACTTACTTTTGCAACGGTTCAATTGTTAGGGATCATTTCTTCATTCTTTATCTAATAAGTACGTCAGACTACTGATGATTTAGTCGTCCAGTATTAATGACGAATTGTTTAAACCATTTTAATCAACTAATGCACTGTTTGGCTATTTGTAGATGTGAAAAGATAGATTTTTCAACTTAATGAAGCGCCCATATCGAATTTATAGCCTTTTAGAGCCACTTACAAGACAATCAACCGTGTTTAATGTTCCAAAAAATTGCTTAAACAAATTTAAAAAATTTAAAAATCTTTGTATGAAATAAGAGCGCTTTTCATTAATTAATTATCAACTCTTTATTTAGCAATAGTTCTTCGCTGTCAATTAAAAAAAATTTTTATTAATTTAATTAACAAATTCACTATTTGGCTATTTTGAGGGGTAAAAACTCGATTTTTTCAACGTCATGAAGCGAGACCCATCAGACTAGACCATCTAGGCTCTAAGCTGGCACAGATCAGACGGTCTAGACTGGGACTGGCCAGATATGCAACACTTTTGCAAAGTTTGTGGCTAGACGGTCTAACCAAACACTATTCAGCCGCTGGTCCCAGGTGGAAGTACACCAGTACTGGCAGTACTGGTCCAGTACAGATTGCCGGAGTCCCCATACTGGTTTGTAGCGCTCCGAAGTACTGGCTTGCGTTACTGGTACGGTACTACACACCATTATAATTACAAAAATGTAAATTTCAATATTTTTGTTTAATTTTAACAACCACTATTTCTATGCTCTAAAGATATGATAAAAAGGGTATTCAACAAAATAAATAATAATTGATTGCGAGTATTTTGTCCATGAATGTTAATGGGTTCTTCTTAGAATGAATACATATATTACATTTTTCAACATTATATTACAAATGAAATTTCGAATGCTAAGGGGTTTCGACCTACATCTATACCTTAATCGATCGCCTAGTAGTCGAGTACTCTAAACCAACAGCATTGAAAGTCAATGAAAAAACCATCCTCATAAGCTACAACTAAAGAAAGTTTTAAAAAAAGAAACTAATCAGCTCTTTTTCCTCACTAATTTTTTTATGATAGTACAACATCATATATGTCAAATAAATTAACTGTTAACAGAAATATTAATTTTTTAATAATGTTTAATTTCTTATTTTGTATGATTTTAGACACCCTGCCAGTGCTTCCAAACAGTGAAAAAAATTAGTCTGCTTGACAGTTACAGATTTGTATGGTATGGATAGCGGACCGGTTCCAGATCTGGGCCAGACTAGACTGTCATGAAAATAAAAAAAAAGTTGAATTTTTATAGGGTTCACTTTTTATTTTGTATAATGTTGGACACCCTGACAGTTTTTCGAAAAGGGTAAAAACAAGTTAGCTGATTGAAACTTAGAAATTTGTATTTTATGGATTGCTGACCAGTCCTTTATTTAGCAATGCCTCTTTAATATCAATTCATAACAATTCATAATTTTTTAAACAAATTCAATTAACAAATTCTAAGTTTGGATATTTTTAGTTGTAGAAGCTTGGTTTTTTTAACGTCATGAAACGCACATAACGAATTTATAGCCTTTGGAAACACTTAAATGAAATTCAACAATGTTTATTGTTAAGAAGAATTGCTTACACAACATTTTAGAATTTTAAGAACTTTTTAGATAAAAAAGGGGCGCTTCTTCGAATAATTAGCAGTTCTTTATTTAGCAATGGCTGTTTAATATCAATTCATAAAAATTGATAATTGTTTAAACAAATTCAATTAACAGATGCTCGGTTTGGTTATTTTGAGGGGTGGAAACTTGGTGTGTTCACGGCAATTAAATGAAAATAACAAATCTATAGGCTTTTGGAGTCACTTATATGTCAATCAACAATGTTTATTGTTAAGAATAATTGCTTAAACAAATTAAAAAAATTTTAAGTAATTTTTATGAAAAATTTTCTTTACATAATTATCAACTCTTCATTTAGCAATGGTCAAAAGGGAATTTGGAAATTTCTACGATGTTGATTTTGGTGATAATTTTGACAACTATATTGAATAAATAGCCGAAAATGCTAATAGCTTTATAAATAGAAACCCGTATACGTATAATCCGAAGAATATCCAGCGTATGTATACGAGTTAACTAACCTTGTTTTATTTTGGAAATAAAGCAGTTTCGCCTATGTGTCAATTGCTTATGGCTTTAAAAATGTATGCAACTAGAGACATGCTAATATCAGTTTGTGATTTCAGAGGCATACACAGAAAACCCGTTTCAAAAAGGATTTGGAATGTAACAGATGCAATCGCACGCTTTTGTCCAACATGGATCAAGTTTTCTACTACTGAAGACGGTATGGCAGAAATAAAGGAGGGTTTCTATATGATGGCGAGATTTGGGCAGGTTCTTGGATTTATGGATTACACCCTCGTACGAATACTATCTCCTGGTATGTCTAATGTGATTGTATAGTGCAATTGCATGTGCATTTAGTAGTTGTCATGCTGGGTTTCTATGGTTCTTTGAATTGTTGAGCGTGGAAGATCCTAGCGGAGTAATCGGTTTGGGATCAGTTCCTGGTCATGTTTCTGGAGTATGAATGAATGTATATTGGCGACCATGACAGGTACGACACACTTTATTAAAGCGACAATGTCTAACTTTATGTGTTCCAAAACCGCTATCCCATAAGCTCCTCGAACGGACAAATTCCTGACTCTGAGCAAGATATTTAGCCTTAAATCCTTCGCAGAATACCAGGTAATGATTCTCCTAAAAAAGGTGTAGCTAACGTTAGGTGCAGGTTTTCTGTCAGGTTTTTTAAGCATTATGTGCCTTCAGGGAAAAATTCGATTTGTAATGTTTTGAAGAACTCTTCGAAGATGATGAAATTGTTGTGGTTTGTGGACTAAATGAATGGCCCATTGACTCAGGCGCTTTGATTCGGGTCGTGAGAAATGTCTTGAGCTGTTCAAACGTCTGTGGTTCCACTTTTCCGCCGATAGAGGCTTCTAAGTCCCGGCGGGAATGCTGATCAGGTCGTTGAACAGTAATGTGGGTCAACCAATCATCCCATGTTTCGACGGGGCGTTTAAGGGCAGTCAAAGCACTGATGTCTTCTGTCGTTCCATGGTGAAGCTTTTTCAACTCAGAGGCAGATTCAGTAGATACCGTCTGTAGAGATCATAAATAGGCAATCCGAGAACTTACCAACAACCGAGTGTTTTGATATGTTTCCATGAGTAAATTCCATGCTCGATTGAAGTTCTCAGCAGTAGTGGGGATGTTGCTGAGAAGATGAGCAGGTTCTCCAGATAGGCTTGTTTTTAGACCTCTTGATGTTTCTCCTGAAATTGATCCCATTTCTTATCTAGATTCTGCATGCGGGCCTTGCATGCTGCACGTGTAACATTAGCGGCACATAATTTTTTTAAATTGACGTAAGCCTGTGAAGTGATACCGCTTAATTTGATTTCTTGATCGATCAGTTCTTCCATTTCCTCTGTAGTCAGTTTGAATAGTAAGAACTGAATGATTCGAGGAAGATAACACAAAGAAGAAGAACCAACAAAAATATTACATGCAGGCTTAAATATGCAAGCTGATATTCAACAAACCAAACATTGAAAGGCGTAGCAGTGAAGTAAATGATTTGGAATAAAAATTCAAATATGGAATGACACATACTTCGTGTTTGATAAATAGTAAGAACACAAAATCGAATGTGTAAGATAAACAAAGCCTGAATAATTTGAGAGACCCTGCTGTTATATAGAATGCGGGTAGTCGAACCTAAGAATCAATTCCTCCCTTGTATTTGTGGATGAGAAGAAGCCAGAGAGGCGATCATTTCCTTCCTTCCATACGTAGATGCGAAGAAACGAGAAAGACGATTCCTTTCTTCCTTCTACTTGTAGGTGATGCAGAAATGAGAGGGCGGGTGACAGTGACTCGTGACTAGGATCCACGTGATTTCGAAATTTGCATCACTAAGGCGTGAATAATAATCCGTTCAGGTTAATCCCTTTGACGAATCTAAATTTAGACACTTTTATCGAGCGAGTGTTTGGTAGTTATAATTACAAGCTCGATTACGAGTTGCTCTAATATGTTACCTTATATTTTGCAACGTCAAAATGCGATTGTGTTCGATGGATGATGTACTATGATTTTATATTCCAGATGCATTCACTCTTTGCTCTTAAACTTGAACAAAATTTTTGCACTTGTTTCACATTGAATTCGCGTAAAGCTTTTGCAAAAACTTAATACGATCGTTTTTAAACTTTTTCATACCGGTTTTTTAGTATAAATATCCGTAATTGAAGTACCAATATTTCAGATTTGAGTCGAATAAACTTTATTTTACAAAAATTTAATAAATGCTAATAGGTGTTTCGGTTAATAATGTAGTTTTTTTCACATAATTTGGCCGTTGGTTTACATAACAATAAGAATTACCTTAATAATCAAAGTATTGGCTATCGTTTTCTAAAACTTTCTCCCATATTTCTGGCAATAGATGGATTCCTTCCCAAAAGAACTGTTCATTTTTTGAGACCAACATCGATCGGCATAAGTGGTAGTCCGATGAGGCCAAGTCCAGTGAATATGGAGGGTGGGGTAGGATGTCCAGTTTAATGCTTTCCAAATAGCTTTGGACTGGTTTCGCAAAATGAGGCCGTGCATTGTCATGTTGAAAAATGACTTTATCTAGTCTTTGCGCATATTCTGCTCGACCACAATAGTGGTCGACGCATGACAGAACGAAACACATTGTTTCCCTTGAAAAACTTTTGCAGCGTACAATTTTGGTCTGATTTCCAATTGCCAATTAATAAATTAATTAATACAAAATTCCAATTTAAAGTGACTTAAAGTTTTTAAACTCGAGAGCTACGTGAAACTATGTTATAAATTACCTTAAATTATTGATCTCACAGGAGTCTCAAGGGTTACCAGCGGCTCTGGACTCTAGAGCCCCCCCCCCACCAAAAACAATTTTGAAAATTTCTTTTCACAGTATTTTTATTTCTCTCTATAATGTATCATCAAAATAAAAGATCAGCCATAATAATTTTGGCCCTTCCAAATATTGTAAAGCTCACCCTACTGCTACTAATGTCTAATTTACATAAGTCCCTTTATGAGTGTATCTCGGCCAAAATAACGTCTTTTGGTCCAAATGGCTTGCGGAAATGACTATTCAGAGGATCATCATTCGATAATGGTACAGTGACGTTAGCAATGTCGCCATCTATACGTATTTTAACTCTTTCATACGTATACAGATTATCAGCTCTAGTAGCCATGAATGGATACAGATTTCCTATTATAACTCCAATGACGTACTTGTGATACATTTCCTTACGTACTCCCACATAGTACATTCCTGGTCTTAATGGCATAGCTGAACCTACTTTAAAGTAACTTTCCTGAAAATGAATGTGGATTTCCAAAGGAGCAGGATGGACTGCATCAGATTTGCAAGCCCTCGTTAATTCTGCAAAAGAAAGTATACGTAGTAAGTTCATTATTCGTTATACATAAGGAAAATAAGATAGTAAACAGTCCGAGAAGGGGCCGGAAAGTGCCTTTAGAAAAAAAAATGTATTCAGCAATCCTGAATAATAAGATATTAGATTATAAGATAACATAATAAGAATAATAAGATAGCAAACAGTCCAAAAAAGGCCGGCAAGTGCCTTTAGAAGAAATCTCTTTATACATCCTGAATAATAAGAACAACACCTTTCATGAAATCTTGTGGGATCCCTGAACATTTTGCAATCCTTTGAAATCCTGTGAATTCTTTTGAAAAATATTTAAAGCAACTGCCAAGTAAAATCTATAATATGAAAGTGAGAATAAATAAACAAAGGCCCCTCGAGATGTAGACGAACTGTAACCATTTTTGATATATTAAAATACCCATTAGTTCGAGTAACCCTCTGTACTTTGGTCCTGATGAGCATTTTGTTAAAAAATCGGCCACAATACTATTTGTAGTAACGTTGTAAATTTTCAGCTCTTCGTTCTTCCGAATTTCCGGAATAAAATTGTTTCTGATATCGATGTATTTCATTCCTGAGTATAATAATCATGCATCTGTGATAAATTATTGTTATTATTATTATTATTATTATTATTATTATTATTTCCTAGATTGTGACTAACTGGTGCAATTATTACCCGTAAGTGTTCCTGTCCATACAGATGACAGAGGGGGTTTTCTGCGAGCCCTATCTTATGCCCCTGATGTTCCTCGATCTGCCAACTGTTTCTTTCTTCAGTAAGTAACCTGCTCGAAATACCTACAACTATCTCGGGTCGAGTAAAGTTTTCTCTTGCTGCTAATTTTTGTAGCCTGTTCGATATCTCAGTGCCTTTGACGTGCTGCATCCAGGGATCCAAATAAGAGTCACTCAGTTTTTCGTCGCTAAATTGTTCAGTGCCGCAAAGCACTACCATACTAAAAGCGACGTAGGGCCATTATAGCAGCTCTGCTGCCTGAGCAGATAAGAATGTTTATCATGTTGCCATACGCGTGTACCTTGTAAGGACATTGTACGACTGTGGCGTAGGAACTCATCAGATTTGTGAAGCCCATCCCACCTCTACTACAATATAAACCGGCTCCTGCTTTTTCCTTGTTCCTGAAACCGTCTGTAAACCAGTTGTCATGATCACTGGGGGTGTCAGGCTCTGCGTTATCCCATTCCTCCTTCGTGAATACACGATACTTCTTGTCGAAGAAATAGCGAGTGTACGTTTTTATCCCTGCGCATGCTTAGGGTCGGTATACTCGTCATGACGTTTGGGATTCGCATTGCAGACGAGATCCTTCTGCCGTTTACTATATTTAATTTTCAGGCGGCCTTCGCAGTTACGGTCCTGATGGTGAGATGGATGGGCTCCAATCCTGTTGTCCAATGCCATCGCACTGGCCGCCGTTTAAATACGACATAGTCACGTCTAGGTGATTAATCTTCATAAAGTATTGAGAAGCAAGAGACGTTAGCAATTAAATCGAGTTAATACAACTTACCGGAGACATTTTTTGGTTAAAATCTACGCCTGAACGTTTAGCAAAGCCTTTCGGAACAATTCGAGCCTTTCTTTGTTCAACTGTTCCATCAGGTAAGTATTTATTTCCGAAATCAGCATAGTTCCTGTCCTGATCATCAATAACAAATTTTATCCTGATGTTCAACATTAGTCATGTAAAATTTTTTCGTGGGCCGTCCTTTCATTCCAGTCATAGGCTTCCGTAGTCTTCCGTAGGATTCGTTAAATTTTGAATTATTTTCAATAGACTGCATTCTGTTGAACTCTTCGCGTTCTTTGAATTATCTTAATTTTTCTAATTCAAATAATAAGTATTACTTACAATTAAAAGTAATGACCAAAGATGGAAAATTTATTTCATTTCCTTTGAATTCTTTGAACTCTTTTGAAGTCTTCTGAATGCCTTTAAGTTGTTTTGAATTCTTTTGAATTCTTTAAACACTTTTTAATTTTTTAAATCTTTTTCATTCTTTAAACTTTCTTAAATTCTTAGAATTCTTCTGTATATTAAGAATCTTTCAAATTCTTTTTATTTGTTTCAAGTCTGTTGAGTTCTTGTCATTCCTTGATTTCTTTTTTAATTTTCAAATTCAAATATTAACTATTGTCTAAAACTAAGAGCAACGGCCTAAAATTAAAAATTTATTTGAATTCTATGAATAATTTTTGATTCTTTGACTTGTTTTAAGTTCTTTGAATTCTTTACAATTATTTGAATTCTTTTTAATTCCTTTTCATCGTTTGAATTCATTTGAAATCCGCGAATTCTCTTGAATTCTTTGCAATTTGTTGTATTGTTTTCATCCGTTGAATTATTTGAATTAAAAAATCAAGTATTACTAAACATTAATATTAAAAAATTACTGTGGAAAAATAGACAATTTAAATTTCGATCCAAATGATTCAAAATACCGTAAAATATCTAAAAAAAGAAATCTTAAATTTTAAAAAGTCCTAAAAAAAAATTGATTTTAACGACGTTAAGGTAGGACTTGTCACTTTGGGTCAATTTTTCGAAAATCCTGTGAAAAATATAAAATTCTAATTTCGATCTAAACCATTCAAAATAAGTGGAAAAATCTCAAAAAGGAGTTATAAATTTTGAAACGTCCTACACAATTACACCGGCACATTCCTAAAAAACAGTTTTTTGTATTCATAGGGTCTCAGCACGTGGATATTTGACCAAACCTGGTTGGGGTGGGGGTCAAATTTTATAAAAATCTAATACCCTCTCTGATGAGAATGTGAAAAACTGATTTTGGTAAAGTTCATGAAAAAATGTACTTAAAACTACATACACAGCTTTATTATTATATTTACCAACAGGCTGAAGGATAATCAGCAAGGACATTACCAGACTGTAGACAATCCTCATCGTTTCAAATTATAAGAGAAACTGATTAATGTATTACTTATAGGAAAATTTTCAACACACATTAAAGTTCAAACATTGTAATACTTTATTAGATTATAAAATCTATACTATAGTCGTTATCTCTTAAATTAAACGCATCATGATTGTGTGCGTCTCAGATATTTACATTTGATAAGAGTCCGTATCAAGGCAAAAGTTCTGGCCATGCAGGAATAATTACTATTCCAGATTTCATGAAAGTATATATTTTAAATTACTCAACCATACGATATTGCGCTCCACTGAAATAAAAAATAAAAAATGTTATAATTAGCTTCTTCGTCGTAATTAAGGGTTTGGTAATCAACTGTCATCGCTTGTTCCTAATTCCATACCCTGTTTAACAAAAAATAAAGTTCGGGGGCTAACTTAAGTCTGCTCCAAAAAGTAAAATTTCCTCACTTTTTTTCTGGGGCTACTTGGTGACCCTTTGGTATTGTTTAGTAGTCAAATCTGAAAGCTGGAGAACTGATAGTTTATTAAATAAAAGACAAATAAACCGTGAAGGTGAAACTCAACATAATAGCAATACACACAAAATAAAAATGCAACCGGAAGCAGAAGAGTTTGCTAGCCTTTTTCAGTCTCGATACCTTAACACTTTGTACATTAAAGATTTTTTTTTAAGATTGAGGTTGGAGAATTAATTGCTTCCAAACAATTTGCACGCATTTTTTCTCGCAGTATTTTTTATTTTTCTCGATAATGTATCATCAAAGTAAAACATCAGCTATAGTGATATGGGCCCTTCTAAATATATTGTCACATTTCACTATGTGCGATAGCATGAACAACAAACAATAAAAATAAAAATACAATTAAAGATTACAAAATTAAAATGCGTCAGTATGTCAGAGTTAGTTTTTACTTATATACAGCATACTTTCACAACGAAAGGTACTCATGAAGCTTGTATGCGATAACATTTGACAAAAATGTTTCTATTTGTTTTCATTTAAAAAATAAGCTAACCTACCCTACCTCTAGGAGCTAATAATGGATACAATTTATATGCTATTTCTTCTCCAGTGACGTATTTCTGATCCATCTCTTTATCTATTTCGACACAGTGCAATCTTGGTGGTTCTCAGTCAACTGCACCGAGAGTTTCGAAACGTTCGAAAAATTCTACGCGAACTTGTAAGGGAACAGGATTAATCGCTTCAGGATTGGTTGTCCATGCTAACTCTGCAAAAATAAAGTATAAGTCGGAATTTCATTATTGTGTAATACACCATTCTAATTCAGCGAAAAGGAAGTATAGTCAAACTCGGATATAAAGCCCCCGGATATATCCCTTCCAAGAATTGACGCCGCGATCCACCTAGGAGTAAACTACGGGGAGTGTGCGGCGGTCACACAGACGTGAAAAAACAAAAAATTTCTCATCCGAAATGGCACGCTATCTGGTTTGTTCCCCACCTCTGTATAAGTAGAAAGTTCTTTATTTGTTAGGCGTTAGGGGAATAAAATAGGAAACAGTCCCAGGACACTGCGGCAAGAGTCGTGAAAGAAATTCGGCGGCCCTAGAAATTCGAAGATCGTCTTAGAGTTCGAATAGCTTTTTTGTTCTCTAAATTGGGTTATCCCTACAACTGGGAGCAACTGCCATCTAAATATGATACTGAGCCCCAGTAGAACCGCGGTAAATCACACCCATGCGCACGACTCACGATCGTGAGATGGGTCACCATGGGGCACGATAAAATCACAACGGCAGCGTTTTGCCCCCATCTCTCAAGTGTCTTGACATACATTTGGCACACGAATATGGCTTTAACATTACGAACCAATAATAGTTCCGCACTTTCGAGAGCACCGACCACAAGGCCAATTATTTAAACGGAATATTTTGCGTACAGGCGTTGCTTTTGAGGTCTTGATACCTATCTTTCTTCTGCTTCTCTCTGCCCGGGATGTTATAGTCGGCCGGAGCCGAGAATTCGATTACAAATATAGTTCGTTTCTCAAAGTTCTCAATTTTGTGACTTCACGTCACCTAATAAAGAACTCTTAGGGCCGAATGATATATTTGGAGATACGCCCTTCTCACGTGAGTGAGACATCCGGAATATAGCGGGACTGGAGAGAAAGGATGAGGGGGAGTTTCTGACGAATTTGACGAATTGGGAGACAGTAGTAATAATGACGTGGCTAGATGAAAAGCATGGGAAAGAGCAAGATGATGTTTAACAAGAGGTTACAAAAGGCAAGTTCAAAATGTAAAGAGGAAGAATACAAAAGGCAGATCAATGAGAGAAATGGTGATCGGCGTAAGGGACAAATATGCAACAGGCAAGGATAAGAAACAGATGAAAGAACAAAAATAAGTATTAATAGTAGAAGAGGTAATGATTGGGGGAGAGAATTGAAAGATAGTGAGGGTTTTCCCCTTTTATTTTTCTCTTTTTCCTTTCTCCCATTTCCCCCTTTTCCTTTCCCTTTTCACCCTTTCCGATTTATCATTTACTTCTTCTCTTTTCCTGTAACCCATTCTCTTTTTCTGTTTCCCTTTCCCCTAACCTCTTTCCCTTTTCCCTTTACTGTTTTCCACTTTTCCCTTCCGTAAATATTTGATGCTGAAAGGATTAAAAGAAAAAGCACTTCAATGTACAGCATATGATTTTACCACTTCTGCCGGGCGCCCCGCTTGCGTGGTGCTGTGTATATATAACGAGCGTAAAGTATTTTATGTAGCGGGCATAAAGTTTCATGTTGGCCCGGTCGCGAAGTGCGCATGTGCGAAGCTCACTGGACTGTAAGTGGCCACATTACGCTTGCTTCACGTGCCTGCAATGGCGCGTTTTCAAGTGGGGTCGGACAAAAAGATATATATATATATATATGGGACGTTCCACATCAACCGGGACAAAGCATTTGCCAAAATTATTCTCA
>JAWWLR010000034.1:102899338-102914367 GCA_035041075.1 Acraspis erinacei | reverse complement strand
GAAGTAGTGGAAATGAAGGAAAATTGAGAACTAGGTGAGGAGGCCATGGGAAGAGGGTAAGGGAAGATTAGGAAAATTGAGGGAGAGAAGGTGAAATGAGGGGAAATGATTAGAAATTAAGGTTAAAAGAATAAATATAAGCGACTGTTTTTATAACAAAATCTTTATTGGAAATAATGGTAACTTGCAATTTTTGTTTGTACAAAATAGCACTCAAAAATTAAAATATACAAAGCATCTCGCACTAATTCAATACGATCTTACTATTAAGTATGAAAAATAAGTAGACATATACTTTTTAAATTTCTTACGTTTAAGAAAAGTTGGTAGGGTTTAACAAAATAGAATAATAATTCTGAGAAATCATTAGCTTGTTAGAGATAATGTTCTTTCAGACTTTTCGTTATCGTTGAATAAAAAAGAAACGATTTTTTTTAATAATCTTAAAATCTTACCTATATTAGCTATTTATAGACCACGCTTTCTTATTTGTTTGAGCGAAGTTGCGGTTTTATATTGCACCAATTGAACTTTTAACTGTTAGACAGGTATTCAAAATAGGGATTAATTTTTTCACTGGAAGTGTAAATTGAGGATGCCGCTTTAAATAATTTTGTGGATTTGAATAAACATTATAAAACCAAAAATTTTACTTGTTTTGGACAAAATGCAGTATTAGTCTTGATTTAAAAATATTTACAAACACAAGCATATTGACTTAGTTAAGAAATTAAATGTGAGTAACAAATTAGTTTAGACAACAATTAGAGGCAAACTCTAGTTTTGATTTAGCTCTCAGGAATTTTTTCCTTCTTTATTGTTCATACGCATGTGATCATTTTCTGAGGCACTTATATGTTTCTTTATGAAAATTAAGTAAGGACCTTTTTTTTAACATTTGATAAGGAGATTATCATAGTTATGTTTTTTTTAATCTTATGAATTCTCTACTAAGAGTCTATTTGATGAATATTCATTTGCTAAAACATGATTTGCCAATCGTGATCATTTTTTGAAACAACTATTTTTTCAAGAACAAAATTTTTTAGATATTTAAGTTAAAGAAAATTCAAAATTAAGCGGTTCCGAATACATATTTAAATTTTCTTCAATTTTGAAGTATTGAAACTGTCACTGTTGACAATTCAATCTTTATGTTTCTTTAATTTTCCAGTTTTGTTCAATTTTCAACTGCTGAAAAGTAAACTAGTGAGAATTCAATTTACATTTTTTTAAGTTTTCCGCAGTTGAAAATTCAACTGTTATTCCAAAATATTGGAAAGACTTGAAAATTCAATTTTTTTTTTAAATTTTGAAAAATCATTTTTCAAATTTATTCAATTTTCAATTATTGAAACTTGAACTGGTGGAAATTCAATTTCCATTTTTTCTTATTTGTAACTGCTGTAAATTCAGAATTCACATGAAAACTTTATAAATAAAAATTTCAATTTATAAGAAGAAAATTGGAAAAAAATCCATTTTTTCGAAAACGGGTAGCCATTGGTTTACAATGTTACGGAAAATTAATTCTCAGTGTGGAATTTATGAGATAAAAAAAAAATCTTAACTATAATAATTTTCTTGTCAGTGTAATAATCTCCTCTTGTACAGATTATTTCCATTGTTTCAAAGCTCTATTTAAAACCGAGTAAGTGCCGCCTGAACCGTTTCCAAATGGAATGCATAATATTGCGCAATATGTTAAAAAAACTGAGTACTCGCGCACTGCGGCTCTTTCGAGGCGAGAAGACCGGCTTCTACGGGACCTGAAGTGTATAATTCTCGAGATTTCGTTGGACTCTAATTCTAATTTCAATAGAAAAGTGAAAAATTATTGTAGATTGGAAATCACATAAAATAAAAAATGTGCTTTTTACGCGGATCGTGTTATTAAGTTGCACTCAAAAGCAGATAAGTTTCATTTGCGTGTCAGAAATCTTTGAATAAAACTTTGCAATGGTAATAAAAAGTCAAGTGCAAAAAAGAGCGTCAAATATACCAAAGGTGGTATAGATTTTTTTTCCGAGTATTTTTCCCTTAGACCACCGAGTAGTGTTCCAAGAGAGTTTCGCCAAAATGAGTTACGACATAATCGTGATAATACATCAAAATGCACAGTGGTTGGCCGATAATGAGACTCGACCAGACAACAATGTTTCCCCATCTGGCTCCCCAATGTTTCTCCACCGTTTTGCTTAAAGCAGAGAGGGGTATCTAAAAGTAAATCGGAATATATTACACTCTGAAACACTTTGAAAACAATTTTATTTATGGAGAAAGAAGAAAAGGTGGAAAAAAGAGGGCCAATAGAAGGGGAAATGCAAAAGAAATGCGCAAAATTATGATAGAGTTAATAGAGATGAAGGAAGAAGGAAAGGAGGAAAGAGGAGAGGAAATAGAGCGAAAAATTAGGAAAGAAATCTAAAAAATAAGGAGAGAAAGGGAAATAATAGAAAGGAGAGAGGAGATGAGAAGAGAAGAAATATAGAGGTAAAGGAGGAACTCTAGGTGCGAAGGTAAAATAGGAAGTAAGAAGTGAAAGAAAAGAAAGGAGAAGAAAGGAGCAAATTGCACTAGTGAAACTAAATAAAAGGAAAAATAAGGAAGAAGTGATAACAAAAAAGAAAAGAAAGAAGGGAAAAATAACATGTACTAAGTATAGGAGAATACAGGTAGAAATTATATGGTGGAATGAGGATGAAGAGAGGGAAGATTTGTGGAAGAGAGTAGCAGAAGTGATAAAATGAACAAATGAAAAGACAGAAATAGAGAAAGTCAGAACTGTAGGAAAGGAGAGGGAAGAGGAAAGCAAATGGCACTCGGAATATCCGTACCATTTCGCAAGTTTATTATAAATAATTTTTTCTTCTTCAGTTTCTTCGAATGAAATTAATATTTTTCATTCAGAATAAAATGTCAGTTTTCAACTAAAAGTGGAATTGCAAAATTTTCAGTTAAGAAAATTATTTTTCCACAAAAAAATGATAAATCTTCAACATAAATAGATGAATTTGAAACCAAAATGATGAATTTATAACAAAAGAGTTAAAAATTTCAAACAGACAAATTAATCCTCCGCAAAAAAATTTAAACAAGATACATAGTCAATGACAAAGTTTAATTTTCAACTAGAAAGGAGAAATTTTCATGCAAATAGAAAATTATTAATATTCAGCTGAAATAGTTGAATTTTAAACAAAAAAGATGAAATTTTCAATTAAAATGCTGGATATTTAAGTAAAAAATTAATTTTGAACATAAAAAGCTAAATTTTCAACACAAAAGATTAACTTACACCATAAAAGACCAATTTTTCAACTAAATAAATTAATCTTAAATGAAACAGTTTAATTTTCAGCTAAGCAAGATTAGCTTTCAAACAAAAGTAGACTTGTTAAATTTTCAGTTAAAAAATTAATTTTCTACAAAAAAAAATGTCAACCAAAGTGATGAATTTTTAACTAAAATGATCAATCATTAACTGAAATAGAGGAATTTTAAACCAAAAAGATAAATTACAAAAAATAGTTAAACTTCTACCAAAAGGATATATTTTTTATCCGTAATGCTAACCATTTAACAGAAGTGCTTAAAATTTCAACGAAAAAGATGAATTTTCAAAAAAGATTAATCCTCTACCAAAAAGATAAATCTTCAACAAGAAGATTAATATCTACGAAAGGAGATATATTTTCAACTAAAATAATTAATATTTAACTGGAATACTTGAAGTTTTAACAAAAAGATGAAATATTCAATTCAAATTCGGAATGTTCAACCAAAAAATATAATTTTTAACCACAAAGATGAATTTTCAACGAAGAAGATTAATTTATACCAAAAATTACAATTTTTTTCAAAAAATACATTAATTCTCAACCACATAGTTTAATTTGCAACTGAAGAAGATCAGCTTTCAACTAAAAGTAGCCTTGCTAAATTTTCAGTTAAAAAAATTTAATAAATTTTCAACCAAAGGGCTGAATTGTTAACTAAAATGATGAATCTTTAAATGCTTAATACCATTTAATTTAAATGATTAAAATTGCAATCAAAAATATTACTTTCACCGAAAATGCTAAATATTTAACTAAAATGCTAAAAATTTCAACGAAAAAGTTGAATTTTCAAACAAGAAGATCAATCCTGTACCGAAAAGAAGATTTAAAAAAATACATAAATCAAGGAAATAGTTGAATTTACAACAAAAAAATACACTTTTCAAACTAATCGGAGAATTTTTAAATAAAATAATAAATCTTTAACTTAAATAGTTGAATTTTTAACCAAAAGGATGAAATTTCAACCAAGAAAATTAATTCCTACCAAAAAGCATAAATTTTCAAGTAAAATGATGCATATTCTCCTAGAAGTGTTTAATTTTTAACCAAAAATATGAAATTTTCAATTAAAAAAAATGAATTTTCAACGAACAAAATTAATTTAATTTATACTAAAAAAAACAAATTTGTTTTAAAAATACCTTAATTCTCAAACATATAGTTTAATCTGCATCAGCTTTCAACCAAAAGAAGACTTGTTAAAATTTCAGTTAAAAAAACTAATTTTCTACTAAAAAAAATTTTAAACAAAGCGATGAATTTTTAACTAAAATGATGAATCTTTAATTGGAATAAACCAATTTTAAACCAACCGGATGAAGTTTTCAATGAAATCGCTGAATTTTCAACAAAAAATTTAAAATAAAAAGAAAACACGCTTTCCGAAAACTTCCCTGGAATTTCCAGGTTATTTTGGCATAAAAAAATCCCTGACAATTCCAGGCGGTGCTTCGGAACGTTGGTATGGCTGGTAAACTTGGACTCCGAAGGTACGTGCTTCAAAGTTACACGCGCTCCACAGATACGAGTGTCCCAACTCGAAAGGAGTGTACGACATTTTCTCCCCTATACCCACACTCTTTTCGAGAGTCACACATCGATGACGAATTGCAAGCACGCGCGTGCGCGAAGTAGGACATAAAGTTTGAGAAAATGAAGTTTGAATGCGCAATGGAAAGATCGAGGACAGCTATGGGCAGAAGGAAAGAAAAGGCAGAGTTCGAAGAAATCTTATAAATAACAAAGGAGAAAATGGCAAAGCTAAGCTTGGGGCAAAGCACAGAAACGGAGGATAGGATCAAGTGACATGGAGAGAGCAGTCAGACAAACTAAGTTAGGTAAAAGGAAAACTGAGAGAGAGATTAGGTTCGTCCTAGCTGGGATGCTGGCAGTGGAAGAAGGCTAAGGTTGAAGAAAACGAAAAACGGGGCGGAAATAATGAGAGAATTTGGAAATTGAAAGGCTCTGTATTGTGGTTGGAAGACGATACACCTGAAATAGAGGATTTGGTGAAGAAATAGATAAGGAAAGACAGGGTGAGGCTTGAGAAAACTAGTGTCAAAGTAAAGATAAAAAAATTAAAGGCGAAAGTAGATGACACAATTTCGAGCCGGGTCGAGGGAGCGGGATGCGTGGAGGTGACCCGCACGGAGAGGAGGGAGGAGACGGAAAAGAATAAAAGCAGAACGAAGAGTGGTAGAAGGAAAAAGCAAAGGACAGAAAGGAAGAGTGAAAAGTGAAGGGAAGTTTATTATGTGAGTGAAATTATGTGATAAAAATAACACGAGTTTAGCGGTTTTGTACGTTTGTTATTTTGCTATGGTCTTTGGCTCTAACAAATGTAAGGAATGAAATAGGTTGAGAGGGAGAGAGGAAGGAGCTTGCATTTTCCAGAAAAAATAGTTCGTTTTCATGTTTGCCTGTAAAGGTTTGTTGTGATGAAATGGTGTGTGAGATAGAATTATCGAGCTCGGACTTGAGTATATGAATAATTGCATGATAAAAAAGGAATAAGCAGCAAAGAATTGAGGCTAAATAAATCAAAGAAGAATAAAAAGATCTAGATTGGGAAACGAACTCAGGGAAAGGATGGGAATGGGAAAGAAAGAGAACGGAATTTGCGAAATCTGCAAATTGGAAGAGGGAAAATAAAACGTGATAGAGGTTCCAGAACTGGATGTATTGGGTGTGGTGAGGATGAAGGAAAGAGAAAGAGCTAGAAGAAAGAATGAATCTGAAAAATGAAAAGATTAAGGTGGAAGAGGTGGCGTTAACTCTAAGACGACACCTTATGAATAAACAAAAAGCTATCATATATCTATAAAAGTGTCGATAATTTACCTGACCCATCATTCCCATGAAGGCCCATATCTTAAATGTTTTTAAAGGTACGCTGACAAGATACTCGTGGAAGAAGGCGCTGATAAAGAAAACCGTCACGCTTGCAGTCGTTTTTCCGTAGCCCATTTCCACGATTGGAATATAGAGGTGCCTGTGAATACACAATTTCTGAATAATAAATTGCAGTCGAGCCTCTCAATAGGGCGCCTCTCGGGACTGCAGAGCACATTTTTCTCGGAAGCGCGCTACCCCCACCAACGTCCTTCGCTCCACAAGACTTTTGCATGTTCTGCCTCTGAATAAGGAACATTACATTACATGTACATTACATGTACATTGTACAAAAATACATTGCAAGATATTTTTACTCTAGAGGGCAGGTCTATCCCAAAAAGTTTCCATTTTTATTTAATTCACATGGGGAAATTATGCATTTTCGTAAAATTGATCGCATACTTCGGAGTTTTATCGAAACGTGCTAAGTTTTTTAGGGATTCAAGAGAAGATTTTACGAAATAAAACCATGCTTATAACTTTTATTTTTATCCTACCCTAACCCCCCCCCCCTCCAAAGCTCCCCAAATATAACCCAAGGATAAAAAACTACATTTTTACGTATTATTGTTAATTTTCATCAATTTCTGTCGTATTTTTTCATAAAAATAATTACTAATGGACAATTTGAAGATCTGCTATGACTTTTCAAACTATTTTGAATTGTTTTAAATTAATGTAACTTATTTCAGAATTTAAATATTCCCAAAATGTTTTAAAAAATAATCGTATTTTCTAAATGAAATACAATAGATGGTTATTGTTTTGAGTTGTAAATTTGGTTAAAAACATTTTGCAATCCTGTAAGCAATTAATCATGGTTTTATTTCAAAATTTCTAAACAAAATTGAGTCCGAAATGTCCCCTTTTTTCTCAAATTGGTATTCTATGCTAGTTTTTATTTACTAATTACATAATTTTTGTAGATTCATTCTAATGTTCGACAAATAGAAATTTGTTTAAATCATTTTTATTTTCTGAAGCAGCTTTCGTTCGAAAACTTAAAAAAAAACATAAAATAGAATTCATAAATTATATCAAAAGTATTTTTATATCGTATTTTATGAATTAAACATAATATTTAATGATTTCGAGGAGCAGTAAAATCTACTAAAAACTTTATGTAATTTTTTTAACAATTTTATTTTAAAAACAAATTTTGTTTAAACCAATTAAGTTTTTTTCAACAATTGAAAAATGGTTTATCTATTATTTCTATACAGCATACAGTTATACAAATAATAGCATTCATTACATTTTATATTATTTTTTAAAAGTTTTCGAACGACAGCTACTTGAGGAAGTAAGATTTTTTTAAATAAATAGAAATTTGTAATTCATTAGAAGAAATGTATTAAAATGATGAAATTATTCAACAAAAAGTAGCATGGGATACCACTTTTGAAAAAAAAACTGTAAATCTCTGTGTCAATTTTTATATACTTTGAAAATAAACAATATTAAATTATTTAAATAATTCATCATGTCTTTGAAAAAATGTAATACTTCAAATTACTAACTTTTACATTTCATCATAAACTACGATTTTTTTTACATTTTCCGGAAAAAGTTTTTGTTTAAATAAATTACAGTTCTTCAAACACTAAAAATTGTTTTAAAAGTGACGGGACATATGCAAATTATCAATTAGTAATTAATTTTTATTAAAAAAATACGAAAATAATTGCTGAAAATGAACAAGATTACGTAAAAATCTAGGTTTTGGATTCTTGGGTCATATTTGGTACGCTGTGGGGCGATGGGGGGAGGGTAAGGATTGGTTGGAAAAAATTTATTAGTGTGGTTTCACTTCATAGACACTCCTCTTCAATCCTTTAATATTTGAATTTCGAAAGAAAATTACGGATTTTTTTTTCTCCAGAAATAAAAACTTCTTGGGAGGGGGGGGGTGACTTGTCCTGTTGCTCGAAAAACATTTTTTGGACCAATCTAATAAACATATTTTTTTTGGGATACAAATTGACCGTTTGATGTGAAATACGTTGCACACTCATTTTTAAATCATTTGCTAACGAGTTATTATGTTATGTATTTTTTCATCCTAACAATTGCACGGCTGAATTAATAACTTCCTACGATTGCCCGATTCACAGAAAAGAAAAACAACGCATATGCATTATGTAAGATGTGCAATATGAATGTCCATAATTAAAATGCATAGACAGATTTATTTTTATCGCGAGTCAACTAGGTCAACGCGGAGTCTAGGAGGTGGGGGTAACGTTTGAGCGCAGTTGAGGAGAAGGCGCCCTATTCAGAGGCGCCCTACTGAGAGGATCGACTGTATTGGTTTTACTTTTATTGGCCTCATTTCATTCACTTTTTTTTTTGTACAAAAATAAAATTCATCATTTTTGCTCACCTGACAGCCCATCGGTGCACTGGCATATTCCAACTTCTCCAGAAAGTATCAATGTTATTTGCATTCCACCAATCGCAATAGAAATTTCTATCGGCGAAATGAAGTAGTTCGCCCATTAAATTCAGATAGGAATGGAAAGACAAATAAAAGAAGCACAGCCACATTAAATGATTTGGTATCTGTGAACATTTAAATGAAAGGTATAACAGTCAATTCTCCCCATTCCATTTTATCTCGCCCCTTTCTGTATGAATTCTCTTTCAATAAATGATAATCGAAACTGAAAACCTGCAGCGGTTTATTGTCACGTCGAGGTATCGATGTGGATGGAATTTCCTATTCGGCTGTATTAAAATCAACTCATGTAATGGATTGATTTAACCACTATGTTATCAGGAAATCGGGATATTTATGCACCATTTATTCTTGAATGCGAACAGTCACATTTCAAGTGAACATTGTTATTATTGATTTTTCCGATGCACTCGTTAACATCATGCAGATTGTCTGCTCTTTAATGAATCATTCCAACTGAATCGACAATGTGTTGCATCATGGAAATGAATGCGGAAAAAAGACGTTAATGACTTCGCACAATATCCAATTTCCTATGTACTTTACACATACTTTATATTGATCGACTAATGGTAACATTTTTAGATTAATGGTCCTAAAGGATGCTAAAGAGGTATACCAGGAAAGAAAAGTGTACCGAGAAATAGTTTACAAGAAATGCTTAATGAAGTGTTTCAGTGGAAAGCTTTACATTGTGACTTTGTGAAGCTCTTTCCCTGGGTTTATTGCTAGAGTGATTGATCAGCGAACTGGATCGGATCTATTATGCGGAACGAACTTGTATTTTTTTTCTGAAATTTCCAAGCTTTGGTCAACTTTTCAGTTAGAGTGAGGTAATAATCAATGCAAGTAAACAAAGTATTTGTTTGAACAATTTATTATTGTTTATAACTATCTTCCCTTAAATCAATTCTCGGCAGTTACGTTTTTATTTAATTTTCGACTTATCGTTGACTTTTATGTTATAAACAAATAATAAATCAACATGAAAAAGAATAGTTGTTTGAATAGTATAAATAATTTACTTTTTAGCCAAATAGTTATACCTTTAATCAAAAGGATTAATTTTTATTCACGAAGATTAATTAAAATAAAAACCATGACTTTTAACAAAATTTTTCAAGTTTCCATTGGCCGATTTTTGATTTTAGGCTACAAAAAGTGAGTCTGGAACACAACATTTTAGGTCCTGAAGAAAATCTGAAATTGAACGCAAGTTTGAATACTTGTTATGAACCATTTTTCAAAACAAACAAAAAATTATTAATTGTTAAATGTTTGTTCAGTACGCACTATATTTCCCTCAAAATCTCATGAAATATCTGAAGACATATGAGTGCACATAAAGTCACATGAAGTATCATGAATTGACGTGAAATCACTTGAAATCACTTGGAATCATTTGAAATAACTTGAAATCACTGGAATTCTCTTGAAATAATTTAAAGTAATGGAAATGCCCTAAAACATCTGAAGCAATTTAAATTCACATGAACTAACATCAATGAACGTGAAATCGCCTGAAGTCATTTCAAATCATTTGAAATCACTGGAATTCTCTTGAAATCAACTAAAATAATTGAAATGTCATAAAATATCTGAAGCAAGCACATAAACTAACATCACTTAACGTGAAATCAATTGAAATCATTTGAAATCACTGTAATTCTCTTGAAATAATTTAAAGTAATTGAAATGGCCTAAAATATCTTAAGCAATTTAAATTCACATAAACTAACATCACTTAACGTGAAATCACTTGAAATCACTTGGAATAATTTGAAATACATTGAAATCACTGGAATTCTCTTGAAATAATTTAAAGTAATGGAAATGCCCTAAAATATCTGAAGCAATTTAAATTCACATGAATCAACATCAATGAACGTGAAATCACCTCAAGTCATTTGAAATCATTTGAAATCACTGAAATTCTCTTGAAATCACCTAAAATAATTGAAATGTTATAAAATATCTGAAGCAAGCACATAAACTAACATCACTTAACGTGAAATCAATTGAAATCACTTGGAATCATTTGAAATCACTTGAAATCACTGGAATTCTCTTGAAATAATTTACAGTAATTGAATTGTCCTAAAATATCTTAAGCAATTTAAATTCACATAAACTGACATCAATTAACGTGAAATCACTTGTAATCATTTGAAATCATTTGAAATCACTTGAAATCACTGAAATTCTCTTGAAATCATCTAAAATAATTGAAATGTCCTAAAATATCTGAAGCAAGCACATAAACTAACATCACTTAACGTAAAATCAATTGAAATCACTTGGAATCATTTGAAATCACTTGAAATCACTGGAATTCTCTTGAAATAATATACAGTAATTGAAATGGCCTAAAATATCTTAAGCAATTTCAATTCACATAAACTAACATAAATTAACGTGAAATCGCTTGGAATCATTTGAAATCACTTGAAATCGCTGGAATTCTCTTGAAATAATTTAAAGTAATTGAAATGGCCTAAAATATCTTAAGCAATTTCAATTCACATAAACTAACATCAATTAACGTGAAATCACTTGGAATCATTTCAAAATCACTTGAAATCACTGGCATGCTCTTGAAATAATTTAAAGTAATTGAAATGGCCTAAAATATCTTAAGCAATTTAAATTCACATAAACTAACATCAATTAACGTGACATCACTTGAAATCACTTGGAATCATTTGAAATAACTTGAAATCACTGGAATTCTCTTGAAATAATTCAAAGTAATGGAAATGCCCTCAAATATCTGAAGCAATTTAAATTCACATGAACATCAATGAACGTGAAATCACCTGAAGTCATTTGAAATCATTTGAAATCAATGGAATTCTCTTGAAATAATTTAAAGTAATTGAGATGTCCTAAAATATCTGAAGCAATTGAAATTCACATAAGGGAACATCGATTAACGTTAAATCACTTGAAATCACTTGGAATAATTTTAAATCACTTAATATCACTGAAAATACATTCGAAATCATCTGAACTTATTAAAATGTCCTGAAATATCCTGAATAATTTGAAATTCACATGAAGTATCATGAATTGACGTGAAGTCACTTGAAATCACTTGAAATCCGTAATTTGAATGTAATCTTTAATCTGAATTTGTAATATTTTTTAATCATTAAAAAATCCCCAAGTCATTTGAATTCTCTTGTAATCCGATGAAAAATCTAAAGTAATTTGAATTTAAATGAAATATGATGAATTGACGTGAAATTACTTCAAATTACTGGAATTCTCTATAAATTACCTGAAGTCATTGAAATGTCCTAAAATATCTAAAGCAAATTAAATTCACATTAACTAGTTTCAACTAACGTGAAATGACTTCAAATCACTGAAATTCTCTGAAATAATTTGAATTCACATTAAGTATCATGAATTGACGTTAAATTACAGGGAATCACTTGTAATCACTTGGAATCACTTCAAATCACTAGAATTCTCTCGAAATCATCTGAAAATATTACAATATTGTTAAGACGCTGATATTGTCTTGAAATCTTCTGAAATATCGGAAGAATCGTGAATTTGTTTAAAGTCATTTGAATTCACATCAAGTGACTTAAATTCACGCGAAATCACTCAAATTTTCTTAAAATCTCCTTAAGTCATTGAAATATCCTTAAACATCTTAAAACTCGAAACTAGGCGAGGGCTATTCACTGAGAAATTTTGGATAGCTGCACGGGAAAACTTAAGATAACTCTTGGAAATCTCAGCAATCGAATAGCATGCGTGTAGAACTCTTGGAAATCTCTGGCTAAGTTTGGGCAGGGATGAAGTAGTGAGGAACATTTAGAAACACGCTGCTAGGCGTTGAACGAACAACCGACGAAATCCGAAAGCCGCCGAGTTTGGCCGATCCGGGGAGAATACCAATTGAGTTCGTGAGCAGTTTCGGAAATTTCGGAACTCTCGGCAATCTCAATGAAATCTCGATCCGAGGAGAGTCCCAAGAAAGTTTTGATCGCGAGCAGTTTTGGAAATCTCGGATCTCGCACAAACCTTAACGAAATCTCGGAAATCTCGATCGGAGGAGAATCCCACGTGACTTCTGATCGCGAGCAGGTTTGGAAATCTCGGAGCTCTCGGCAATCTCAGAAATCTCGATTCGAGGGGAATCCCTGGTAAGATCTGAACGCAAGAAGGTTCGCAAATCTTGGAAATCTCGGCAATCTCAACGAAATCTCGGAAATCTCTATAAGAATTCAATACAGATTGCCGCATTCTCAGTTTTAAGATTTCTAAATTTCGTAGTCAACCACTCGAAAAAACATTCGTCTCTTAGCGTCAGTGAAGTGCACACGCGAATTTTCTGAGTAGTTGGAAAAATTCGCAAGTATTTTTATTTCGTCAGCGAAATTCCTTTGCCCGCGAAAGCAAAAGACGCCCAATGTTACCAGCAAACCAAAGGAGTGGTCAACTCTTTTATGCGAAAGGTATCTACTCACTAGGGGCAGAAGAGGTATTTGAGAACTAGAGAGGGGTAAGAGGAAGGAGGAAAGGAGAGGGGGCGGGAGGATACTTTCTTCTTAGCTTCCGAGAAAACTGGTCTCTCGTTTTAATTTCGTTTTCCTTCTCTTTATGATCCTGCTTCTTTGAGTTGAGACGACAAGCTGCGCCGGGGGACTTTGGAGAGGAGGCGGAAAATACGGAAAACTCAAGGAGAATGTACGATGCGACATTTGAAGTGACGCATCACCTATAGTTATAGTGTTCCGAAGAAGTCACTGGTACACTTTGAGCGTCTTGCGTCTTTGACCGAGGCATAGGTTCTTGATACTGTGAAAAGAAAGGAGCAAGTACTATCGTCCTTGCTGAACAAATTTAGACTCTTTCCGGCTCTTTTTAAAAATATAATCTTCCCCAATTCTCGGTCGTAACTCGTAAGACACAGTCCACAAAGGACCTCCAATATCATTCAAATTTTTTAATGCATACCTTGTTCAATTTACAAGTCTAAAAGACGAATTTTCAACAGAACATTTCATCCGAAGAATAAAATTTTTAACTTAAAATATGAGTTATCAGCCGAAATTATAATAGTAGACTTTTCAAACAAAATTATTAAGGTTCTACCAAGAAAGACGAATTTTTCGCAAAGTTCTTGAATTGACAAACAAATAGTAGAAATTGACTTTTCTACGAGGAGGGAATTATCAGTCAAGAAAAATAAATAATAAATTTTAACTGAGGTGTTGAATTTTTAAACCAGAAAGACGGATTTTCTACAAAAGAGTTGAATTTTCAAATTCGAAAGTACGAATCTTCATCTAAAACAGCTCAAATACTTCAACAACTTCATATTCAACAATTCTTCGAAAATAGATAATTTTTATCAAAGAGCGATGAATTTTGAACAAAATTGTTAAATTTTGACGTGAATTATTAAATGTTTTACCAAAATGAATCCTGAACCAAAAATATATTATTAGACATTTCAACCAAAATTTTAAAATTTTTAACAAAAAAAAACTAGTAAACTTTTCTACAATGTACATGAATTTAGAATCAAATAGTTGAAACTAAAAATAAAAAATGAACTGTTCTACCTAGAAAGTACGACAGGTTAAAAAATAAAAATATTGTAATTAAATTGATGAATTTTCAAACCAGAAATCGTATTTTTGACAAAACTGTTGAATTCTAAAAAAATTCATTTTTGACAAAAAAGTTTATTGTCACCAAAATAGTTCAATTGTGCAGCAATGAAGTTGGATTTTTAGCTCAGTAATAATAATTTTAATCAACAAAAACAGAATTCTCGACCACAAATATAATATTAGACTTTTCAACAAAATAATAACATTTTTCACAAAAAAACGATCAAGTATCATCGAAAAATGGGTAGGCTTTTCAACAGAAATCTTTAATCTTCCAACAAGAAATAAGAATTCTCAAAAATGTAAATGAATTTAAAACCAAATAGTTGAAATTTAAAATAATAAATTAATTTTTCCCCACGGAAGAAAAAATATTAAATTAAAAAAATTGTAGTTTTCGAGAAAGAAGTTTATTGTTAAATAAATAATAAGTTAATTTTGGAATAAGAAAGATACAGTTTCTTCCAAAAATAAAGCAATAACATTTTCAGTTAATAAAATTAATTTTAAGTCAAACGGATGAATTTACAACAAAGCAGTTTAAAATAGTTTAATTCGTAACAAAAAAAAGTACTACTTTTCAAGAAAAGTGTTGAATTTTTAACCAAATATTCGAGTTTTTAAACAAAAAAGACGCATTATCAATCAGAAAAATTATTTTTAGATCAAAAATGACATTTTAAGCAAAATACACGA
>JAWWLR010000034.1:102867471-102880487 GCA_035041075.1 Acraspis erinacei | reverse complement strand
TTTTCCAAAGTAAATTTTTCATAGCTCGTTGATAAATACTATATTACTTTTTAATATAAATACTCGATTTCCCTAAAACGTAAAAGATTATATTAAACTATAATATCGGTTTTAACGTTTTATTTAATTAAATTTCTATGGGTGTAGGCGGAACACCGAAATATTAATTAATTTCAATTTTCAACTAAAAAAGGTGAATTTTTAAACAGAAGGATTAATTTTATTTCAAGGACGAATTTTCAATAAAATTAGAGAATTCTCAATCAAAAAGCTGAATTTTTTAAGAGAGAGAAAAAAAAATGTCTTTAAGAAAGTAGTTCAAGTTTAAAACCTACTTGTTAAATTTTTAACGAAAAATATAAATTTTCAAACAAAAATATTATATTTACTACCAAAAAAGACTAATTTTTAATCAATTTTAATAATTTGGAATTAAAAAAGTTGAATTTTCAACTAAAAAAATGCATTTTTAAACAAAAAGATTAATTTTCTAACAAAAAAGACGAATTTTTAATCAAATCAAGGAATTATCAACCAAAAGGATGAATTATTGAGAAACAAAGCCAAATTTTTTCCTAATTTTTAAGAAAGTAGTTCAACCTTAAAACCTATTTGTTAAAATTTTCACCAAAATGATAAGTTTTTAAACAAAAAGTCGACTTTTTAAACAAAAAGATTAACATACTACCAGAAATACGGAATTTTTAATAAAATTAAAAAATTTTCAATCACAAAGTTGAAATTTAAGAAAAAAATTTTTTTTTTAATTTTTGAGAAAGTAGTTTAACTTTAAAACCTAGTTGTTCAATTTTTAACGAAAATGATAAATTTGCATCAAAAAAATTAAGTGTATACCAAAAGAAAACGAATTTTTAAAAAAATTCCAGAATTCTTAACCCAAAAGTTCAATTTTCTACAAAAAAATATGAATTTTTAAAGAAAAAGATTAATTGACTATAAAAAAGACGAATTTTTAACCAAGTTTAATAATTCTGAGATGAAAAGTTGAATTTTCAACCAATAAAGATACATTTTTAAATAAGAAGATTAATTTAATACAAAAACACGAATTTCTAACAAAATTCTCAATCAAAAAGTTAAATTTGCAACTGAAAAAGATGCATTTTTTAAACAAATGAATTACTTTGATATTCATTCACAAAATTCAAGAATTCTCAGCCAAAAAGTTCAATTTTCACCGACAAAAAATATGCATTTTGAAAGAAAAAGATTAATTTACTACCAAAAAATCAAATTGTTGATAAAATTCAAGAATTCACAATCAAAAACTTGAATTTTTAGGAAAGAAAGAAAAAAATTTTTTTAAGAAAGTGGTTCAACTTTCAAACCTACTTGTTAAATTTTTAACGAAAAAGATAAATTTTCAAACAAAAAGATTAATTTTAATAGAAAAACAAGATTTTTTAACAAAATTACAAAATTCTCAACCAAAAAGATGAATTTACAAATAAAAAAAAATGCATTTTTAAACAATAGAATTAATTTACTACCAAAAAAGACTAACTTTTAATGAATTTACGGCATTCGCCACCACAAGGTTGAAATATTAAGAGAGAGGAAAAAGTTCGAATTTTTAAACAAGAAGATTAACATACTACCAAAAATGCGGAATTTTTAATAAAATTTCAAAATTTTCAATCACAAAGTTGAATTTTTAAAAAAGATTTTTTAAAATTTTTGAGTAATTACTTCAACTTTAAAACCTCGTTGTTAAATTTTTAATGAAAAAGATCAATTTTCAAATAAAAAGATTAATTTTATACCAAAAAAGAAAAAGTGAATTTTTAACAAAGTTCAATAGTTCCGAACTAAAAAGTTGAATTTTCAACTAATAAAGATAAATTGTTAAACAAGAAGGTTAATTTACGAAAAAAAATCGTTAACAAAATTAAAAAACTCTCAATTAAAAAGTTGAATTTCCAACCAGAAAAATATAAATTTTTAAACAAAAGAATTAATTTGATATAAAAAATCGATTTGATAATAAAATTCGAGAATTCTCAATCAAGAAGATGAATTTTTATGAAAGAAAGAAAATTTTTTTTAAAGAAAGTACGTAAATTTTGAAACCTATTTGTTAAAATTTTAACCAAGATGATAAATTAAAAAAAAGATAAATTTTTATACAAAAGGATACATTTTTTACTGAAAAAAGACGAATTTTAAACCCAATTCCTGAATTTTCAACCAAGAAGTTCAATTTTCAAATAAAAAAGTAGAATTCTTAAACAAAAAGATTAATTCACTACCAAAAATGCATAATGTTTAATAAAATTCAAGAATTTTCAATCACAAAGTTGAATTTTTAAGAAAGAACGTTTTTTAAATTTTTTAGAGAGTAGCTCAACTTGAACAACCTAGTTGTTAAATTTTTAACGAAAAAGATTAATTTTATACCAAAAAAAAAAAACGAATTTTTTAACAAAACTCAAGAATTCTCAACCGAAAAGATGAATTTTCAATTAAGAAAGATGCATTTTTAAACGAAAGGATTAATTTCCTACCAAAAAAGACGAATTTTTAATCAAAATAAATAATTCTCAAACAAAAGGTTGAATTACTAATAAAGAAACACACATAGTTTTCAAATTTTTAAGAAAGTAGTTCAACTTTAAAATTTATATGTTAAAAATTTAACCAAAATAGTAGAATTTTTAAACAAAAAGATTAATATACCAACAAAAATATAGAATTTTTAATAAAATTCGAGAATTCTTAATCACAAAGTTCAATTTTTAAGAAAGAATTTTTTTTAATTTTTAAGAAAGTAGTTTAACTTTAAAACCTAGTTGTGAAATTTTTAACGAAAATGATACATTTGCAAAAAATATTTAGTGTAGACCAAAAGAAAACGAATTTTTAACAAAATTCCAAAATTCTTAATCAAAAAGTTCCATTTTCAACAAAAAAATATGAATTTTTAAACAAAGAGATTAATTTACTACCACAAAAGACGAATTTTCAATCAAATTAAACCATTTTGAACCAAAATGTTGAATTATTAAGAAAGAGGGACAAATGATTTTCCAATTTTTAAGAAAGTAGTTGAACTTTGAAACCTATTTTTTAAATTTTTTACTAAAAATAAATAAATAACTTTTTACCATATTCATGAATTGTGAACCAAGAAATTCAATTTTCAAGTTGAAAATTAAAATTTTTTAAAGAAAAAGATTGATTTACTACCAAAAATGCAGAATTTTTAATAAAATTGAAGAATTTTCAATCACAAAGTTGAATTCTTAAAAAACAATTTTTTCTAATTGTTAAGAAATTAGTTCAACTTTAAAATCTATTTGTTAAAAATTTCAACCAAAATGGTAGAATTTTTAAACAAAAAGATTAATATAATGCCAAAAATGCAAAATTTTTAACAAAATTCGAGAATTCTCAACAACAAATTTTAATTTTAAACAAAAAAAATATGAATTTTTTAAAGAAAAAGATTAATTTACTATAAAAAAGACGAATTTTCAACCAAGTTCAATAATTCTTAGCTGAAGAGTTGAATTTTCAACTAATAAAGGTGAATTATTAAATAAGAAGATTAATTTTATACAAAAACAAAAAAACGATTTTTTAACAAAATTCAAGAATTCTTAACAAAAAAAATGAATTTTCAACTAAAAAAGATGAATTTTTAAACAAAAAGATTAATTTATTGCCAAAAAAGACGAATTTTCATTCAAATTAAATCAGTTTCAACCAAAACGTTGAATTATTAAGTAAGAGGGACAAATGATTTTCCAATTTTTAAGAAAGTAGTTCAACTTTAAAACCTATTTGTTAAATATTTAAACAAAATGATAGATTTTTAAACAAATCGATACACTTTTTAACAAAAAGTTAAATTTTTTACTAAAAAAAAAATAATTTTTAACCAAATTCAAGAATTCTCAACCAAAAAGTTCAATTTTCAACTAAAAAAATATGGAATTTAAAACAAAAAGATTAATTTGCTATGGAAAAGACGAATTTCTAACGAAGTTCAATAATTCTGAACTGAAAAGATGAATTGTCAATTATAAAGGTAAATTTTTAAACAAGAAGATTGATTGACTAAAAAAACGAATTTTTAACAAAATTCTAAAATTGTCAATCAAAAATTTAAACTTTAAACTGAAAAAGATGAATTTTGAAACAAAAGGATTAATAGAATTCTTAATAAAACTCAAGAATAGAATTCTCAATCAAAAACTTGAATTTTTAGGAAAGAAAGAAAATTTGTCATGAATTGTCGAACAAGAAGTTCAATTTTCAAGTAAAAAAGTAGAATTTTTAAAGAAAAAGATTAATATACTACCAAAAATACAGAATTTTAATAAAATTTAAGAATTCTCAATCACAAAGTTGAATTTTTAAGAAAGAAAGAAAAAATTTTTAATTTTGAGAAAGTAGTTCAAATTTAAAACCTATTTATTAGATTTTTAACGAAAAAGATAAACTTGCAAACAAAAAGATTAATTTTATACCAAAAAAAGAACGAATATTTAACAAAACTCAAGAATTCTTAACCAAAAAGTTCAATTTTCAACAAAAAAATATGAATTTTTACACAAAAAATTAAAGTACAATAAAAAAGTCATATTTTTAACAAAGTTCAATAATTCTGAGCTGAAAAAAGGAATTCTCAACTAATAAAGATAAATTTTTAACTAAGAAGATTAATTTACTACCAAAAAGACGAATTTTTAATAAAATTAATCCATTCTCAACCAAAACGTTGAATTATTAAGACAGAAAGACAAATGGTTTTCAATTTGTAAGAAAGTAGTTCAACTTTAAAACATATTCGTTAAATCTTTAAACAAAATGTTTAATTTTTAAACAAAAAGATAAATTTTTAAACAAAAAGATAAATTTTTGAACAAAAAGTTACATTTTTTACTGAAAAGATCGAATTTTTAACCAAATTAAAAAAATATCAATCAAAAAGTTGAATTTTTAACCGACAAATATGAATTTTTAAACAAAAGGAATCATATCCTATAAAAAAAAATTTAAATAAGAAAATTAATTTTCTAACAAAAACATTCATCACCAAGAAACGCACTAAAAACATTACCATATTCTTATAGAAAAAAATTTCTAAAAGTGAAAACATATATCACGAACCGTGAAAATAGAAATCCACATTATCGATTTACTACTCCTCAAATATCATAAATTCGTAACGTCTTTTCAGACTAGATGGAGCTATGAATAAACGCAATGTATTTTGGAAAAAATTTCTATATCAATCTTTCAAGTAGCTTAGTGGTAAAAGCACCCGACCGGCAATCGGAAGACCTATGGTTCGATTCCCAGCAGAGGGAAGAAAAAAATATTGTTTTAGAAAAGTTTTAATTAAAAAATATATATTTCATAGCTCGATCTATTCTGTGCTAATAATGTATAAGGCATAAGGTTCCGGCACAAAAATAGGTATATTTGAACGAGGGAAGTACAAACTAGCTTAAAGCAGGTCGGAAGTTCATCCAATAGTTTCCTCCATTATTTTCTCTACAGCACCGCTTTGAATATAATATTATGAGTATCTCCTCGGTATTAGTGAAGTAAATATAAACAAACTCGTGAATAAATAAAAAAAACTCATGAGCCGTCGTGGCACGCCCAGAAAAATTGATAACTTCATATGATGTAAATTGAAGTGGTTTTCCTTTAAACTCTTTCAACTTAAAAAATAGTTGAAATACACTTAATTATTACATAAAACTTTAGTAATCACACACAAAATTGCAAACTAATACACGCATGTGTACTAACCACGAATTTCAAGAAGAGCGCATGCCGCTATACACTGCTATATATATAAGCGCATGCCGCTATCCACTGTCATATATATGAGCGCATGCCGCTGTACACTGTTAATACTTTCAGGGTCTCAGTGTAAGTGTCAGAGCGAAGGAGGGGGAGAAAAAGAGATAGCGAGAGATTGAGAGGGGATGGGGCGAATGAGAGAGAGAGAGAGAGAGAGAGAGACGCAAGAGGGAGACCAGTAGAAGAAGCGAAGGATAGATGAAGAGAATAAGGGATTGAAAGAGACAGTCAGTGGGAGAAGCGAAGGAGAGATAGAGAAGAAGAAGCGTGACCTTGAAAGCGTTACCCCGTTTTGCGAGTTCACACCGTGCCATAAAAAGTTATCATTATAAAAAATCGAAAAAACGAAAATTAGAATCATCTGTTTCCTTACCTTTTACGAATTCTTTGAGTTCTGGGAAAATTCAGTTCGTAGCACAGGGTTGGAGCCAGGATGTAATAGTACAGGTCCCGAAGAGTCAAATTATCCGGATACTGTACAAGAGTAATACTGCCCTCTGTTTCGTTCTTTGGTTCATCCGATTCATACCCATTCTGCTTCATCCCAGGATCTGCAGGCAAATAATTCAGGTCTCTATCATTTGCATCCATTTTTAATAATTTTTCCATTTTTTATACCGGAAATTCCCTGACAATTCCATATTTTTTCCAGGTATAAATTTTCGTAGACGGGAGCAATACAAATATTTCGCATTTTATTAAACAATTGACTCGGATTTTTTATACACTTTTACGATTTTATTATAAATAATGCTATTTTTTAGTTTCTAGTAAATAAATTAATAATACCCAAGACAACATTAATCAGTTCATGATTTCTTCTCCAAAGTCCATCAATTGAAATTGAAATTTGCAAGTGAAAATATTGCATTTTCAACAATATAGATGAATGTTTAAATAAATAGTGGAATTTTAAGCGAAAGACAATTTATTAACAAAATACATGAACTTACAGTAAAATAGTTGAATTTTTAACTAAAACAGACTCATGCATTGACCAAAAATTAAATAGCAGCGTTTTCAGTTGAAAAAATTAATTTTTCTGTCCCAAAGAGTTTTAACTAAGAAGTTTAATTTCCAGTCGAAAATTAAATTAAATTAAATTTTCAACCAAAAAGATGAATTAGCAAACAAAAAGAATAATTTTTAAACAAGGAAATTCGGAATCTATCAAAAAGATGATTCTTCAAGAAAATACATAAATTCTCAACTGAAAAAGATAAATAATCAACCAAAAATAGGATAGTTACATTTTCAGTTGAAAAGATTAATTTCCACCGAAAAAAATATTATTTAAGCAAACTGATGAATTTTCATCTAAAATGATAAATACTGAAATTAAATAGAGGAATTTGAAACAAGAAATTTGAAGTTTTGGCAAAAGAGTTTCAAATAAGAAGTTTTATTTTCAGCCAAAAAAATAAATTTTGTACTAAAATTATGAATATTTAACTAGAATACTTGAATTTTAAACAAAAAAGTTTAATTTACAAGCAAGAAGATTAATTTTTAAACAAGGAAATTCGTTATCTACCAAAAAAGATGATCCTTCAACGAAATATAGGAATTTTTAACTAAAAAAGATAAATGAGCCACAAAAAATTGAAGTTTTAGGTTTTCAGTAGAAAAAATTAATTTTCCATCACAGGAAAATTTTTAAACCAAAACTGATGAATTCGCAACTAAAATGATAAATCTTCAATTGAAATAGTGGAATTTCCAACCAGAGTTGAATTTTTTTGAAAAGAGTTTTAACTAAGAAGTTTGATTTTCAGCCGAAAAATAAACTTTCCACTAAAATGATGAATATTTAACTGGAATACTTGAATTTGAAGAAAAAAAAAATAATTTTAAAAAACAAGATAATTTTTTAACAAGCAAATTCGATATCTACCAAAACAGATGATTCGTCAAGAAAATACATAAATTTTCAACTGAATAAGATAAATAATTAACCAATAATTAAATAGTTGCATTTTTAGTTGAAAAAATTAATTTTCCATAAAAACATTTGTAAACCAAAACTGATGAATTTGCAACTAAAACGATAAATATTGAAATGAAATATAGGAATTTCAAACCAAAAAGTTGAATTTTTAACCAAAGAGTTTCAACTAAAAAGTTTTATTTTCAGCCAAAAAATAATTTTTCTACTAAAATTATGAATATTTAAGTAGAACACTTGAACTTCCAAACAAAAACATAAATTTACAAGCAAGAAGATAGTTTTCAAACAAGGAAATTAAGTTTCTATAAAAAAAGATGACTTTTTAATAAAATACATGAATTTCCAACTAAAAAAGATAATTACTCAATCAAAAATCACATAGTTACATTTTCAGTTGAAAAAATTAATTTTCGACCAGAAAATTTTTTTTAACCTGATGAATTTTCAACTAAAATGATAAATATTCAAATGAGATAGTCGAGTTTGAAACCAGAAAGTTCAATTTTTGGCAAAAGTGTTTCAACTAAAAATTTTTATTTTCAGAAAAAAAAATTTTCTACTCAAATTATGAATATGTAACTAGAATAATTGAATTTCTAACCAAAAATATAATTTTACATACAAGCAGATAATTATTAAACAAAGAAATCAAGTTGCTATGAAAAAAGATAATTTAAAAAAAATACATGAATTTTCAACCAAAAACGATAGATACTCAAGACAAAATCGAATAGTGACATGTTCAGTTGAAAAATTAATGGGATAATGGAATTTTAAACCAGACAGTTGAATTTTCGACGAAAGAGTTTTAACTAAGAAGTTTTATTTTCAGCCAGAATATAAATTTTCTACTAAAATTATGAAAATTCGACTGTAAGTAAATTCATAATCTACCAAAAAAGATGATTCTTCAACAAAATACATGAATTTTCAACTGAAAAAAATAAATAATCAACAAAAAAGTAAATAATGAAATTTTCAGTTGAAAAAATTATTCTTCAACCAAAGAATTGAATTTTAATTTAAATAATGAATTTTTTGCGAATAGTTTAAAATAAACATTTTAACCATTGTATTATATAATATATAAAATTTAATATAAAAAATATGAACAAATACCAACAATTTGTAGGATAGTTGAAGTTTCAACTATGAAAGAAATTTTTTAACCAAGGACGGAATAGTTACATTTTCAGCCAAGAAAATTAATTCTCAATCAAACTGATGGATTTTCACATAAAATGATGAATGTTGAAATGGAATAGTTAAATTTTAGACAAAAAGATTAATTTTGAACAAAAAAAGATCGATTTTCAACAAAATAATTGAATTTTCAACTGTAAAAGAACAGTTTTTAACAAAAAATTAAATGGGGAAATTTGCAGCTAAGAAAATTGATTTTCAATGAGAATGATGTTTTTCAAATAAAATTATGAATGTTCGATTTGAATAGTTAAATGGCAAATAAAAAAAATATGAATTTTCAACTGAAAGAGATCAATTTACAATCAAACTGACTGATTTTCAACTAACTAAAACAATGAATGTTCAATTGGAATAGTTTAATTTTAAACAAAAAAGATTAATTTTCAACTAAAAATAAAATAGTTAAATCTGCAGTATAAAAAAATTTTAATTAATTTCTACCAAATGTTTGTACTTTTAGTTGTAAAAAATTAATTTTTTACTGAGATCAGAGATGAATTTTCAATTAAAATTATGAATCTTCAAATAAAAGAATTAATTTGTAATAAAAGAGTTTAACAGTCTACCGCGTAACTAAATTTTCATTCAATACTATGAATTTTCAACTCAAAACGATTAATTTTCAACAAAAAATAAAATAGTTAAATTTGCAGTGAAAAAAATTAATTTCAAACAAATAAAAAAACCAAATTTTTAACAAAAAAAGTTAAATACGGTATTGGAAAGCTTCATTTATACAGAAAGAATAATTTTTATATTATAATGAAAAAATTCTCGTGTGGTCTTCGTTGATTAGAAATGTTGTTTTCCTTGTTTGAATCTTAAAGGGATGTTAAAACATCCCTTATAATTAATCCAAATAAATTTCTTTGTATGGAACGCTTTCTGAATTTTTTTAAATATAATTTTTAACCTTAATAGTTTAATCAAAAAATATTCTGTGGTTTTGTTTGTATTAAATGTTTATTTCCTTACTTGAATCTTTGAGGGCTGTTCAAACAACCCTTAAAATAAATTCAAACACCTTTCTTAGTAAGGGTTTCAGGGGGAAGTTCGAGAGGCGGTTGAAACTCTCGCTGCATAATGGCCGCAGGGTGCGAGTACTCAATAGAGTATATTGCGCAAGATTATGCATTCCAATTAGAAACGGTTCAGACAGTCCTGAATGTTTACGTTTCGAGGGCACCAATTTAGTAACAAAGAGATAAAAATAATAATTCTTTTCGAAAATTATCCGTTCCTAACAAAAATTGTCAGTTGTTAAAATATTAGGTACAGTTAATTAGACTCAAAAAAGGTCTGCGTGTCAGATTGAGGGCAATCAGCGAACATGAGAATGGTCTCGTGAAAATTGCCGAAGATTGTAACATCGGGAAGCTCATTTTGCGGCCAGATTAATTTGTTCGAGCTATATTTCCTTCTTCCCTTTTTTCATTGTCCTTTTAAGATATATGAACTGGCAGTTTAAGCTCTACAATATCCTCGGCCACAAAGGTAGACGCAGTTCGGGAGCCGATAATAAGAACTGTGGATGATTGAAAAAGAAATGATGTCGGTTCACATTTTTTTCTACAAGACAATTTGTATGTTTAAACTTAATTTCTTAATTGCCGTCAAATCTAAAATTAAGAGCAAGAAAGTTTAAGTTTCTTTTTTACTATGATAGGCGATGAAAAAAAATTCGGTGAAAAAAGTAAATCCTTTTGACTCCACTGGGATTCGAACCCCGGACCTTACGTTTGCCAGATGGCGTACAGTTGGGCAAAAAAAACGTCATGGCCAATTTTTAAATCTTTGTTTACTTAATAACAAAAATGAGAAAAAAGTTGACTTTTGAAGTATACGGATAGAAAATGTATTGATTTTGTTATAAACAAGGAAGATGAAATTTCTACTAAAACAGACGAATTTTTAAATCAAAAATACCAATTTAAAAAAAGAAAAAGAATTTTCAAGCACAAAAGACTTACATTTTTAAATAAACAAGACAAATCATAAAAAAAAGACTTTAAAAAAATTATTGAATTGTAAACCAAAAAGTTGCATTTTTATCAAAGAAAGATGCAATTTTTAGTAAAATAGATGAATTTTTAAAATAACGAAAACAAATTTTCGATCAATAGTTAAATTTTCAATCAAAAAAGATTGCATTTTGAAGTTTTAGTATCAAAATATGAGATTTAAAAAATAAGTCCATTTTCTATGAATCTAGTTAAATTTTCAACCTAAAAGGACGAATTTTCAATATAAAAATTGAATTTTCAACTGTCTTTTCAACAAAATTGATGAATTTTTCAGCACATAATAAAATGTACAACTAAAAAGGCAATATTGTGGAGAAAGCCATCGAAGAAAAATATAAGTACAAAGCAAACAAATCACTGACATGAATATTATACCAGGGTTACCACAAAACTTTATTTTTAATTTTCTCTAATTTCCCACTGACAAATTTCTCATTTACTCTGACCATTTTAATATTCAAAGAAAAAAATCTTAAACTTTTAATATTTTTAACTTAGAAATTCTTATAAAGGAAATAAAATAATTTCAAATTAAAATGGAAAAATATTCAAATTTATTCTGCTTGATATTTTATAGTTACAGAAATTCTCTGAATTTTACACGATTTTTGTTCTTTAAATCTCTGACTTTTCCCATCCAATAAAATTCCCTAACTTTAAAAAAAATAGTTTTTAGATAGGTTTGCTTTTTACTCGCCAGGTTTGTTTAGGCGTGTTTCGAAAAATTGTGCACAAGACCCCCTTACGTAACAATTCACAACAAAATCTCTCCAACTCGCCGATACTGAACCTCCATGCTTCGTCTGCTAGCCGAAAGTGCGCGAGAAACGAGTGCGCATGCAACTTTTCAAGAACCGAATGCGCATGCGACTGCGCACTTCCTTCCGTTACAATAACTTATATTTCAGTTACTATTTGGGAATTTTAGGAAAATATTCGTAATTTTCAGAAACCGCTTCTGAAGTTAAATAAAAATTGAGTAAATTTACTATAAAAGTTACTACCCTGCTAAAAGTTCCGTACAAATTTCGGACAAATCCCGGATTGGAAAATTTGTCCGGAATTGTCCGACAAGTGATCAGGTTTTTGTCCTCCGGATTCTATCCGGTCGTGTCTGAAATTAGTCAGGCCGAAGGAGCGGAGGCGTCCTTGTTCTGTACGGTCTGCCGGATGCGATAAATTTTTGATAGAAACGAACTATTTCCGGATTCGATGTTTTTGCGCGGATGAATTTCGGATTCAAGTAGATGATTTTCAATTTTCAATTCGATTTCACCGAATGAAAACTCAATACTGCGGATTAATTGCGGATAGAACCGGACTATTTCCGGAGCCGATGTTTTTGACTGGAGGGATTTCGGAGTTAAGCGGACGATTTTCCGTTTTCACTTCAATATCACCGAATTATAACTTAAACCTGCGGATGAATTCTAGATAGAATCGGACAATTTACGGATTCGATGTTTTAGACCGGAAAGATTTCGGATTAGACCGGACTATTTTCACTTTTAAGTTTAACGAAAATCATTTCAGGTTTTGAATTTTGCACTAACTTCGGATCAAGTAAGACACTTTCCAGGGTCGGAATTCAGGGACCGGGCAGATTCCGGACATGACCAGACAAATTTCTGACTGTTTTTGTACAGTTTTCGGATTAAATCGGACATATTTGGAAACAAAATCGTAAAGAAATTGATTTCGGATAAATTCGGACTAATTTCGGAATCCGAAATTTTTAGAAGGGTTAATTTCGTAAGATTCTGTTACTTTAGTATCTTATGTGTATCGGAATTTTCCGAACATTTCTAACAGTGTACATAAAAAATGTATTATATTTGATATAAAAGTAGGAGAGGGACAGGACATGCAGTTGAGGGCAGTAAAGATAGGGGATGTAACATACAAGTTTGCGACTGTGTAAATAAGGATGGGATGGAAAGGGTTAAAGAAAGAGTGGAAGACGTACTAGGAGAGAGAGATGAGGATATGGTGGTACT
>JAWWLR010000034.1:102855005-102867371 GCA_035041075.1 Acraspis erinacei | reverse complement strand
TTATTTTAGAACCTTTGCTTCGATAAATGTAATTTCAGTAGGACTCCACGTTGATTTAATTAACATAGGAAACCTTAAGGTATCTGGAATAGAGCAGCTGTAGTGGTTGAACATTTCAGAAAAACACCTTATGTAATTTTTTCAGTAGCAACCATGTATTTAGAATTTTCATACACCTCATTTACACCAATAAAAGATAGTTTATATTTTAGGATTCACAGTGTGAAGAAAGTAAATGGACAAGACTTTAGTGTTGTTTACTATTATAAAGGTGAATTCTTCTTCATCGACACCATTGCACGACGCTTTTGTCGCTTGCACATAGCGACTGATAGCAGATTTTGCGCTACTCCAGGTACCCAAATCCTTTTTACTTTTTCTTGCACATTGGAATTATCTTCAATCGTGACCATTTTTAAGGTCCATGAAGCTAGCACCTCCAGAAACGAAGTTCTTAAATTTCTTTGTTTTATAATTTTGGGATTTTTTTGGCTGTATGGCTGATTTTTGGCTCCACTAATTTATTCTTAAATTCAAATTTCGAGTGGAGGTCCTGTCTTGAATCAAAGCAGCACCTCCAGTATATAAAAATCAAAAGAAAAAAAATCAAACGCGTCAGAATCTTGGGCTTTTTGGGCTTTTGAACGCTAAAACAACCAACTTCCAAAAACCACCCATACTGACGAAACACTAACCCTTATGTAAAAACTTAAATTGGAAAAAAACAATGAATACCAGAATTTTAGGCTCATGTTGGCTCCCAAATGTATGGAAAAAACTTCCAAAACCGACACCCATGTTCAAAAAATTACTTTAAAACATGATTTTAAAAATCACCCCTATGTACACAAAAATCACTCCTATTAGTAAAAACTAATGGGAGTATAATTGAGTATAATTGAAGAATAATTGTCGGCATTATTGAAGAGCACAAAAATCAGTGATGCTGCTTAGAGTATAAAATTCTGGAAAAGATTATTTTTTGACAACAAGTTTAAGGTTTCGAGCCCAACAATCGGACTGGGTGTTTTCGGGGAGCCCAAAAATCAGAGACTCCACTGACACTGGAAAATTCTCAAAAAGTTTATTTTTTACACACGATATATATATGATAGAGGCTCCGACCCGTAATGTCTAGAATCAACCCTTCTCTACCACGTATCTATGACTTTATCAAAAAATAATCTTTTGGACAATATTCCTGTGTCTAAGGAGTCTCGAATTTTTGGGCTCCTCGAATATACCCACTCCGACATTTGAGCTCCAATTCTTCAAGGCTAAAGTAAACCACTCTACCACATATATATGAGTTTAAAAAAATAATCTTGTTGCGAATTTTCCAGTGTGAAAGGTGTCTCTGACTTTTGGTGGCTCAAAAACACTCACTCTGTTTTTGTACATACTGGTGGTTTTTCTGAATTTTTTAGTGTTTTAGCCCAAAATTCTGGTGTGCTTGGTTATTTTCGAATTAGAGCTTTTACATAGGGCTATTTTTTAGTAGAGGTGGTTTTCGGAAATTATTGTTGATGCGGTCAAGAGCCAAAAAAAGCCCAAAATTCCGAGGTGTTTGATTTTTTTGGTTTTCATTTTTATATAGTGGAGATGCTGGCTTGACGGACCTGTCTAAAGCTCCAATTTTTAGTCCCTAGGGCAATGTCCGGAAATTTGTAGAAATTTTTAAATTGTATTTTGGGTAGTTTATTTTAAGATTCCATTATCACACTAAAATTACCATAAAAGACCAAAAATTTCCATAAGCCTCCGGAAATTTAATATGGGATGAAATCAGGGCTGTATTTCGAGAAATTTCTGAAATTATCCATTTGTCATAAAAGATATCGTACAGGGAAAGGTTAAATTTAGAAGTTAAGAAAGGTATTTTGAAGAATTAATAAAATCAATTATCAGTAAAGAAGATTAATTTTTTTTATAAACAAAATAAAATTTGTAACAAAATATATGAATTTCCAACAAAGTGGCTCAAAGTATATATAAAAAAGTGATGGTTGAATTTTGGGGAGGGGAAATGGTAGGATGTAAGGATGTAGGGGAGGGAAAGTATTGATGAGAGAGGAATGAACGACTTATTTTCACTTTAATAGGCCAGGCGACCCTTTTTTAGGTATAACGCATCTACTTCCACTAACTTTTTTCATAATTTTTTCCATAGGTGAAGGTTACCTATCTTTTGCTGTTCCTGTTGCCGGGCAGCCCAACACATTTGTGGTGGGTTATAATATTGACAATAAAGATGAAATCGGATATATCAAATGGAATCCTAGCCAAAAGAAAGAGTATGAAGTGGTCATGTTAGACGAATACCGCCACATGACTAGTGAAAAGACAGTTATTGGTGGAACTGTGGACCCGGCTGGCAACCTATGGTTTTGTAAGAAAAATCTACTGAGTTTGAGTTTAGATCTTAGATTAAATAATAGGAAGAAATAACTCCGGGAAATACACTAAGTCAGTTTTCAGTTGTCAGTTGTCTGAATCTTTCCTATATTTGAGGATTTTGAGAAGCCCTAACCTAAAAATGCAGAAATGGCTATTTTTAGCCATATCTCAGGCAATATAAAATGATCAGCAATTTTTTCTAAAAATTGCTAACGCATCGTTTAGTTCTTCCTTTCATTTTCCATTTTCTATTCTCCCGAACGAACTCAATAATATTCAATGATCTTATGGAAAATTTATGTTACCAATTATTTGTATCCAAAAAATAGTTTACGGCTGTTGGAACGGGGTGCTCAAAAATGGCGGCATCTATGAGACACTCAAAACTTAGCAACGGTCGATGATACTTCGATTTTGAAGTTTTAAGAATTCGACTTGGCTTCTCTATATTTGTAATTGTTTTTTGACATGTCTTATGTCGTCTTGGAATAGAAAACTCTGAAATGCGATAAAAGGATGCCGCTTGAACTCGCTGATTATAATTTTTCAAGTAAAAACTATGATCTATTGAAATATTTACATATCTTGTTATCCTGTTATTTTGCAGGAAAAACTTGCAATTTTTACGGCGCTTACTTTTTACAAACTAATTTCATTATTCATTATTCTTATACATCTAGTGTTTCACGACGAGACGATAATGTCTCGTTCCTCGACTGTTTAGTTCGGTTTCAGCAATTTCTCGATGTAAAAATGATCGTCTAATCAACTGTTTTGATCAAAATCGCTCGTCTCAAAAATACGAGCGTTTTCGACCGAGCACCGCGTTTTTCAATGCTCCCGGTCAACTACAAGTAACATATGTGACCGTCCGCGAGAAAAGGGACCTAATGCGAAATAATCGATTTTTATTTTTTGCGCCAATCTATAGTTTCTGAGTTACTCTTTAATTTTCAGTAATCAGAATTTGTTTAAGTTATTTACTTTTCTTGTTATTAAGCTACAAAAATAGTCATATGAAGCATACGCTGAGACAAAACGAGAGGCTTGCGAAAACCAGCCCCACCACTCACCACTACTGAGTAAAGCCTGAGAGCACCGATGAGAGCGGAGCTCTCGGATATGGTGCCTAAAGGTCTAGTGGTAAGTGGAGGGGGTTCTTTTCGTTGACGCATTCCCACTGTTCAGATGCTGGCTTGCAGAGTTTGCTACAATCGCTCGTCCTGTAAAATTCAGCTTTGACGCATTAGGTCCCTTTTCTTGCGGACGGTCAGATCTTCATATTTGCCGCTAAACGCAAACAAATAAGAAACAGATTTTCAAGAACATAGTTCAATTTTCAAACTAACTGATCTATTTTCACCTAAAATGATGAATCTTGAACTGGAATATTTCAATTTTTAAATGAAAAAGACAGATTTCCAACTAAAACAATGAATCTTCAACTAAAATCGTTAGATTTTCAACATAACTAATTAATTTCACGTTGACCAAAATATTTTGCAACCAAATATGAATTTTCAACTGAAACTATGGAATATTCAATTAAACTCAAAATAAATAACTTTATACGCAAAAAACTAACTTAACAAAATTCTTTGATTTTCAATCGAAGTGATGAATTTCCAACTAAAATTGTAGATTTGTAACTCCAGTAGTTGACTTTGAAACCAAACAGAGATGCATTTTTGACCAAGAGGATTATTTTCTACTAAAAAGATCAATTTTCAACTAAAAAATACTATTTTTCATCCAAAAATTTAATAATTAAACTCGAAAAATAGTTATATTTTCAGTTTAAGAAAGAGAATAATAATTCAACTCCGAAACAGAAACAAATTTTCAACAACATAGTTAAATTTTCGTAAAAAAAAAATTGTGTTCATCCAAAGAAAAAACAAGTTTTCTATCAAAATAGAACTCATAGAGTTTAAATTTTATCCTACAAGATGAATTTTCAACTAAAATGATGAATCTTGAACTGCAATAGTTGAATCTAAAACATAAATTTTCAAATAAAACAATGAATCTTCAAATTAAATATTTGGACTTTCAAAAACAAAGAATTAATTTTCACTACAAGAAGATCAATTTTCAACCAAAACATAAATAATATAATCTCAAGATTACAAAAATTAACGTGCAAACAAAAATGATTTTTCAACTTAAACTATGGTATATTGAATTGAAATAAGAATAAATTAATTTCATACCAAAACAATATCTTTAAAAAATGGTTATATTTCGAAAAAAGTGATGAATTTCCAAATAAATTGTAAATGTTTGACTGGAATAGTTGACTTTAAAACTAAAAAGATTAATTTTCAAGTAAAATCTTGAATCTGTACCTAGAATAATTGAATTTTTGACTAGCGAGATGACTTTTCAACCAAGAAGATTCATTTCTACAAAAAAATATTAATTTTCAGTTTATTCAACATTCTTTGCAATTCTCTGATTGACTCTGCCATAATAATCTTATAATCTGCAAACGCTAACCCAAAACCGTTACTGTTTCGAGGTCCGCACCTTCTTCGTCGAAAAGAACCATTCCTAAACAATTGTCCATACACAATATAAATGCCCATGAAGACATAACGCATCTCTGTCTAAGGCTTTGCGTAATGTCGAATCAGTTACTCCATTTCCCATTTACCCTTACACTCGCTTTGCTACGCATATACATTGTTCTTATAGCTTGTAGGAGCCATCCATTTACTCCGTACTGTTTTAGGACTTCCCAAAGTTTACTTCTATGTACCTTATCGAAAGCTTTTTCTAGATCAACAAATGCACAGAGAACTTTTTTTCTCACTCTCATATTTTTTTCTATGATTTGCCTTAAGCTAAATATTTGATCCGTACATGACCTTCCTGGCATAAACTGACTTTGGACTACCCAAATCTTTTCTTCTGTCATTTTCATTACCCTGCGATTAAGTATTTTTGAGTATATTTTACTTACGATACTTAATAAGCTGATTCCTCTGTTATTAATGCAGTCGCTTTTATCTCCCTTTCTTTTATATATTTGTACGATAATCGATTTTGTCAATCATCTGGCACTTCTGCAGCATATAGCATTTCCCCTCAGTATTTCTCATGTTGACAATTACTATACATTTATTTTACTTTTTTTTTATAAAGCAGTTTCTTGCTTCCTTAGAAGTCGTTTTGTATTTTCTTTTCTTCAGCTGCTGTAATTTTACCTTTCCTTTCCTTAATTAGTCGTGACCTGCCATTTTCAAAGTTCTCCTGTACGCTTATTTCTTTGATTTCGTTGCAGCCTGAATTTCATCATTCCACCAAGCATCGCCAGAAAGTTTTTCTACAAGTGCGGTTCCACACACTTCGATCGCACATTTAACAATGATATCGCGGAACTGAAACAAAGAGTCCTCTATATTTTTGTTTGGTATAAGCGCCTCCCGAGTTCCCTTATCTATGCTTTCAATTATCTTATTTAGGAAATCTATTCGCACATCCGGTTTCTGTAGTTTCTCAATGTTGATTCGCGATTACTTTGTTTTCTTGGTTCTCTTTTTTTCTCCATCGCCGACCTAAGTTAATTTTGGAGATCAGATGGCTATTTCCTTTAGACCAGGTATACATGTGGATCATTTTATGCCTGAACCAAGTATTTCTAATAAAAATACTCCTTGCTAAGCATAAGCCAACTAATTTATCTCCGTTATAGTTTGTTCTGGGATCCCTAAAATTACCTAGTACTCTTTCTGTATCCTGATTTTGGGTGCGCACGCATCCATTCATATCTCATAGCAGAATTATTCTTTCACAATGATCGCAAATATTTAAAGTGTTATTTAAAGTGTCCCAGAAGGCGTCTTTTACTTCTCTGGGATCACTATCAGCTGGTGCATAGCACGCTAAGATAAATCATCTTCTGATTCCTACTTTCATTCTAGCCCATAGCAGTCTGGGAGATACAAAATCATGATCTCCGAGATGCTGGTTCGCTCATTATTCAAAATCAGGCCTGCGCCTTGCCTGCCATGTGATTTACTATCTACTGCTGATCATTTTTCAAATCCGCCTTTCAACATCCCGTTCTCTATGTGCCTACTTTCGCATACTTTTTGTTTTGTTTCAGAAACACATAAAATATCTAGTTTCCTTACGTTTGCAATTTGTCGTTATTTTTCTACCTTGAGATCATTCACCCCCCCCCCCTTAAAACATTCGAAATTAAGCCCAACTACCATATTTATGCACAATTTTATTTTGCAACTCGAAACCATGCCCAAGTTATGTAGAATTAGTCATGTGTTGGAAAGTGTGGTTATAACGTTATTAAATTTAAAACAAAATTTTATGAAATTTCCAATTGAAAAGTTCCAGAAAATAATCTTAAGAAAATGCATAATGGAAAGAGAATATCTCCCACACCAAGAAACACATTACGAGCAGGATATTTCAATATTCAATGATATTTTGAATATTTTTAATGTAACCTATAGTTAAATAAATTGCACTGTAGAAAAATTCCAATGTTGGATTAGCTAAGGGTAGATCAGGGTAGCCTAGTTACATATAAAGTTCAAAGAACTTTTTCTGTGATCCTCTGAATTGAAGATGGTATAGTTAAATTTTTCGTAAGAAAAAATCATTTTTCATAAAAAAAACGCATTTTTTTACCAAAAAGATAAATTTTCAAGCAAGAAGGTTAACTTTCAACCAAAAAAGGCAAATTTTTAACATAACCTATACATTTTCAATCAGTCAGTTAAATTTTCAACTGAATGAAGATAAATTGTCAACAAAAAGTGAAATACACACGCGGTCAACGACTATTGACCACCCTGGAGGAAATAGAAAAGTGAGTTTTTTATTGAAAAAAACAACTATTATTTTTTTTATTTTTTTTTCTCCCAAAAAACGTGTGATATTATAAGAAAAAACTTTTTCTATGCTGAATATCTCGGAATCTACATTATAGAAAAATACCACCAGAAAGTAAAACATCTGTTTTTAAATTTAGAATTAGTATTTGAAAAGATAAAATATTTTGGAAAATTATTTTTTTACCATTTCTTTTAAATTAAGATTTTCTACCTCTTACACATAAAATAATATAGTTAACAGATTTGTATCTATATTATTCTATTTATTATAGTTAGAAAATATTAATTTAATAGAATAGAATAAAATGGTGAAAAATGAAAAAGGAATTCTTTTTTCCGAAATCATTTTTTCTTCACAAATAATTATTCTACATGTAACAAAAGAACTATTTTTAGCGTTGAAAGAAAGATTTTTTTCATGTAAGAACTTTAAAAGGGTTCTATAAAAATATTATCTTGGGCTCAATTGAAAGAAAATTTAAATACACATCTATTTCGTTTTCGAATATTCTAAATTTACGAGTTTCTTGAAAAATCACATTCTTTTATTTAGGAGCAAACAAAAATGGGAACAAATTGTTTTTTACTATAAATACTCAATTTAAAATTGGTTGGCAAAGCCAATTGCATTTGAAGGGTAATGACTAAAACTTTAAAACCACGTTGAATATTATTAGGTACATGCATTTTAACAGAGATATAACAAATTTTATTTCCCCCAATTTCGCTCACGGTGGGTAATACTCTGATTATAATTGGATTTTACCGAATTACTAGTTTGGATAACCGTACGGTTCAGCGGATGACCAGAGTTGTTTCCCCTTGGTTAACTATTATATATTAAGTTTTATATTATATTCCAGGGACAAATGAGAAGAGTGCTAGATCTCAGCGGGCAAGTGTGTATTCTTTTAATTCATTTGTGCCTCATCCGCAAATAAAAAAAATTGTGCTTCGTGGAAATGACTTGAGCAGTGGAATCATCTGGATTCCTCACGATGCTACCAAATTCTATTACGTTGATGCTCACACAAATTCAATCCTATTATACAATTATGATATGGCACAAGGCACTGTTAATCGTAAGTTTTAAAAAAAGGTTCCAAGACAAAATAATAGTTGTATAAGAAGTTCCCTATTCACAGTTTAATTTCCAACATAAAAATGTAATTTTAAAGTCAAAAAACGAATTACCTGCAAAGAAGCGGAGTTCTTAGTTGAAAAATAAGAATTTTCAACCCTATAAAGATGAATTTCTAACAAACTGAATGAATGTTTGATTAATGAAATATATTTTTAAACAAATATTTTTTAACCGAACAGTTGCATTTTCTCCAATAGAAATGACATTTCCCCGATCACAGATGAATTTTCTATAAAAAAAGATAAATTCTCAATCAAAATGATCAATTTGCAACCAAGTAGATCCATTTCCAACCAGCAAGGCTAAATATTTAAGAAATATATCCGTCCTCCCTAAAAGAAAAGACTAGTTCGAAAGGAACCATTTTGGAGAAAAAAAATTTTAAAAGTTAGAGAATTTTCAAGATGTTTGAGACCATCTTTTTATCTTTAAAAGGCTTATGTACAGCTATTTATAGCACTCAGGAAGCTGAACAATTTATCTTAATGACTTTTTTCGTTCAAAAGAAAATTTTCAGAGTTATAGTATGTTCAAAATTTTAAAAATCAAACGAAAAATAAAATTTTTAGCCAAACGACGCACAATATAAAAAGAATCTAGGCAAGAGAAATATTTCGTTTTGAAAGCCCTACAAGACTATCATAAAAAATGCGTTACAGTACGCTTACTTTTTGAAAATGAAAACTTTGAAATTGAAAACTTTTTGAAAATTCGTGAAAAATGCCATTAAAAATAAAAAATTTAACATTTGTGGAAAAGCGACAAAAGTGACGAAGAAAAGATTTAGAAACAATTTTTACCCGAAGAAAAGCTACACATTTTTGATGAAACCCTTTTTGATCGGAAACGTGGTTTTTATTTTAATCATAGACAATAAATTTTTAAAAAAATTTAAAAATTGTGCAAAGACGAGGAAAGTTACGATAAAAAATTGATTGAAAAAAGTTACTAACCCAAAAAATAAATACAAATTTGTAATAATTTATTACATTCGCATCATTTCTGATTGAGAAAGTATTTGAGTTGCTCGAAGTTTGACACTACACAATCACATTCAGAAAATCGAGAATTCCAATATTATGCCAAAAGACGCGAGATACTTAAAGAATCTAATGAAGACTTGCACGATATTTTTCATTATCCATACAAAATGATATAAAAATAAAAAGACTATTCTTATCATAACAACAATAGATATAAAAAATGTCTCTAAAAGAATTATACTGCAAATTTCTGCATTTTTGTTAAACTCTGTCTTTGGTAGTGAAAAATTAATTTTCCTAGACTTAAAACTTATTTGTTTTACGCAAAAATTATGTTTGTTTTAATTTAAAATTAATTTTTTATTCGCAATTTTAACTATTTTAGTTTCGATTGAAGATCAACCTTCTTCAGTTAAAAAAAACGTTTTGATTGAATCAAAAATACCCAGAAAACTGAAAGCTACAGTCCAAAAAGATGTCCAATACAAATATGCCAGTGTTAAAAAATGGATTTTATTTGTTCTAAACACATAAGTGAATGAAAATGGTTTCGTGGGGATGGGCTGTGATTCGTCACTTGATTTGCACTTAATTTGATAAATTTATGTTCAAAACAAGATTTTTAGTTAAATTAATCAAATTTACGAAATAATTTGTTATTGTAAAAGCAATGATAAAAAACAGATATCTATATGAGGTATTTTTTATGGAACAAATTAAGTTTTTCTTTGGATTCGATCATATTTTACTTGGAAATAAAACCTAAGTATCACATTTTGTCACCAATTGAAAGTTTATAATGTTTTAAACTACCTTACTTATAAAATGCACTATTTGTCTATTTTCGAACCTACAAACTTGATTTTGCCAATAAAATTATCTAAAAAACGAACATCTAAGTGTTTGAGAACATTTTTATGGGATTAAACGATTTATTATTTTAACCAACAATTTTCTAAACAAATTTTTATGATTTTATTTATTTATGGATAAAAATCCGTTTCTTTAAAGGAATTAACAGCCAGTTATTTAGAAATAATTTTTTCTTTGAATCAACAACATTTGATAATAGTTTAACTAAACTTAAACAACAGCCGCATTATTTGGCTATTGTTCAGCACTTATACATTTTTTTGTTTAATCAACTGTTAATAACACATTTTCAACTTTTTTTTTATAGTTCGATAATTATCCACCATTTTTGTTTTTATTAACAATGTAGTAAACAAAATGTTGATTTCAGCTTGCTATGCATTTTTCATTGAATCAAAGCCTTTTTTCAAACCGGTATACTTCTAAAGTTTAGAAGTTCGATTCGAAATTTTAGTAGCTTTGATGAAAAAAAAAAATAAGCAAACACTGGATAATAATTGTCTTCTCAAAATCAATTTTTCCACGTATGTTCTTTTTGCTCCACAGTGCGTCCTAGCCTAAGAATTGTATATACCATATTTTTATAACAAATGAAGAATTTCTGATATTTCTTGAAAGGCAGTCATGAATTCTTCCCATATTAGATTTCCAATTAAGGGTAATTTTTTTAAGGTTAATTTATGGTATCTTACCGTAAATTGCCCAAAATTTAATTTGAAAATTTCCGGTAATTTATGGTAATATTAAGAGTAATTTATGGAAAATTACATTAAAATCAGCTAAAATTGAATTTTAATTTTTAAAAATAAATTTCCGTTTATTTATGTCATTTTCTGGTCTTGTATGATAATAACAAAGTAAATTAGTGGTAGGTTACAATAAATTACCAAAAATTAAAATTTTATCGATTTTCTAAACTGCCGGAAATTTATTAATTTTTTTGTAGTTTATGTTAATATTACAGGTAATTTATGGAAACTTAAGATAAATTACCCAAAATTCAATAAAAAATTTTCATACATTTCCAGAAATTTCGGGGGATTGACGGTAATTTGATCAACTATATATGCTAACTACAAAACTACTGAAAATTCAGGTTAAACATTTTTGTAAATTTCCGATAATTTACAGTAATTTCCGGCAGTTTTTCGTAACTTATGATAATTTGATCAATTATATATGGTAAATTAGCATAAGTTACGGAAAAATTCTCTTATCTGCAACCGAAATTTCTTTAAAGTTTTTATAGTGAGTTGGCTGATCAGCGTCTAATGCTTGTGTTATAATAAAACTCTTAATAAAGAAATTGAGGGAAAATATAGATTCTTATAATTTATGTTGTAATTAAATCACTTTTTTAGCGAACGCTAGAGTCGTCTTTGACTTGGAATCCTGGATAGTCGCACACAGACATCCTAAGAGCAACAAGGATCGTGCCCGTATTGGTCAGGCGGCAATTGATAACAGAGGTTTTCTCTGGATTCCTATTTATGGATATTCTGGAGTAAGGAGCTATTCTCATTGAAAATATTTCCAAAAATTAAACTTGGAAAACAAATAAAATTTTATAATTTTCCGTAGGTCGCTGTAATTAATCCAGCAGATGGTTTACCGGAGCGATTCATTCACATAGAAGCAGCCAGAGTGAGCGCATGCGCTTTCGGAGGTCCTGAAATGAATATTTTATTTGTTACATCTTTTGGATATGGTATCGGTAATCGTCGTGATATTCGTCCAGCTGGTGATATGGGTGGGACGATTTTCGCCGTCAAAGACCTTGGTCCAGGAATTTTTGGATATGAGGCAAACGCATTCTCGTATGCTCGAATTCTGTGAATACGAAACTATCCTTCATATGAAAAGTGACATACTCCATCTTTGTAGTAATGTCGTATACTATGAATAGAATATATTGTTTCTACTTCTATTACTGTGGCTTATTCTCGATTAATTTCAAAATTCTCCAAGTTGAAGGCGCCACCTCAGCGTGATAGTATGAACTAGAATATATGTGCCGTGCGCCGAAGAAGGGGGGCTTACTCTAAAAAAATCGAAATCGATGTTTTTACACCTTTCGATAGTTTCTGAGTTTCTCTTTTTAATAAAA
>JAWWLR010000034.1:102732246-102744323 GCA_035041075.1 Acraspis erinacei | reverse complement strand
ATCGGTGCGCTCCGGCTTTCCTCAGTAGTGGTGAGTGGTGGGGCTGGTTTTCGCAAGCCTCTCGATTCGTCTTCGCGTACGCTTAATATGCTTATGTTTGTAGCTTAATAATAAGAAAAATAATGTACTTAAACCAATTCTGATTATTGGAAATGAAATAGTAACTCAGAAACTATAGATTGGCGCAACAAATAAAAATCGATTTTTTCCGCATTAGGTCCCTTTTTTCGCGAATCCTCGTTTAAACAATATTCTACATCTTTAATTAAACAAAATAATGTTACATTAAAATATATTGTTTGTGATCTATCTCTAAAGACACACTAATCTTTCCTTAATGTCCCAGCTTGTGTTTTTCATATGTTATATGTCTCCCTGGGAGCGAGTCCAATCTGGGAAAATGACACTGGCGAAATTCAAGTGTTTCTTAATTATTTCAGATTAGGAAAAACTTATTTCGCAAGAATATTTATTTTTGTGCTCTAAAAGTTTATTTGAATTTTTTTGTTCAGATCAACGGCAGTTAAATTTCAAATTAGTTGAAGGTTTTTTCTTTCTTTTCGAAACTTTATCAGTCTGTTATTTAATACTGAGTATTTCTAATGAAAATTAAAATCGGTTATGAATTGTAAGCTCTAACTGATTTTGAAGTAAATACTGAATTCCTGATATAGAACACTGTGTGTAGGCTGACGGAGAGGAATAATGTTTGCAATCCTCAGGCGGCTTAAGGATTACCTATAGGTTTAAACAGGGGTGGTTGCGACTGAAAGTAGAGAAGTGTGACGGGAAGCATGATCCTTATAAGCCAGGACTAAGCGGCTATTAGTTAGGGTAGAGATCAGTTGTGGGCTCTACCGAAATTACGTAACAGCTCAAGGTATAGCTTATTTGGAGGGAGTTCGAGACATTCTGTTATGATCTGTTACAGATGTTGAAAAGGGTGGGGATAATTTTTGAACGTAATTTTATGAAATCCGCAAAGGAAAGAAACTCGCAGTACTTATTCATTGTTCGCTGATAAAAGTTATGTGTTTTAAATTGTATACATCAATGTAACTACTCAAATGATCTGTAATATTTAAGATTCTTTTTTAACTAATTTTTTTTCAATTAATTCTAACCTTAACAAGTTAAATTTACTTATTTAGTTATAAATAATAAAATTTCGATGTTTGAAACTTACTGTGAAAAAATAGTTTTTGAAGAATAAAAAAAATCTGCCTCAGCTCGGATTTGAACCGAGAGCGCCACTGTGCATGAGTGGATCTTAGAACAATCACCAACCTGAAATTCAACATTTTCTAAAACATTTTCTGTTGGTTCTTGAAAGTTGTAAATCTTTGAGAAGTTCGACTCGGAACTAGATTAATCTGTTATATATAAATAATTTTAGAGAAAAAAATTAATTTTTAGAGATGAATAATCAATTTTTTAGGTAAGAATGCTTTTTTTAACTTAAAAATTGAATTAACTAGTTGAAGATTCACAATTTTAGTAGAAAACTCATGTGATGAGTTTTTCTATTGAAAAGTGAACTACCTATTTTTGGTTGATGGATCGATTATTCCATTTTTCATAAAGGATTTTTTTTTGTTTAAAACTCATCTAGTTGCTTGATAATTCATCCTGTTTGGTTTAAAATGTAATTCTTTGCTTTCAGATTTCAAAATTTTGTTAAAGATTAAACTTTTTCGTTCAAACATTTTTTTTTTAATTTATAATTTTAGTTGAAAATTCATCCCTCTGCTAGAAAATTCGTTCTCTTTTTGGTTTAAAATTAATCCTTTTAACTGAAAAGTAACCTATTAATTTTTTGGTAAAAATTTACCTTTTTTGTGAAAAATCAGCTTTTTGGTTGAACATTAAACTCCTTGGTTAAAACTTTATCTTTATTGCTAAAAATTAATTTTTTTGGTGAAAAATTTAACTATGTTTTGAAACATAATTTTTTGCTTACAAATTCTATTATTTAATATAAAATTTAACTTTTTAATTTTAAGTGGAAATTGATCTTTTTTAGTTCAAGATTCAATTTTTTGGTTAAAAATTCATCTAGTTTCATTTAAAATTGTCTATTTGTTTGAAAATACATGCATTTTGCTGAAAATTCGTAGTTTGGTTGTAAAAAAAATCTTTCTTGGGTGGAAATTCGAGCACTTAATTGAAAGTTGAATTCTTTTTTTAAAAAATCACTTTTTTCAGGATTTATCACTTTAATCAAAAATTCATCTCTTTGGTTAAAATTCAAGTATTTTATTAATATTTTTTTTTGTTTAACTAAATTTTGTTGGTTGAAGATTTATAATTTTAATTAAAAATGCATCCCTCTGGTAGAAAATTCGTCCTTTTTTTATTTGAGATTATTCCTTTTCACTGAGAATTTAACTATTAGATTTTTTGTAATTAATTTATCTTTTTAGGTAAAAATTCAACTATGTGGTTGAAAATTAAACTCCTGGGTCAAAAAATTTATCTCTATTGTTAACATTTTTCTGTTTTGTCAAAAATGCAATTTACTGGATGAAAATTTGTGTTTTTTTCTATTTAAAACTTATATATTTGATTTAAAATTCATAAACTTTGCTGAAAATTTGAATTTTGGTTGTAAATAAATAATTTTCTTGGATGGAAGTTCAACCACTTAATTGAAAGTTGAATTCTTTTCTTAAAAAGTCTTTTTTTTTATAAGAATTTATTAATTTAGCCAACTAATTTAGTTAAGGATGTAACTAGTTTGTTAAAATTCCGCCTGTTGATTGAAAAATATTATTTGGTTGAAATATCAACTATTACATGATTTATTGAGATTTGATATGTTTTGGTTAAAAAAATCAAAAACTTGGTTGAAAATTGAACTATCTTTTTAAAATTGAACTACTTATTTCAAAATTTAGAGAAGTCGTCGCTTTGGCTAAACATTCGACTATTTGGTTGAAATTGGATCCGTTTTTGATAAATAAATATAAATAATTAATTAAACAGTAAAAATAATGCAGGAGCTATGAGTGGTACAGGACAGATGGACGGACATTCGACCTTCCTTATATCTGTTTCGGACGTAGCCTATGAAACACATTTAAAAAAATTTGGCTACAAATCAATCTTATACTTATGTTCAAATATAAATACTTTTAATTTAAATACTTGTTGTATTTTTGCATGGCTAGTGGGCAGGGTAATTGGACGGGCATTTAAGGGGGTCGAACGGGCAGTTGCGGAGGTAGCGGGTATTTAATGAACTAGTGAGCAGTTAAGGAAGAAGCAGGCATTTAGGGAGATAGTGAGTAGTTAGGAAGATAGTACGCATTTAGGGATGTTGGACGGGCACTTAGGGAGTTAGCGGGCATTCTCTTTCAATGTATTACATTAAGAACATTTGGAAAGCAGCTTAAGACAGATTTTAAAGTAGAAAGAAATCGAAAATAGTATTCATGTTTTCCTGAATTGAAAAATAGCCTGCAAAGGATCTTCTTGACCGCAAAGACCTCAAATATCAAGATAGTGGATAGGAGCTTTTACGGGGTGACGACTGCGATCACGATGTGTAAACCATGAGCTCCCTTTTTCCCTTGTTCGCTCGAACACAGAATGCTAAAAGTCGAAATCCTTTCTACGACCAAGGATATGAACCTCCGCACTCGATGCCTGCGGCATGAGAGGGTGGGATTTCCACTCTCGCGTCTTGTCACCGAATGGAAAATTCGTTTTAAAGTTTAAAGGAGAATTCGTTCTCTTTCCTCCTCCGTTAGTCACGCGTATATCTAGTCACTTCTATGCTTGCTATTGGAAAGACTCTGGTTCCTTTTTTCAATTCTACAACTTCAAGAATATATTTTTATTATTTGATACCACTTGTTATATTTTAATTCTTTAATCATGTCGTATCTTTCTTTCAAATGTTTGTCACTCTATTTTTTCTCCAACTCTTTATATACTCCAATCCCACCTCGTATATCCCTGTCCCATAAGATCTCTCTTCTTTTTTTTCCCCATCTCGTTAATCATATCATGCCCCGCTCCTTTCTTCTATCTTCTTAAAATACTTTTGAGCTCATCCCCGTCCCCTCTCCTATCGTTCCTTATCTTCTCGTCCCCTTCCTTATCTTCTCCTCAAACTTCCATGCTCTCTTTTCCGCTTTACTACATTCAAACCTGTATTCAGTGCCGGGTTTGGGGCAGACCTGGACCATAAATCCAGAGTCTCGGAACCATATATCCCGGCACCCTCCAGTCTATCCCTACTCTCCACCTACTATTTCTTATAACGTTCTTCTATCTCGTCTTCATTTAATAAGTTAAATACCACCTTTAAATCCACGAACATTGATATCATTTCCTTTTTCTCTTCATCTCTATTCCTTTCCTAAACACTACCTGATTCATTCGCTCTTTCTTTATTTCCACTACTTCTTTCATTGACCTCTCAGATAAGACAGTTTTATAACATGGATAATTTCACATTATCCATGCCTCAGGTGCCTTTCTATCTTCTAATATTTCCAAAACCTTGACTATTTTTACCTTATAGTGTTCTCTTTCCAGTCTCTCCTTCTTTCTTCTTTTCCTCCCAAAGAGGAGTTGGAGATCCCTTCTATCAAATCCGTAAAATATTTTTTCCATTCCACCATTTTAATATCTTGGCTTACGCTTTTCCTTCTTTTTCTCTATCTAATAACTATAATATAAACCTTCTCTTTCTTCCTTGACGGCTTTGCCTCTTCTTTAAACCTGTTATCTTCATTTATTTAATTACACTTCTCAGTATAAACTTTTCTTTCTCCTATATTCTTCAGTAATACATTTCCTTTTTCTTCATTTTCTTCATTCTTTTCTCAATTCTTTCTTCCTCTCCTTTTTACCGGCGCCTATCTCCTATTATCGTTACAATGGAAAAGTGATCTGAATCTATATAATCCCCTTCCTCTAGTTTCTTAGCCTTCTCCCTCATCTCATCGCACACTAACACATAATCAATTACCGTGCCCTTTTCTCCTCCTAAGTGAGTAAATTTTCCTCCCTCGTCCCCTCTCTAATTTCGTTTCAAATAAACCATCTCATATCGGTCACTTTCTTCAACCATTATTTTCCCATCCCATTCAGTATCTTGTCCTTGGATTTTCTTCCTCTCTCCTCCACATTCTCTTCCTCTTGTATCTTCTATTCACGTATCATGATCTCCTATTATAAGCTTTAATACTTTCATCATTTTCTTTCGTCAGTTCTCTTATCTCCTATCTTCTTTCATCTATTTCCTAGCCTTCCCTGCTATAAATTCCTTCCTTTCATTATCTTCCATCGATTAAGCTTCATCTCATTGATTTTTTAACCTGCCATCTGTAACTTCTTGGTAATGTTCCCCTTACTCATTCCCATCCCTTCCCACCCCTTCCCATCTTACTCATTCCCATCCCTTCCCACCTAGCTATTTCGAATTTTCCAGAAATTTTAACTCATATTCCAGGGTTTTATCGAAACGTACCAAACTTTCTATAGATTGAAGAGGAGTGTCTACAAAGTAAAACTATATTAATTAATTTTATTTGCAAACCACCCTCACCCTGCCCGCAGCGCATGAAATATGACCTCTACATTTTCGCGTATTATTGTTACTGTTTAGCAATAATTTCCCACATCTTTTTCATTCAAATAATTACTGATGGACAATTTGAATATTTCCCATAACTTTTTAATCAATTTTACAATGTTTAAAAAACACCAATTATTTAAACAATTATTTATTCCTAAAAAATGTAAAAATAATCGTATTTTCGAATTGAAATGTTATTGTTTGTCATTTTCTCGAGTAGTACACTTTTTTTAAATTAAGTAATTATTTAAACAAGCATTTATTGTCTATTTTCATAATTTCTAAGAATTAAAACAGAGATATGAACTTCCTTTTAAAATTAGTATCCTATGCCACGTTTCTTTGAATAATTACATAATTTTGAAACATTTCTTTTAATTTTTAATAAATTTCTATTTATCTAAACAATCTGTTTTTGCTTTTTCTTCATCATTTTTTTTTCTTTATTCGTTTTCCCTGATATCTAAAAAAATGAAATAAAATAGAACACATACAATTAAGTTTCTGACTTTATAGTTCATAGAAAGAATACATTAACCAGTTTTTAATTGTTTAAACAACTATAATTTGTTTAAATAACTACTTTTTCAAAAATACTTTTAAAATCGAAATTAATTGTATGTGTTCCATTTTTTTCATTCTTTTAGTTATCGAAAAATAATAGCTTGAGAAAATAAAAATTGTTTAAACAAATAGAAATTTGTTAAACCTTGGAAGAAACGTATCAAAATTATGTAATTATTCAACAAAAAGTGGAATAGGATTCCAATTTGAGAAAAGTAGACATCTCTGGCTCCATTTTTAGAAATTTTGAAAACGAAAATATTTGGGGGATCGTTCAGCAAAAATGGAAAGTCGAGTTTCTGTACGACCCCCATGGATACTGTGATAAAAGTTGAGAAGGCACTCTCAATATTTGAATGCAATATATTGTAGAATTACATACGAAAATGAAAAAATATTCGGTGATCGATCAGCGAAAATCGAATTCGAATTTCCATGACACCCAAATGGATACTGTAAAGAAAGTCGAGAAGGTACTGTCAATATTTGACTGCAATACATTGTAAACTTACATACGAAAACGAACAAGGTTGGTGGGATCGATCAGCAAGACTCGAAATTCGAGATTTCATACCACTCAAATGGATACTATAAATAAAGTCGAGAAAGCACTGTCAATATTTGTCTGCAATACATTGTAAAATAACACACGAGAACGAAAAAAATGAGGGGGATCGATCAGCATAAAATCGAAATTCGAGTTTTTGTACAACCCAAATGTGTACTGTGATGGTAGTGGAAGTGATACTGTCAATATTTCACTGTAGTACATTGCAAAGTTACATACAAAGCAAAGCAATGAACAGTGAACACGCCACATAGGTACCATCCTAACAGTTGAATTTTCCTTTAACAAGCTGATCCTCACCAAAGTTCCGAGATTCGAGTTAGCCTGTGGAAATTGTCTCTTGACCATGGTTACACGCTAATGACCGGTTGAAATTGCAGTATTGCAGTGGCTCGAAATTGTGCAGCCGGTATTTCGAGACTGGCTCTCATCAGCTCGGAATCGATGAAGCTAAATCACCAATCGAAACCCCTTCAGGCCTTAATTCACCTCCCTGAAGAGTGGGCTTGCTCTTCAAATTACGAAGCCTCCAACATCCTCAAATTGTCTCTTCCTATAGGTTCAACGGCTTGTGCAATAGCAAGCATGGAAAAAATGCCTATAAAAAATGTCAGAAACTTTTTTCTAGGCTTTGGACACGAAACCAAAAAAAAAATTTGAATCTTATTGCTGTGAGAAATCTATGGACAAAGTTTGTCCTATTTTACGAACAGTTCCAATTTTCTACGAACAGTTCCAGAAAATTTCAGACTTTAATATAAAAAGAAAAATTTTATTATTTGGGAATCGTAAAAGTTTTGACAAAATTTCGGAATATTTTAAAACTTAAAAATATAACAACAAATTTAAAACCAAATCTAAATTTTGGAATTACTTAAAAATAAATTCGGAAATACTTGGATTCAAAGCTTCTAATGTGTCCCCTGAGGGTTTACATTTTTCTTGCACCTTCTTCCTTATTCCCTTACACACCCCCCACACACTTACTTAGTGGTGGGAGGGGGACCTACAGCTTAAAGTGGGTTCCGAACCACCAAATTCGGAAATACTTTCTCAAATCAAATTATGAAGAAACAAAATGAATAGAAAATCGAATATTTCAATAAAGATTAGATAACATTGAAAAATAATTTAGAACTTGAGAACATACACAAATAAAACCAGAATTTTAAAAACACCCCGAAAATTAATGGAATTTTTAAAAAAATAACTTCATGGCGAATTTTAAGTTTATGTATTGATACGATTTGATTCGGCAAGCTTTTGGAAATAGTAAATTTGTAATTTTTGGTAGAAATTGAAATTTTCTTTAATACCGATTGAAAATTACAAAAAAGAGTACCTTTATTATGGGGTTTTCAATTTTTTCCTCGTAAATTGTGGCTTTTCATAAACTTTTGCAAATCTTAAATATTCTTTATTTTTATTAAAAATTCAGAATTTTCTATAAAAACGAATTAAAAAGTATTTAAAAAATCAACCTGCATTATGGTGTTATAAATTTTTCAATTTTTTCGTGAAAAATTATTCCTGATCATTGCGTGTAGAATGCTGCATCTTGTTCATGCAGAAGTATATTCTCGTAAAATTTTCTTAGGAAATTTTTAATATTCATAAAAAAAAAATAAAAATTCATAATAATTTTTTTCAATCTCTTGAAATTATTGAGAATCAAAATTAAACTGGAAATTTAAGCAATTTGATGCTTAAAACATTTATGATCCAGGAGTCTTTATTCAGACGCTAAATAATTTATACGAATAAAATGAAAGCTCTAAACGCTTTCCAATTTTGCAATTTTAAATTAGATACCGCTAAACTGACAAAATTTTAATTCTAAATTTTTACAAATTGAAAAGTTTAAAGATTTCTGGTTAAAAATATAAATCCAGGAATCATTTTGGATGCTCTAAATTAAATAATAAATCAATCATTCTGTAAATGTTCCGAATTACGTCATTGTAATCAATGTTGCACTTTTTAAATTAGAAGTTTAATTATTTTCATTTTTAATAGTTTCAAATTAATAATTTTTCAATTTTCATTTTTACCTAAAAAATTAGCACTCACTTACAAATTAAAAATGTTCAAATAGCAACAATTAAAATTTCAAAGAATTGAGTGTCTAATTGTTTGGTTTTTAATATTTGATTTTAAATTTCTCATAAATAAATATTCAAAATTTGCTAACTATTAAGAAATTATTAATTTTTTATGATAAAAACGTCAAGTACGGTCAGTTTTTTTTACGTACTTTTGAATTTCATAAATAAAAATAATACTATTAATAATTTATTACTATTAAAAATTAATAATATTATTTCGGGTTAATGATCTAACTGTTTTGGAGACACATCGTATTTTCTACTTGAAAATGCAAAACTTTGGTTCAACCTTTTCTTTATTATTTGTTTAAATATTCATCTTTTTGGTTAATTTTTTTTAGTTCAAAATTTATCTATCTTGTTGAAAATTTTGTCTTTTTAGTTCAAAATTAATTTTTTTCGTTGAAAAATAAACTATTTCGTCGGAAATTAATTTTTTTATCTGAAAATTTAGCTATTCGATTTTTGGTCGAAAATTGAACAATTTTCTTGACAATTCGTATTTTTTAACAGATATTTTGGTTTGTTTGTTGAAAATTAATTATTTCAACCGGAAATTTAACTATTCAATTTTTGGATGAAAATTTGTTTTTTTTTAGTTTAAAATTAATTTCTTATATTAAAATTATTTTGTTGAAAATTCTTTTTTTTTGTTGTTGAAATTTTGTAATTGTTGGTCTTTTTATAGCTATATTTTTTAGTTTAAAATTCATTGTTTTGATTGAAAATTAAACTATTTTGTTGAAAATTTGTATTTTTTTGGTTTGAAATTAATTTTCTTAGTTGAATATTTGTCTATAAAATTTTTGTTGAAAAAATTATTTTTTTAAATTAAAAATTCAACTTTTTGGAAGAAAATTATTATTCTTGTTCAAAATGCATCTCTTTGGTTCAAAATTCATTAGATCAGGTTAAAAATTTAACTATTTTGTTCAAAATGTGTATTATTATTTGATTTAAAATTAATTTGAATTTTAAGTTTTTAAAAGAAAATTATTCTTCTTGTTTAAAAATTCATATTTTGGTTGTTGAAAATTCATTTATTTTTGTTGAAAATATATGGTAATTTGTTGAAAACTGTTGTTTTTTTTGCTTGAAAATTAATTTTTAAATCGAAAATCTAGCTATTCCATTTTTGAATGAAAATGTTGTCTTGTGTTTAAAATTAATTTCTTTAATTGAAAATTTAATACTTTGTTAAACGAAAAATTTTTATTGTTTAAAATTAATTATTTTTACTGAATAAATAACTATATTATTTTTAGTTAAAAATTATTCCTTGTGGTTAAAAACTTAAAGCTTATTATTTTGTGTTAAAAATTATTTTTTTTAGTTAAATATTCAATTTTAAGGAAGAAAATTATTCTTCTGGTTTAAAAATTAATTTGTTCGATCAAGAGTTTAAATAGTTTGTTGAAAATTCATTTTTTTTTTTTAATTCAAAATTTACCTTTTTTAGATGAAACTTTAAATAGTTAATTGAACATTGATTTACTCGCTTAAAAATTTGTCTTTCTAGTACAAAATTAAATAATAAACTGTTATTATCAATTTGCATAAAAAAGGTTATAATTATGACTCTGGTTTTTCTATATCAGACTTTAACAAAATCTGTAATTTTCTAAGATCATATGTCTACGAACAATTATTTGTAAATTAGTTTGCAACTAGTAGAATAAGTTAAAATAATAAATTTATAAATAAACCTTACCTACCCCTGTTATCACAAAAAAATCTCTGAAATATTCATACATGCAAATGTCAAAAAATAACAAAATTTTCCTCAACAATGCTTTTTTCCAAATAAATAATTTTGTCTTTTTTAGTTGAAAGTTCACTTCTTTCATTACAATTTTAACTATTTTGTTCAAATTTTGGTATTTTTTTGGTGTGGAAGTAATTTTGTTAGTTGAATAATTGACTGTTTAATTTTGGTCTAAAAAATGATTTATTTTTTAATTGAAAATTTAACTTCTTTGAAGAAAATGAATGTTCTTGTTCAAAAATTCATCTTTTTGGTTGAAAATATGTTGGTTTTTCTTGTTGAAAATTCTACTTTTTTTAATCTTTTTTTTTTTAAACTTAATTTTTTCTAACTAAAAATGCAACTATTCTATTTTTGGATAAAAATTGGTCTTTTTTTGGTTAAAATTCATTTTTCTGTTCGAAAATTTAAATATTTCTTTGAAAAATAATGTAATTTTCTTTAAAAAATCTTATTTTTGAGTAGAAAATTCAAATATTTGGCTAGTAAAAAAATTATTCTCCTTGTTTGAAAATTCATCTTTTTAGTAGAAAACTTTTATTTTTGATGAAAATGTAAATATTTTGTTTAATATGTTTTTTTGTTGTAAATTAATTTTTGTTAACTAAAAATTTAACTATTCCATTTTTGGATGAAAATTTGGTCTTTTTTAGTTTAAAATTAATTTCTTTCATTGAAAATTTAACAATTTTTTTTTAATTTCTACTTTTTTTGGTTTAAAATGATTTTTTTTAGTTTCAAAATTTAACTTTTTAGAAGAAAATTATATATTAATACAATCATGATATATATTTTTAGTCTAAAATTAATTTTTTAGTTAAATAATTGACTACATAATTTATGTCTGAAACATGATTTTTTTTAATTGAAAATTCGACTTTTTGGAAGAAAACTATTCTTCTTGTTTAAAATATGTTGTTTTTTATTAAAAATACATTTTTTTATAATTTTTTTTCCTAAGAATTCAACTATTCCGTTTTTGGATGAAAATTTGTATTTTTATTTCGTTTATAATTAATTTTTTTAGTTGCAAATTCAAGTTTTTGGGAGAAAATTATTCTTCTACTTCGAAAATGTATTTTTTTAAATTCATTTGTTTTGCTTGAAAATATGTGTTTTTCTTGAAAAAAAAATTTTTTTTAAATAATTTGTTAATCAAAATCTAATATTCCATTTTTGGATGAAAATGTTTTCTTTGAGTTTGAAATTCATCTCTTTCTTTCATTGAAAATTGAACTATTTTGTTGGAATTTTGTATTATTGTTTGGTTGAAAATTAATTTTTTTAGTTAAATAATGAACTATAGAATTTTAGGTTAAAAAGCGATTTATTTTCTTGTTCAAAAATTTTTGTTTTTGAAAATTCATTTGTTTTGGTTGAAAATATGAGGTGTTTTGTGGAAAATTCTTAATTTTTTTTAATTAACCATTTCTACTGAATAACAATTTTTATTTTTTTTTATAAAAATTTAATTTTTTTTAGTTA
>JAWWLR010000034.1:102564087-102574434 GCA_035041075.1 Acraspis erinacei | reverse complement strand
CTTAAAGACATGAACGTTCTTGGGACATCTTTCGGACTGAGATTAGACGTCTTAAGATCATCCCTAGGATGTCCAAAAGAAATGTTATAAAAGACGTCTTAGGGATGTCCCAAAGTAGTCTCTAGGACATCCTTAATTCTTTTGCCCATTGGGTAATCTTGTAAATTGAAAATTGACCTTTCTTCTGTTAAAAATGTATTCATTTGAACGGTGTGAAGTAAAACTACCCAATGGGCAAAGAAATTAGAGATATCCTAGAGACGTCTTGGGATATCCTAGAGACGTCTTTAATAACATGTCTTTTTGACATACTTGGGATGCTCTTAAGACGTCTAATGTCAGTCCGAAAAATGTCCCAAGAACGTCCATGTCTTTGAGACGTCTTCAGGACATCTCTAGGACATTGGACGTCTTAGAGACGTTGATTGGACTGACATAGGATGTCCTAGGAACTTTCCAAGGATATTCTTGGGATTTTCATAGTTTTGTGCCCACAAAGTAGTTTGTTGAAAATCTGGTTTATTTTTTTTAATTAAATTTTTTAAATGAAAATTTAACTATTCCCTGTTGGGTTGAAAATTTCCATTTTTCAGTTAAAAATTTAATTATTTACTTAAAAAAATAACGGAATTTGTGGAAAATTCATCTGTTTGTTTAAAAATTCATTTTTCTAGTTGAAAATTATTAGTTTTATTTTAGGATTCAACTTACTGTTGAATACTTGTATTCTTTGGTTGAACGAAACTGTTTTTGATTATACATTTTTTTCACGTTAGTTCAAATGTCCAATATTACATGTTTTTTTTGAAAATTTGTTTCTTTTTCCATAAAATTCAACAAGACAGTTCAATTTTCAAATAAACAGTTTAATTTTCATCCGAAAATATTAATTTTTAACAAACAAGTTTATTGCTAACCAAATAGTACAAATGTCTACCCAATTGTTGAATTTTGAAGTCGAAAAGACAATTTTTCTGGAAAAAAGTTGAATTGTTAATTAAAAAAATATAAGTTTTCAACCAACAATCTAAAATTTAACTTTTTTGATCAAAAATTAATTTTTGACCAAATAAAACGAGTTCCGAACAAAATAGATCAATTTTCAAATAAAAATTAATTTTTTACAAAATAAAACGACTTCCGAGTGAAGAAGTTCTAATTTAAAATAAATAGTTTAATTTAAAAAAAATGAATTTTCAACTAAAAAGTTGATTCCGAACCAAATAGTCTAATTTTCAAATCAAAAGAAAGAGCTTTCTAGTAAACAGTTGAATTTGCGATTAAAAAAGATCAATTTTCAACAACAAAAAATTGATAAAATTTTCAATTTAAATAATAACTTGAAAGAGTTTCATTTTCAACAAACAAAAGGAATTTTAAATAAAAAAAAGTCAGTTCTTAAACAAATAGACAAATTAAACGGAATTTAAAATTTCAACAAAGTTAAATTTTGTAATTAAAGGACACGAATAGGAATTTTTTACCGAATAATTGAATTTTAAACAAAGAAAGATAAATTGTGAACAAAAATAGAATATTTAATAAACAGTTAAATTTTAAACGAAACCCATTAATCTTCAATAACAACAATGAATAATAAGTTTTTACAAATTAGTTAAATTTCCAACTAAACAATTTAATTGTCAACAAATTTGAAGTAGAAAGGCAATCTTATTTAAAAAAATTTATTTACTACCGAGAAAACTAATTTTCATAATAATATTTGAATTTGGAAGTAAAAAAATAAATTTAAAAAGTTTTTATTTTAAATGAAAAACAGTTTAATTCAACCCGAAAAGACAAATCTTCAACAAAATACAAGAATAGGAATTTTCCACTAAATATTTAAATTTTCAACGAAAAAGATCATTTTTCAACAAAAATGGACAAGCTAAATTTTCAGTTAAGTGCATTAAATTTCCGCACAAAAAAAACTAGTTTTGAACAAAATAGATAAATTTTTAACCAACAAATGTTATTTGTAACAAAGTATTTCCAATTTTTGTCGGTTGAAAATTAATTTTTTCATAATTTTGGTTGGAAACTTTTTTTATTGAAAATTAATTTTTTGAATTGTAAATTTAATCATTCAATTATTTGTTAAACATTGGTTTTTTAGTTGGAAACTGCTCTACTTCTTCGAAAATACAACTAATTTGTAAAAACTTAATGTTATTTTGTTAAAAATTAATTTTTTAACTGCAAATTTAACTATTCTACTAAGTTGAATTTTTACCTAAAAAAATTAATTTTCAATCGAAGATGAAATCTTAAGTTTCAGAGAAATAAATCTCCACAAAAAATTAATTTTTAACTTCCAAATAAGTTTAATAAGATTTTCAATGAAAAAAGTGAAGTTTCAACGAAGAAGAATAATCGTCTAACAAATAAGATTAATTTTAAACTAAAAATAGAATAGTTAAATTTTTATTAAAAAGAATTAATACTTATTGAAAACAGTAAACGGATTTTAAATTAAATAGGTAAGTTTAAAAAAAATTAGTGTTGTTAACTGAAAATGTAACTTTTCGATTTTTGGTTCAAAGTTGATATTTTTAATAGAAATTTTATTTTTTCTACCTAAAAATTAATCTGTATGAATGAAAATTGATGTATTTTGTTGAAACTTCGTCTTTTTTATCGAAAATTTGTCTTTTTAATAAAAACTTATTTATTATTTAACCTCAATTTTTTTTCTTAAAGGCTTATCTCTATAGTTGAAAATTTAACTGGTTAAAAAAAGTTTTCGTTAAAAATTAAGTGTTTGGTTAATGATTCATCATTTCAGTTTAAAATTCTTCTATTTCATTGAAAATGTAACTATTTCGTTAAAAATGCACGCATTCGGTCAAAACTGCCTCTTTTGAAAAACAAAATTAATCTTGAAAATTTCTAACTCATCTTTCTGCTGTTAAAAATTTATCCATTTGAAAATTTGCTGAAAATTTTCTTTGTATAAATTTAATTTTGAATGAAAATTTAAATTTTCTTTTTTGGTTGGAAAGGGTTTTTTCAGTTAAAAATTTAATTATTTGGATTAAAAAAATCATCTGTTTTGTTAAAAATTCATCTTTACATTTTAAAATTCATTTGTTTAGTTAAAAATTATTTGTTTTATTTGAGGATTCAACTGTATTGTTGAATATTTGTCTTTTTTGGTTGAATGAAACTGTTTTTTTTTTTTTTTGAAAATGTTTCTGATCAATTTTTTTGAATATAGTTAAAATATAAACTATTAAATGTTTAATTTGAAAATTTGATTTTTTTTCTTGAAAATTGATTCACTTGTTTGAAAGTTGAACTACTTCGTTAAAAATTCAGTTTTTTGTTAAAGATTCGTCTTGTTGATTGAGAATTGAACCATTTCAAAAAAAAATTATTACTTTTGTTGCTTAAAGAAGTCTTGTTGAAAATTTATTTATTTTGTTAGAAATTTCTTTTTTTTTTGTTAAAAATTATTGTTTTAACTGAAAATTTTAATTTTTGGTGTAAAACTGAACAGTTCGGTTGAGAATTTCACTTTTTTTGACAATTATTTAATATTGTCGTTTAAAATGAAACTATTTGGTGAAAAATATAATTTGCTCTTGAAAATGAAACTTTTTGGTAAAAAATTAATTTGGTTGATATTCCTTTTTTGGTTAAAAATTAATCTGTTTTGGTGAAAGATTCAACTATTTTTTTGAAATATCTTATTTTTAAAATGAATTTCATCTGTTTTATTTATAGAATTAAAATCCGTTTTAGTTTATTAAATATCAATATTCTTAAATTTTTCGTGTGGAATGAATAATTTTTAGTTAAAAATGTAACTATTTATCTAAGAGTTGAACTACTTTGAAAAAAAGTTTTTTGTTTAAAGCTACGTGATTCTAGTTGCAAATTCAGATATTTGGTTAAAAACGTAAATATTTTTTTAACAATTAACTTATTTCGTCAAAATTGAGTCTTCTTTGTTAGAAAATTAATTTCGAAAAAAACTAGAATTTATTTTTCCGCAGTCAAAATTGTTGAAAATTAGTATTTTTATACTTTGTTAAAAATGTATTCACTTGATTAAAGAAAAATCATCTTCGTTGAAAATTCAACTATTTTTTATTCCTTTTTTTGGTTAAAAATAATGTTTCAACAGAAACTTTAAGTTTTTGATTCAAGACTGATCTTTTTTATTCGAAAATTTGCCTTTTATATTTGAAAATTTTATTAAAATTGAATTAAATGACTAAATCTAGAATATTGAATTAGAAGATTTTTGATGTTCAATCGATAGTGTCGTTCTCGGTTCGAACCCGGTCTGATGTAGATTTTTTTTCTTCAGATAGTAGACCAGTAATCGACTCAATTAAATAAATATAAACATCACAAATGATTTAATATCCTGGACAAAGGAATAAAATCAATTGCTAAATGGGAAACTGCTCGAAATTGACATCTTGAGAAAATAATCTTTTATAATATCATATTTTCTGTTATGTCGAAGCATCATTAAATTTCATAAGGTGGGGCCACTTTTGATCATTGGGGGTGCCGTGGCATGTGCTTGGCGCCGCCCCGTATAAGATTGCCAAGGGCCGCCGCCCCCCTAAAAATGAGTATCAGTCACCCCTCGACCACCAGTTTCGAAATCGATTGCGGAACTAAGGGATGATGAGAGGGTCTGTTTTTTCTCATTTCTTCGTATTGGTCAGTGCGCCCCACCCTCTAAGCCACCTGTTTGATTTCCAGCAACTGAGCCAGGGCTCCTTCAGAACGTCTCTGTTTTCCCTCAAACCCAAGATAAAGATCCAACTCTGTTTTTTTTTCTTTTACCAGGCGGGGATGTAAATCTTTATTTTTTACAAAAGGGATGCTAATGGGAACATTCAAGATTACAATTTGTCTTTCGAACTCTTCAGCAGATGGGAAGTTCATTTATTATATTTTCCGTATTCTCGTAAACCGTAAAATATTTCGCTCAATCTGTAATTAAGGGATACGAGTAGTTATTATAATGGGCGTCAAATTTTTCATATATAATTTAGAGCGAAAATGACTTACTTGAAATTTTTTTGGTATTTATGGTCCGAGAAAAGGCCCCTCTACTTTTACAGGACAAAAAATATTTTTTTTTTAACTTAACAGGAGAAAAAGGAAGATTTTTCACGCACATTGGAGAATAAATTCTTTTAAATAAAAAGATTATTAAATTATTATTTTTATTATTATTAATTTAGAGATTATATTCAATTCAATTCAAAACGCTTTAAATTCCTAACATGTAGAGTAAAAATCTTGCAATTTTAATAAAGTAGTGGATTTTTTAACAAAATAGTTGTAGATTTTTAACAACAAAAATTATTTTCATCCTAGAAGAGTTTTTATATGAGAAAAGTACTTTTTGTATTCAAAACTTTAATTTTCATAGAGAAATTGATCTCTCAACAAAAACTGTATTTTTATAAAAAAATTGAATTTCCAACGAAATAATTGAATTTTCCAATAAACAGAAGAATTTTTAAAGTAGTAGTTCAATTTTTAACTCAAAAGGAAAAAAATTAATAAAATACATGAATCTTGTACCACATAATTGAATTTTCAATTAAAAACATCAGTTTAAACCATAAAATGAAAATGTGAATTTTGCAACAAAAACTGAATTTTTATTTAAAATGATTAATAAAAAAAAGACATTTTCTACTAAAAAATTTAATTTTCAACAAAAAATTAAATATTCCAAAAAAATTGAATTCCCATCCATATACTGATATAGTTGAGTTTTTACCTAAACAGAAGAATTTTTAACTAAGTAGTTAAATTTTCAAATCAGATAGAAAAAGAATTAATTTCCTATTTAAAACTTTAATTTCCATACAATAATTTAATTATCAACAAAAATGTAATTTTTATTTAAAAAATTAATTTTCCATTCCAAACTGTAATTATCATACAAAGAATTGAATTTTCAATTAAAAATTAAGTTTTTATACAAAAATTAAATAAAAATTTAACACATTTAAATTAGATTTAATTTTGAACCAAATAGTTGACTTTATAATTAAAATTGATAAATTTGTATTAAAAAATATAGTAATTAAATTTCCAAAAAAGAAGTGAATTTTCAGCTAAAATTATGAATCTCTAATCAAAAAATTAATTTTCTACTTAAACGTTTAATTTTTAATGAAAAATTGAATTTTTCACAAAAAATTGAACGTTTTACTAAATAGTTGAGTTTTAAACCAAGTAGTTAAATAATTTTCTACCAAATAAATAAATGAAAAGTTAAAAAAAGGAATAGTTGAATTTCCTTTTTCCGAAAGAATGAAATTTTCTCTTTTGACGTCTGGGAAATCCAAAAATGAAATAGTTAAATTTTCAACCAATGGAATGAATTTTTATCTAAAATGATCTTTCATGAAAAAATTTTCCTTTGTACTCAAAAGCTTAATTTTTAACAATAAATTTAATTTCGAGCGAAAAATTGAATTTTCAACTAAATATTTGTATTTTTAACTAAAAGGAAGAATTTTTAAATAACTGGTTTAATTTCCAACTTAAAAAGGACATTTTTTAATGTAATACATTAATTTTCAACGAAATGATTAAATTTTGAACCAAATAGTTCAATAATATATAAATATATAAATATATGAATATTCAACTAAAAAAGATGAATTTTATTTCAAAAATTGAAAATTAAATTTTTAGTGTGAAACTAATTTTCATAAGAAAACAAAAAATGAATTTCAAACATAACAATCATTTTTTAAATTAAGATGATAAATCTTTAACAAGAAAAATAAATGTTTAATAAGTCTTTAAACCAACTAGTAAAATTTTAAATGCAAAAATTTTTTATTTTATATGCAACACAGTTGAATTCAACTAAAGGGTATAATTTTTCACAAAATCTATAAAAATTACGAACTTTTAATAAAATACCCACATTTTCAACCCAAAATAGGGTTTTTTTAAATTTCATTTAATTAATAAAAAAATTTAATAAAATGAATAATTTAAAAAAAATTAATTTTATATGAAAAAGATGAGTCTTCTACACAGAAAATGAATTTTTAACAGATTAGTTGGCTTTTAAAACAAGAATTTTAATTTTTAAAGAAAATAAATAAATTATTAATTAATTAATTATTAATTAACAATTCAAATAAAAATTTGATCAACAAAAACAGTTATATTCAACGAAAAAAGGGAATTTTGGACAATGCTGTTTAATTCTCAAACAAAGTAAATATTTTTCAATTAAACCGACGAATTTTTAAAACAAAAAGATGAATTTGTAACAAAATACAATGCCTTTTAATTTTAAAACGCCTGAAGAAACTTAATTTTTTAAATAAAAAATATTGTTATTTATTTTTTGTGCAAAGTTTATCTTTTTAACTTGAAAATTTTACAATTTTATTCAGAATTTATCTTTTTTAGTGAAAACTTTAATTATTTGGTAAAAAATGCATGTAGTTATTAGAAATTCATATCTTTATCAGTAGAAAATTATTATTTTCTGTTTAAATTTGATTCATTTTGGGTTCAAATTTTTTTAGTTAAAATATCAACTCTTTCGTTTAAACATTATGTTGTTGATCAAAAAACTCGTCTTTTTGACCAAATTATTTTTTGGGAAAACTTATCTTTAAACTTATTTAAAATTATCTTTTTGGTAAAAAATTCAACAAAGTGAAAGAGTAATTTTTTTCGTTGAAAACTCAACTATTTACGTATAAAATTTAAATACTTTGTTGAAACTTGAACTAATTTACCAAAAATGTCTCATTTGGTGTGAGATTTGTCATTTTAGTTGAAAATTTATTTTCTTCGTTTGAAAATTTAATTTTTTTTCATAAAGACTAATTTTTTAATTTGAAAATTTAACTACTTCATCTTTTGTTGAAAACTTATATTTTTTAATTGAAAATTCAGCTGTTTTGTTAAAAATTTATCTTTACGATTGAGAATTAAACAGTTTAAAAAATCTTTTTTGGTTCAATTCAACTGTTTTCTATTTAAAATTCAAATATTTTTCTTTGAAAAATCAACCACCTCTTTCATTAAAAATTTAACTATTTTGTTACAAAATCCTCATTTTTTCTAGAAAATTTATGTTTTGACTACAAATTTAATTATTCCATTTTTATTATAATATTTATTCTTTTTATTTGAATTTTCAACTATTTGGCTGAACATTGAAGAATTCTGTTTAAAAATTGACGTGAGTCTACAGTTGAAGCGGAGCAATCCAGCATAATTTTATGTAATTCAGGCCAATCCGGAGTGGTCCAGCTCAGCTGGACCTCATGAGATTTTTCTCCTCGTTTAAGGTCCTCTATTTTAGAGCAAAAAACAAGTTCTCCCGCACAGAAAATGTAAAAAAAAATTAGAGCCACACCCACTACTCCACCCATTTAAAGACCACACAGCTTGCCATTCAAGTTCTTTCTTGAATGATTTGCCTCGAAACGAGCTCAAAACTTGAAAAATGTTCGGCATAGGTGACACTGCAGAAATAGGAATTTATTGCCACTACCTCCTGGCCATTGGTCATCTTCTAGGATTACTTTAACAAATAAAAAATAAGAAATAACAAACAACAAATAAGAAGTAACAAGAAAAAGCCCCATTGAGGTGAACTGCGAAGCAGCTAGTCTTGCGGTTTTAACAAAAGGTCGAGGAGACTAGGGAAGTCGAGATTCCTCTGAAAGAAAATGACATCTCCTTTGCTGAACTTGTGTTTGTGTCTTCGTCGAGCAAAATACAATAGCAGGTTGAATCTGCACAGTGAATGCGAGTAAATGACTTCCATTGAGGATCATCGCCCACGAGTCCATTCACCATTTTCTACCCAGAAGGGTCTAGCTCTCCTCTGCGGATCTTTTCTTTTGTCAAAGAAATCACTTTTACGACTTGTATGTAAAATTCTTCACGCCCCGTATCGATGTCCGGTGGGGATTTTTTTATGGTTCCTGAAGAATCTGGACGCGAAAAAAGGAAGAATGAATTGTTACCTTAAGACGGACTCAGGTGTTTGATTCACCTGCAAAAAAGGCTGGTAAATTTGGTAATCTACGTTGGAAGATGACTGCTTTATTTTGGAAAAATATGCAAGGATTTTTCTGGCATAAAATATTTATTTACAAATTTTGGGCTCTTTTTTATCAGCCTTGACCATAAGCTTTGGTAATAAATCCAGAATTATTTAAAATATTAGAATATCCGGTTCCACCCTAAAAAACTCTCTAAAAATAAGGGAAATAGGGTTTTTTAAATTTATGTTCGAGTTTTTACTTTCTTAATACAGAACGTATACTATTTTCTACTATACTCTATTCCCCGAGAAAATAAATTACAGACGCTCATCTTTACGTATTTGGGTTGAGATACTGTCAAAGAAGGAGTGGCCAGGATAAAAGAGTCTAATATTGAAGCAGACACAATTTTTTTATTGCGTTCAGGAACTCGGGGAATAGAGTATATGTGACTGACAAAATAGTATCAATTCGTCGCGCCACCACAGTGTTATATTCTAAAGTACAATTTATTTAGTATTTTTAGTGAATAACTCTCAATTAATGAGTGAAATGTATTTAATTAAATGTTCTAAATTTATTTAATATCAAAGTTTTGACTTTCTTAATAAATGACGTAAAATATATTTCAATAAATTGTCTAATTTCTCGTCCAGTCACAGATGTTCTACTTTATTATTCTGCGTGTTCCATTTCGACGGATATAATTGTACGATTTTCTACTATACTCTGTTCCCCAAGAAAATAAATTACATACGCTCATCTTTACGTATATGGGCTGAGATACTGTCAAAGCAGGAGTTGCCTAGATGAAAGTGTACAATATTGAAGCAAGCACTCAATTTTTTTGACATTCAGGGAACTCGGGGAATAGAGTATAGGTAACTGACAAAATAGTATCTTTTCGTGGCGCCACCACAGTGTTATATCATAAAGTACAATTTATTTAGTTTTTTGAGTGATACACTCTCAATTAATGCGTGAAATGTATTTAATTAAATTTTTTACATATATTTAATATTAAAGTTTTGAATTTCTTAATAAACGACGTAAAATATATTTTAATAAATTTTCTAATTTCTCGTCCAGTCACAGATTCTCTACTTTATTATTATGCGTGTTCCATTTCGACGGATATAATTGTACGATTTTATACTATACTCTATTCCCCGAGAAAATAAATTACATACGCTCATCTTTACGTATATGGGCTGAGATACTGTCAACGAAGGAGTTGCCTAGATGAAAGTGTACAATATTGAAGCAGGCACTCAATTTTTTTGACAGTCAGGGACCTCGGGGAATAGAGTATAGGTAACTGAACAAA
>JAWWLR010000034.1:102544818-102560206 GCA_035041075.1 Acraspis erinacei | reverse complement strand
GTTCCAGGCGCGCGCGAAATTTATGGCATGAGTTCTGGAATGAGTTTAAAAAAATACTCGGAAGGGATTTAGTCTCTGATTTTTTTTGGATTTTTTTTGCTTACTCCTTCCCCATTTTCTCCTCGACCGGTAGCAACCTGAACCGTGATGAACTCAACGATACCATCAGTAACTCGATATTGTTTCACTCAAAGTCAGCGCCACCATTCGAGAACTCGGGTCCGGGTTTCAAGTCCACTGTAGTTTTTTCTTAGAGCACTAAGAAAAATATTTATTTTTACTTGAAGCAGCCGTTTCTTTAACATACTTTTTTAACTTTAAAAAAAGTCCGTTTAAATTAAAGAAAAATTTGATTGAAACCAAAAATCCATTTCTTTTAACCAATTTTTTTTAACCAAAGAGATGAATTTTCTATAAAAAAAATAAATATAAAATAAGAATATCTCTCTTTTTTAATTGTTAAACATTCAACCGAAGTGATTAGTTTTCAATAAAAAAATGATGATCCTTCAACCAAAAGATTAATTTTCAACGAAACAGTAGAATTTTTAACCAAAACTGAAATAGTTAAATATTCGATTCAAAAAAATAATTTTCAACTTACAGTTAATTAATTAATTAATTAATAAAAGAATAATTTTATATATAAAAAATTTGTATTGGAACAAAACAGATTAATTTGAATCAAAGAAAGTCCTTTGAATGAGAATAAATTTTTAATAACAAAATTAGTTAGCAACCAAAAATACGAATCTTGTACACAAAAACACAATGAATTTTAAACCAAAGAGTCGTTTTCAAAAGTAATGAGATTAATTTTCTACTAAACATAAATTTCAAGTAAAAATATTGTATTTTCGAAAAATCAGTTAAATTTTCAACCAGTGATAAATTTTCAACAGAACAATAAATAATATTTAACCCAAAGAAAAAAGTAATTTTGAAACAAAAATCAAAGTTACATTTTCAGTTAAAAAAATTAATTTTCAACAGAATATTTGCACTTTAACCAAAGAAATGAACTTTTAACTAAAATGGTGAAGTTTAAAACAAAAAAATTATGTTTTAACTAAACAATGACTTTTTAACCAAAAATGTAATAGTTAGATTTTTGGTTAAAAAATTAATTTTCAACAAAATAAAATGAATTTTCATCAAAATAGTCGCATTTTTTATTAAAGAAATTAATTATCAAATAAAAAATTAAATAATTAACTTTTTAAATCTTTATGAATTAAAGAAAATTTGTATTGGAACAAAAAACCATTTCGTTGAATTAAAATGCATTTTCATTAAAAAATAATCAATTGGCAAACCCGAAATGAAAAGTTCTCAACAACATTTTTAATTTAACAACAGTTATATTTTCCGCTACAAAAATTTTTACAACAGAATAGAAATGAATTTTTCACAAAAATATAATAGTTACATTTTCAGTTAATAAATATTTTTCTAGCAAAAAATTCATTTTTAATAAAATAGTTGAGTTTTCAAACAAAAAACTAAATTATTTAAATTTTTATGTAGCTCATTAATTTTCAATTGAAAACTAATTAATTAATAAATAAAGAAAATCACTTCGAATTATACAAAATTTTGTATTGGATCAAAGAACCATTTCCTTTAAACAACAAAATTTTTTTGAATTGCCCGAAAAGATAAATGCTTCAGAAAATATTTTAATTCTCAACAAAAGAGATGAATTTTCAACGAATGAGATTACTTTTCAATTAAAATTATAAATCTTAGAAAAAAATGAATTTAAAAGGAAAGAGTTAAAAAATTAATGAAAAAATGAATTTTTAATTAAAGATGGAATAGTGAAATACTTATTTGATGTAAACTTAAATTACTTTATAAAAAAATTAATTACTTCCATGTTAAAAATCTTTTATCTTTTAGAAAAATGAAGAATTTGGTTAAAAACTAAACTATTTGGTTTAAAATGTAACTTTTTTGTAAATAATTCGTCTTTTTCACATAAGAATTCAATAATTTTGTTGAAAATTCACGTTTTTTGTTCAAAATTCTTTTTTTTTTCTGGTAGAACATTAAACTTATTGGTCGAGAATTCATCTGCTTGGTTAAAAATTTAACAAATTGGTTAAAAATTCATTTTTTAGGTTAAATTTTTAATCATTTTGTTGAGAATTGCTTTTTTGTTTATTCAATATTATTTTCTATTAGGGTCTCTTTTTCTGAAAATTTGACTATTCTATTATTGATTAAAACTTTATCCCGTATATTGTTAAAGTTAAAATTTCAACCATTGGGCAGAAAATTTACGTATTTTGTTAAGAAGCTGTCTTTTTTAATTGAAAATTAATCTTTTTTATTGAAAATTCAACTATTTGGTTAAGAATTATATTATCTACTGGTTTGCCAAAACTTAATTATTTTTGTAAATTTAACTATTTTAGTTAAAGCCATAATTTTCGGTCAAAAATTCAACCATGTTGTTAAAAATTCATCTTTTTGGATAGAAAATTCATCCTTTATGGCAGAAAAGTCATCTTTCGTGGTCGTAAATTTTATTTTCTTGGTTGAAAAGTAACTTTTTTTATATTCAACAGTCGTTAAAAAATCGTCTTTTTGTCTTGAAAATATCACTATTTGATTAAATATTCAACTACTTGCTCGAAAACTTGCATCTTTTTACTAAAAATTTCATCTATTCAGTTGTTGATGCAACCATTTGGTTGACAAATATTTTTTTAAATTAGTGGCTTATTGCCACCAGGTCTTTAGAAAAAGGTCCTGGCAGCACCAGATCTTAAAAAATATACCCTGAAGGCACCAGGTTCCATCATGTATTTAAAAAAATTCCCTGGCGGCACCAGGCTCTGCCATGTCTTCGAAAAAATTCCCTGGCGCCACCAGGCTCCGCCATGTCTTCAAAATAGTGCCCTGGTGGCACCAGGCTCCGCCCGGTCTTAGAAAAATGCCTCCCCTATGCCAATGGGAGTTGATAATTTGATTTAGTCCCAAATTTTACTGTAAAGGAATGTTTTTTCTTGCAAATTACTAGTGAAGGAAATAAATAAATAATTTGGTCTGATATTTCCATATGGAGGAAATTTTCTAGTTTTTCCTATAGTATAATACCTTTCACGTGGCCTCCTTCCAGATTAAATTTCACTTACTCAATATTAATTGTTCAGAGATCATATCACGGAACGTGCACGTTGCACATTCTTGAGATATTTGAAAAAAGTGACTTATGGGTTAAGATTTGATCGGTATTTTTTTCTGTACATATAACAAGAGCAGAATCAGAAACCTGCAATATCAAGCTAAATCTAGGAGATATTATGTATAATATTATGCCAGATTGAGTCAGCGAAGAGAATTTTTCAAGACCATTAGTAGAATAGGAGGCAGGGGCGATAAGGAAATTTCCTCCTGTAAATCAAGTCTAGCCTCTGGCATTTAGTACTGTAATTGTCGGCTCTTTAAATGCGCTGAAAAATCCCTTGTCTTGCGAATCAATTGATCCATGAGACCGAAACCGAAGAAACTACTGACCCGTTAAATGCGGGTAAACAATATTTCAGAATATTCGCAAGAACATTATTCTTACAAAACGATTTTCAACGCTCTACAAAATTAAATCGAAAATTTTATAAAAAAGAATTTTTTAACCAAATGGTTCAATCCTTAACCTAGACCAATTTATATTCAAGCATTTTAATGTTTAACAAAAATATGAAATTGTAACAAAAAATGTAATTGTTGAATTTTCAACTAGAAAGAGTTAAATTTGAACGAAAAATAAATGAATTTTGAATAAGGGAATTAAAGTTTTACCCTATTATTAAAATTCCAAAAAAAAAATTAATGTTGAACGAAAAACATTATACCAGACTTTTCGATCAAAAAGAATTAATTTTTAAACAAAAATGGTCTAATTTTTAACCAAAATTTGAATTCGAAAATAAAAATTTATTAGTTAATATTTAAACAAAAAAATTGATATTTAATTAAAAATAGATTAATTCATCTACAAAAGACGATTTTTAAACGAAAGAGTTGAATTTTTTTTACCAACGCAGATTAATTTTCAAAGAAACATGTGCATTTTTAATAAAATTGGAATTTTTAGCAAAAAAGGTAAAAGTTGATATTTGAACAAAAAAGATCCTAAATCAAAAATAAAAACAAAAAGAGACGAATTTTAAACAAAGCAGTTTAATTTTCAACGAAGAAAGATAATTTGTCAATTCATAATAGAATATCAAAATTTTCAAGGCTAAAATTCTGGTTTAGAAAAAAAATGAATCTTCAAAAAAAAAATAATAATGTTTAATAAAAGAGTTCAACTTTCAACCAAGTAATTGCATTTTTAACTAAAACGATCAATTTTCTATCAAAAAGATTCATTTAAGAAAAAAAATTCATTTTTAAAAAACATATTTCCGTTTTCACGTAAAAAACATTATTTTTAAACAAAAACATGAATTGTCAATAAAAAATGTACAGTTCATATTTCAAAGAATCAGAAAAGATAAATTCTATAAACGAAAATGTATAGTTATTTTTACTAGAAAAGATTTTATTGTAAAATCTAAACGAGGAAACATCACCAAGAAATACGAGTTTGCAAGAAAAAAGTTGAATTTGCAACCCGAAAATATCAATTTTCAACAAGAAAGTTCATTTTTAACAAACTGATTAAAATTTTTACCAAAATATTTGAATTTTTAAGGCAAAATACAAATTTTCGACTAAAAAGTATGACCTTAGGAGAAAATTGTTTAATTTTTAAGCCAAACAGACGAATTATTTACAAAGGAGATTAATTTTTGAACCAGAAACTATGAAGTTTGAAAAAAGTTGTTTTTTTAATCAACTAATCAAAGTTTCAACCGAAAAAGACGAATTTTCAACTAAAAAGCTTAATTGTTAGGGAAAAATAATTTTTTTAACACAATCGAGAAATTTGCAAAAAAATAATTTTTGCACGAATTGGTTACAAATTCAAATATTTGGTTTCAAATTAACTTATCTGTGAAAAATTCTTTGTTGAAGTCTATCTTGCTTGAAAATTTCATTCTTTTGTTGAAAAATCGTATTTTTGGTTAAAAACAATTTGGGTTGAAAATTCGTTTGTTTTCTTTAAAACATTACCTTTTTGGTATAAAATATAAAGTTCCTACAATATTTTGTTTAATTAAGTTCATCCCCTTATTTTCGTGTAAATCCCTTCATTTCCAAAGTTTTTAGAGTATTTAGCCTGTGAAGCCTGTTAACGATACAGTTGAAAAAATTTTCTTTTTGGCCCAAAATTAATTTTAAAATGACTAAATAATTGAGATACTGTAAAAGCCCATAAAATCCCATGAAATCCGTAAAAATCCCTTCAAAATTAAAATCCATTTTATTTACTCCCTTAAGTTAAATACACATTTTTTGAAATTCCTTAAAAAATACTTTAAAACCTTTGACATCCTTTTAAAATCCCTGGAAAGTTTTTAAATATCTCAAAATTTCTTGAAATTTTGTAAAATATAAAAATATCTTTTAAATCCCTTAGAATTTTTTTTAAATCCTTAAAGTCTTTCGAGATCCCATGAAATGGTGCAGGTTTTAAAATTTAAGAACATGAATTCATAATGAAAACAAAATAAATTTTTTTTTCACTCATAAACATTAAAATTTGACTACGAAATCCTCGTAAATAACAAAAAGACAAAGAATAAAACAAGCAAATTTTGGACTAAATAATCTTAATCGTCTTCATTCAAATTAAAAGAAAATCCACCCTTTAAATCCCCTTTTTTCTAGTCTTTATTTCCAGACATTTTTTATAGGGTAAGAGAAAAAAGAAGGAAGGTGATTTTGTGAGTGTTTTCTTTTTCTTTCCTCCTCTTGGGGTTTTCTCGCACCGGGCTACCGAACCCAAAATAGGATAGAATGGGATGGAATAATATTTGGTGGGGTGGTGTTGGATGGAATAGAGTGGTGATTGATGAGATAGGACGGAATGGATGTGGTTAAATTATATTAGTGTATGGTGGGTTGGTATGGAATGGTATAGAGTTAGATGAGATGGAGTGGGATGGGGTTGGAAAATGTGTGGTGGGATATAGTGGGCTGGGGTGTGATGGAATAGGATGGGATGGGAGGAGAATGGATGGGATTGGGATGGGAAGGGATGAGATGGGATCAGATATGTTGGGATGAAATAGGGTGTGGTGCAATGAAATAGGAGGGAACAGATTTAGGTAAATGGGTTGGAGTAGGGTAGAGTGGTCTGGCATGGAATGTACATTAAGTGGGATAGTTTGTGATGGAACGTGGTCTGCTTGTGTGGTAGGATTGATTGGGCGTGGTAATATCGAATGAGAATGGAAGTAGATTGGATGGGAGTAGATAAAATGCGAGTAGATTAGGTGGGAGTAGATTAGATCGGAGTAGATTGGCTGGGCTTGGGATGGGAAAGGATGAGATGGGATTAGATGTGATGGAATATAATGGGATAATATGGGGTCGAATAGGGTGGGGTGCGGTGAGATAGGATGGCATTAATTTGGGTAGAAGGCATGGCGTAGGGTAGGGTATGCTGGGGTGGAATGGGATGGAATGAGATGAACTGGGATAATTTGCAATAAGATGGGATGAAATTGGGTGGTATACGATGAAATGAGATGGAATAAGATGGGATCGGATTAGATGGAATGATATACGGTAGGATGCGATTTGATAGGATGAAGTAGATTTGGTAGGTGGGTTGAAGCACGGTAGGGTGGGCTGGAATGGAATGGATTGGAATGGGGTGTGTTGGGATGTGGTAAGGTGTGGTAGGATGGAATACGATAGAATCGGAAGGAATTGGATGGATTGGAATAGGATTGGACTGTATGGGATTGAATGGAGTAGAGTGCAATGCGATCGGTTGGAATGGATTTGGGTAGATGGTTTGAAGTAGGGTAGAGATGAAGGGATGAGATGAGGCAGAATGGGGTGCGATGAGGTAGGATGGAATAGATTAGAGTAAATGGGTTCAGGTAGGGTAGGGTGGGCTGAAATTGAATGGGATGAGTAGGTTGGAATGGGTTCTGGTAGGATAGGATGTAATAGAATAGGCTGGGACTGAATAAGATGAGGTATGGTGGGATGGAATGGAATAAATTGTGATGGGAAGGGATGAGATGAGGTAGGATGGGGGGGGGGCAATGAGGTAGGATGAAATAGATTAGGGTAGATAGGTTTAGGTAGGCTAGGGTGGGTTTAAATGGAATGGGGTGAGTGGGTTGGGATGTGGTGGGAATGGGTATTAGTTGGGCGTAGTAGCATGGAATATGAAAATAAATGGGATGGGATGGGATGAGATTAGATGGGATGGGATTCTAATGGATGAGATGGGACGGGATAGGATGGATTAAGATGGGATGGGAATGGATAGAAAAATGGTAGAATTCGTTTTAGTAGGGAGGGTGGGTCGAGATGGAATGGGATAGAGTAGGATGGCGTGGAGTGAATAATATATGACAGGGTGCTGTGGGATGGGCTGGGATGGGATCCAAGTGGGCACGAATGTCCTAGGACGTGTTTACAACGTCCTAAAAACGCCCTAAGTCAGGCCAAATAACGTTCTAAAAACATTGAATATTCCAAAGACGTTTTTAAGACGTCCTGAAGACGTCTTTAAATTTCGATGCTGGATTGGATTGGATGGAATGGGATGGGATGTGATGGGATGCGATGGGATGGGATAGGATGGGATGGGATGGGATGGGATGGGATGGGATGGGATGGGATGGGATGGGATGGGATGGGATGGGAGATTTGAGATTAATCTACTACAATCTAAATTTTCTAAGCACACAGTTACTAATTTTTAATTTTTTTAAATTTGAATGCAGAAATTCAATTTTGCAAAATAGTTGTACCGTTAAACAAAAGTATCAAAAAGTGCCAATAGTGGAATGAGTCCGAGACCTGACATGAGGTGAAAAAAATAAAATTGAATGAATATAAAGAAGTTGAACCTGATTGTACCACCCAGAAGAAGAAGGACGTGCACTGTGCAGCGCAGCGATCCGTGACACGTCTCTTGACACGTTTGCGTTCTGCGGTGAGTTGGCTTCATAGTTCATTGATGTCTCGAGTCTCGACGAGGATCGCAAAGACGGTAATGAGCCGCTTCTAATCCCACATGAGGAAATGTGTTTCAAGCAAGGATGACGAAAAAAAGGGAATTCCTTGCGATAGATGCACATTGAGCATGGTGACACCTGACGAGGAACAGCTCATTTTTTACACACTAACACTGCCGACAGATATCGAGTTACTCGGGTAGTTTTAAACGCTTCCTTCGTGTGTGTTACTTCACTTTAAAAAGACTCTGCAGGCTACTCTCGTCATAGGAGTCACTCGAGCTGAAAATTACATACTTCCGCGATTCAATCGAATCTTTTTCTAGGACAGAAAGTATTTTGAATTTTCGACTACACACATTTTGTATTTGAAACCTCCCTCCCCTACACACAGTTACAGGAAGAAGACAAAATAGTCAACTGTATTAATAAGAGTCTTCAAAAATGTTCAGAAAATTCAGGAAAGGAGAAGAGATTCCAATAAAATAGAAGAACTTTTAACCAAGATGATTTTTTTCTTAAAAAGATGAATTTTTAACTTAATACATGAATTCTCAACCAAATAGTTGAATTTTCAACTAAAAAAGACAAATTTTCAAGCGAAAATGGAATAGTTGGATTTTCAGTTTGAAAAGCTAATTTTCCACCAAAAAATAAAAGGAATTTTTAAATAAAAAATATGAATTTCCCACAAAATAATCCAACCCGAACAAAATATGTTGGGAACACAAAACATTTTTATTGAAAATCAGAAACATTCGAATTCAAGCAACAAACACCAGAAATGGAATCGTTAAATTTCTAGTTGAAAAAATTAATTTTTAATTTAAAAAAAAGGAAAATCTCAGAAAAATAGTTACACTTTCGTCCACGGAACACAAATTTTAAACTAAATACATGAATTTTCAAAACGAATTAAATTTCTAACATTTCGATTACCAAGAAGATTAATATTCTTCCGAAAACAGATCAATTTTCAACTAAAATGATAAATCTTCAACAACAAGATATTTTGCAGTAATGAAAGAAAAAAGGGTCAACCAAATTTTTGAATTTTTAGGCCGAAATACTACTTTTTAACTTAAAGGATTACTTTTTAACCAAAAAGACACATTTTCATCCAAATAATTACTTTTTGTTTAATTTGCGAAAAATATAAACTCTCAGCAAAAAATGTAAAAGTTGGTATTTCAACAAAAAAAGATTTTAATATGAATCCAAGAAAAATTACCTCAACCTAAGAAGACAAATTTTTTGACAAAATATATAAATCCTTTAACAAAATAGATTAACTTTGGACTGGAAGGGATACATTTTCATTAAAAAAAATAATTGGCAAAAAACATTAATTTTTAACAAATTAGAAAAGTTTTAACCAAAGAGAAGCATTTTCAAACCAAAAAGATGAAATTTCATCAAAAGAGTTCAATTTTCAATCATGATTTAACACCAAAATGTTCAAATTCCTGAAAATATCAAATTTTCAATTTTTCGACAGAACAAAAACAAATTTTAATAGCTTACTATTTTCAGAAATTTGCTGTTTTCGGAAATTAGAAAATTCGGGTTTTAAAATTTGAGGAATACAAATTTTCAGCAATTTTCTTTTTTTTGCCAGTTTTGGAAATGATTTATCTTTATATTTTCACATTCAGGATTTGAAAAATTTGTCCAAATTATTTTATCTCACGAAATTGTCAAATTTTTTAATTAAAAAAATTAATCTCCTAGAAAACAATTATTTTTTTAACCTGGACGTATAGATTTTTAACAAAAAAGTGGAATTTTCAACCGAAGAGATAAATTTTCAACTAAATTGATGAATGTTCAACAACAAAATATTTTTCAGTAATGAAAGAAAAAAGTGTCAACCCGATTTTTTAATTTTCAGGCAGAAATATTAATTTTTAACTTAAAAGATTACTTTTTAACCAAAAAGACGCATTTTCATCCAAATAATTACGTTTTGTTTAATTTACGAAAAATATAAACTCAGAAAAAAATGTCAAAGTTCATATTTCAACAAAAAAAGATTTTAATATGAATAAAAAAAATTACCTCAATCTAAAAAGACAAATTTTTTGACAAAATATATAAATCCTTCAATAAAACAGAATAATTTTGAACCGAAAAAGAAAAAGTTACATTTTAATTTAAAAAAATAATTGGCAAACAAAGTTAATTTTTAACAAATTAGTTAAAGCTTTAACCAAAGAGAAGCATTTTCAAACCAAAAAGATGAAATTTCATCAAAAGAGTTCAATTTTCAATCATGATTTAAAACCCAAATGTTCAAATTTCTGAAAATATGATATTGACAATTTTTCAAATTTTTCGAAAGAATAATAATAAAATTTAATAGCGCACTATTTTTAGAAATTTGCTGTTTTCGGAAATTAGAAAATTCGGATTTTAAAATTTGAGGAATACAAATTTTCAGCAATTTTCTTTTTTTTTCCAGTTTCGGAAATGATTTATCTTTATATTTTCACATTCAGGATTTGAAAAATTTGTCCAAATTATTTTATCTCACGAAATTGTTAAATTTTGCAATTAAAAAATTAATCTCCTAGAAAACAATGATATTTTTAACTCGGACATATAGATTTATAACAAAAAAGTGGAATTTTCAACCGAAGAGATAAATTTTCAACTAAATTGATTAATGTTCAAGCCAAAAAATGAATTTCTAATAAAGAACTTACAATTTCAACTAAGTAGTTAAAATATCAGACATTCATTCATTTTCTACATTACAGTGAAATTTTCGATTAGGCAATAATTTTTGACCAAAAATGATGTTTTAGTAAAGAAAAAAGATTTAACCAAACTGTTGCAATTTAAGCCAAAAAGGATCACGTTTTAATAAAATGATTGAATTTTCAACCGAAGGAATAAATCGTTTGCCAAAAAAGATTAATTTTCAACCAAAAGTATAAAATTAGACTTTCAATCCTAAATGAATTAATTTTCAATAAAAAATATTTCGATCTTCTAATAGGATTTTTGTTAATTTATAGGCTAAAGAATAATATTTTTAATAAACATAGAAAATATTTTTCAATGCTTAAAAAATTAAAAGTGATTAACAATGAAACTTTTAAAATAACGAAAAATTTTCAAATCATTTAGGATTACTATTAAACACTCTAAAAGCTAACAAATAATTAAAACTAAACAAAATAAATCATTCAAGTTTTGCATTCTACCTGTAATGCCCCTATAAAAAGAAAATTATTTTAAAGCAAGACTTTTATCATTTTTCTCAAGATTAAAATCGAATAATTATATAAGTATATTGCAGAAAGGGAGGGACTCCATAATCACAGATATAGTGACCTCTGACAGGAAGTGGATTTGATTGAACATATATCGATTGCGTAATTAGTCACGCTTCACATCCCGTTAATGTTATTGCGGAATGGGTATTATAATTTATATCTACCTGCCATTTGTTTGATTTTATTTCACACACTAATAAGTTTAAAAGTCAGTATATGTCTTTATTACGATGCTGGTTAAATGCAATTAGATGATATCTTAATGACAATTATCCGGTTGATTCCTCGTTCACTTATTCGCTGACTAATAATTATTAAAATTTGACAAACACTTAGGACAATAAAGTGTTTGTCCTTCCTTTTCTACGTTAAAAATACTCTGCAACTAATAGGAATTATTAAAATAATTATAAAGTTATTTTAAAATATTATTTTATGGCTATTATTGATTAAAAGATTCATAAATTCGACTCAAAGTCCAGATGGTGTACTTCCACCACCATTTCTCACTGCTCACTCGAGAGAGCTAGGGTGGTTACTGTCTTGAAGTAAAATGAGGGGTAGAGAGTGGAGGTGGTAAACTCACATATGCGATTTGTCTTGTGAAAATTAAATTAAATTTAAATTAGGATTAATTAAATTAAATTAAACTTAAATTTAAATTCGTTTAAATAATTTAAAATTAATGCAAGGATTGCAGGGTATAATTAAATTTCTAATGAATGATTATTTATAAGAAAAATCCTTCAAAAAGCGATAAAAATACTTTAAATCAGGCTTATTCGGCGAAGAGAAATCGACTCAAAGTCCAGATGGTGTATTTCCACCACCACTTCTCTTTGCTCACTCGAGAGCTTTCCATGGCCATTATTCTCCCAATGTAGAATGAGAAGTGGAGAGTGAATGTGATAAGCTCAAACCTGCGATTTGATTCGTTTCAACGAAAATTCCTTGAATTTTCCCTAAATTGTATACTGGAACAAATAGGTATTATTTAAATAAATATAAAATTATTTAAACAAATCATTTTACTTCGATTAAAACCTTCGTAAAATCTGGAAAATTCATTCATTTTGCGACTTACTAGAAAAAATTAATTCATAAACAAATTAAAATTGTTTAAATAATTAAAAATTAGTGCAAGGATTGGAGGGTATACTTAAATTTCTAATGAATGATTATTTATTTAAAAAACTCCTTTAAAAAGCGATGAGATTACTTTAAAATAGGCTTATTCAGCGAAGAGAAATGGACTCAAAGTCCAGATGGTGTATTTCCACCACCACTGTTCTCTGCTCACTCGATAGAGTTCGGGTGGCTGCTCTCGTGAAGTCGAATGAGAAGTAGAGAGTGGAGGTGGAAAACTCACATCTGCGATTTGAGACGTTTCGACAAAAATTCCTGGAATTTTTCCTAAATCGTTTACTGGAACAAATTGGTATTATTTAAATAAATATACAATTATTTAAAAAAAATTTGTTACTATTATTAATTAAGATCGAAATCTCACTTCTGCGATTTGAGTCGTTTCGACGAAAATTCCTGAAATTTCCTCTAAACTAAAAACAATTAACTGATGGGTTCAAAATGAACTGTTATTTCCAAATTCATATTCTGAAGTCCAAGTTGAAGTATAAAAAATGTAAAAATTCAATTTGTTAACATTTGGAAATAAATTATTCTTTATTCTAAAAAAATAAAATAATTTAAAATAAAATTTTGAGACATTTAATTCATTTCAATTCGGTTTTATTTTATTAACCTCAATTTGATAAAAAAACTTAATAAGGAACAAATTTTATTTGTAGAATGTTTAATTTTAAAAGAAATGATTTAAAAAGTTTATTTTTAAATCAAAATATACTAATTTTTAATAACAAATTATGATGTTCAAAATAAAAATAGTAATTTTATAATACAAATTGTCTTTGAAAATAAAACATAAAACATAAGAAAATAATTTTATTTGCGGTTCAAAAAGAATTATTTTTATGAAATAAAAAAGAGTTTAAAAAATAATAGTACAATTTTTAACAGAAAAAATAAATTTAAAAAAAAAGTAGAATCATTTTAATAAAATAAATGATTAAAAAAAATTCTAAAGAATATTTAATTTTATAAAAAAATAAATTTAATTATAAAATTGAGAAAATATTTAATCAATTATTCAGTTGGAACTAATTAAAATAAATGTAACATACATTTTTAAATATAAAAAAAATTAAAATTAATCTAATAACATGAGCTATTTTAAAACATTAGGAAAATTTTAAAGATTCATTATAAACAATTTATAAACTTTATACAAACGTTTAAAACATTTAAAAAGAATGAAAAATTTATATCAAAATTGATATAGAAAAATTTTATAGGATTTTAAAATATCTGTATCAAAAATATATTTGAAATATAATTTTAAAAAATTGTTTCATATCTCTAAAAAATGTTTTTTTTTTATTTTCTTGTCAATTTTTAATCTTTTTTTAAATTTTGTACAAAATTTGTATTTTAATTTTTATTTCATTTTTATATATTACAATCTTTTTAATTATATAATTTAAAAAATTAACACTTCGTTGATTCATTATTCGATTCAATATTATTTTTGTGTTATAAATGAAAATTAAGAAAAAAATTTAATTTATAAAATTAATTTATATCGATTAAGACCAAGTTAATAAATATAAGGGGCGACTGAAAAATCCTGAAAAATTGAATTCCCGACAGTGTAAAATTCCCGAATAATAAAATTCTCGAATAATAAAATTCCCGAATTATAAATTCCAGAATTAGAAAATTCGCAAATCATACAATTCCCGACAGTTTATAATATTACCGAATTATAAATTCCCTAATAATAAAATTCCCGACAGTTAATAATATTACCAAATTGGAAAATTTCCGACAGAAAATTGTCGAATTATAAAGTATCCAAATTTTAAAATTCCCGAATCTTAACATTTCCGAATTGACACCATTAACATTTTTTTATAAATATGTTTTATTGAATACAAATCCAATAATGAAATTTAATTTCTTTTAATTATTTTAATGTTTAAAATTTCTAAAATTATTGTTTGAATTTAAAATAATTTTAACTTTTAATAACGTATTTTTGGAGGAAGCATTTTTTAATTTGCATAGTATTTAAAAAAATACAAAAAGCATTAAAAAAATCGAATGTTAAATTTATATATATTTTTTAGAAAATATTAAACACAATTAAAAAATAATAAAATTTCATTCTTGTATGTGTAATCAACCAAACATATTTATAAAAAAGTGTATTTGTTCAAATTCGGGAATTTTGCAATTCGAGTATTTTATAATTTGGCAATTTTCTCTCGAGACTTTTATTATTAGGGAATTTTCAAATTGGGTAATATTATTAACTGCCGGAAATAATATTCTTCGGGAAGTTTCCAATTCGGTAATATTATAAACTGTCGTGAATTTTGGAATTTGGGAACTTTATTATTCTCGAATTTTATTATTGTGGAATTTTCGAATTCGGAATTTTTACAGTGTCGAGAATTTTATTTTTCGGGATTTTTCAGTCGTCCAAAATATAAAACATAAGTGCCATTAATAAATGTTTAAGAAAGGTGATATGAAAACATATTATAATTCTTTTTAAGATATATTTTCTTCAACATTCATAGAACAAATATAATTTTAAAACTCAGTTCTTAATCAATTCTAGAGGGTCGATTTGATTATCCGTGTAATGAGTCTAAAACACTTGTGGATATTAAAAAAAGACTGTACAATTAGGCTCTACAGAGAAAAACTAATGGATGGTACTTTGTACTATTTAAAAATAGAACATCAAACTGATCATCTAAATAAAGTCGTGACGGAGCCACTTCTGATTGACCATCCTAGAGTTTCGATTTGGTTATCCTTGTAGTCACTCTAAAACACCTGTGGATATTAAAAAAAGACTATAAAATTAGCTTCTACAAAGAAAAACTAATGGATGGTACTTTGTACTTTCTACAAATAGAG
>JAWWLR010000034.1:102503580-102517083 GCA_035041075.1 Acraspis erinacei | reverse complement strand
AATGATGAATCTTTAACAAAAAAATTAATTTTCAATTAAAAAAGATACATTGTTGGTAAAGAATGAAATAGTTAAATTATTTAAAAAAAAGAAATTTGTAAACAAAATATTGAATAAATTTTCGAACAAAGTAGTTTAAGTTTGAACCCGAAAAAAGAAATTTTAATCAAAACGGTCAAAGATTGAAATAAAAAAGGTAAATTATTAATTACAAATAAAATAGTGAAATTTGGTGTAAAAAACGATTTCTAAAAAATTAGTATTTTGTCTCGAATTTGTTTAAATTTTATTAAAATTAAACTACCCGTCTAGAAAATTAAACAATGTTTTTGTTAGTATACTTATTTTCCACTAAATGCCTAATAATACAATCAAGTAGTTAGATTGTCAATTAAAAATAAATAATTTTTCAACTTAAAATGGAATAGTTACATTTTAATGTAAAACAATTGGGTTTCAAAAGAAAAATGGAATATTCAACAAAATAGTTAAATTTCCGATAAAAGTTTTTTTTTAACTAAAATAATCTATCTTCAACCAAAAAATTATTTTGTAACAAAAAGGAGCGAATTTTTTACAATTTACATCAGTTTTGAATTAGTTAGTTTTTAATTAAAAATAAATAAATTTTAAATCCAAAATATATTCTCCATTTTAATTTACAACAATTAGTTTTCAACAACAAAAAACTAATTTTAAAGAAAATAGTTAAATTTTCAACCACAAAATGAATTTTTAAATTAAACGAAATTTTGGTGAGAAATAAAGTAGTTAAACTTTTTGCTAAAAAAGTACATTTTTAAACATAAAAATAAATAAATTTGCAAACAAAAGTCTAATTTTTAATCCTAAAAAAATAAAACTCAAAACAAGCAGTTAAAGTGTTAAATGAAAAAAATAAAATTTTAATTGCAAATAAAAAAGTTAAATTTTCTGTAGAAAATATTTAAAAAAATTATACTTCTTTAGAAAATTAATCTTCTTTGTTGAAAATTCAGCTATTTGGCAGCAAATACAACTATTTTGTTGAAAGTGCAACTATTTCTTAAAATTTATAATAATTTAATTCTAAAAATACGTTTCTTGCCCCCCCCCCTCCCAGAGTGACACCTGATATGTGGACGCCCCCATTGTGCCTGAAATCATTAGAAGGATTATTCGAATCTTATTGATCGAATCACTTGGACCTGTTAGTCTCAGTCGATTGGATGCAGACATTGTATAAGACATCAGGTTTAGGAAAAGAAATCGTCTTTATCGTTGGGTCGCGTTGGTTGGTCGATGCTGGACTTAATTTACACCCACGCACTCCCGATCATTAGTGGCGATCACTGACCTGCCTCAACACCTTGCATTATGCACTCTCAATCACCCTATTGCAGATTTAGGCCTTGGGCTTCAGCTTTCGGAACAGTCTTGGCTGGTATCAATGCTGTTTTCCATACCTCATAAATAACACTGTTTCCCAGCAATTGTATTAGATGAACGCCTGTCACCTGTCTGCCATGCCCAAGTTGCTTCAAGAGGATGACCTCAAAGTGAGAGAAAGAAAAAGAGAGAGAGAGAGAGAGAGAGAGAGAGAAAGAAAGAGAGAGGAAAAAGAGGCGAGGTTCATGATAAATCAAACGGCTCGAGCTCAAGGGTTGGCTCGTTCATAAAGTTTAAACTTAAACTGAGAGTGAGGGAGTTGACAACGAGAGGAAAAAAGTGATACGCGACTCAAAGGGCTAAATCATCGATGATTGCAGCGTGGGTTGCCCACATGTCATCCTCTCTTACTCTTACTCCAACTCTCTCTTTTATACTCACCTTTTACTTGTACTCGCCTTATTCGTTCCACTGAGGATTTCTTCCTGTGACGGCCAAGAAACGGGACAACAGATTAACTGTAGCCAGATAAATTCTTTTATCTCAACCAAAATGTATTTCAAGAGATGGAATAACTTTTTATTTGGATTTCCATCTCTCTTTTTGATAGACTTGACCTTTCCCTTAACTCTTTATTATTATTGTTACACTTCTATTATTTCTTGTTCTTATTTTTCCTATTTAGATTTTGAATCTGCTATTTGTAACCTTTTGGCAACTTTCCCTTACTCTTTTCCATCCTCTTTCATCCAGCCAAGTCTGCATTACTATCACCTCCCGTCATTATTAATTTCTTATCCTTTCTTTTCTAGCCTTCTGGATTCCATTAGCATACCTTTCATTCTTCCTTTATTTCATTTTTGTCTCTTTTTGTTTTCCTCTAATTCATTACTTTCTCTCCACTCAGCCTCCTTTTTTCTTTCCTCTTCCTTTCTTCTTTATAACTTAAAATTGTTCGCTTCTGTCTATGCCGAAGCGTCCTCTACGTTCCTCGAGCTACCTCATAAGCCCTTTTTTAATCACTTCTCTCTTATATTCTCCTTTTTTTAGTATCACCAGTGTCCTTATACTTCCTCTTCCCCTTTCTTTCCTACACTTCTGACTTCCTCTATACCTACTTTGCATCTAGCCTTCTTAGCACTTCCATCCTTTCTTTTAATTATTCCCCCTTTTCTCCTAGACCCCTTATCACTTTTATCACATTGTAAATATTTCTTCTTATCACTTTTTCTTGTTTCTCTCTCTCTCTCCTTTTTATTTTAAATGTTTTATCATTTTTTTTAAAAAGTACAAATTTTGAATTTATCAAACGAGTAAGGCCTGAATTAAAGAAACCAGAAAAGTTGTAGAGTAGAATATAGGAGAAAAAGAATCAGTATACTGAGATGTGTGTTAAAAAAGGAGGAAAATAAAACGTTTAATTAAGAGCTTTCGAATGTAGTTTTTGGGACAAAGAATAGGAAAAGATTAAACCAGGATATTAGGATAGTAGAACTGAAAAATAATATGTTATGGATTAGATAGAATCGGTAGAGGAGAAATATAGAAAAGAGGAAAAGATGGAAGGGAATGAGATGAGGAAGAGGCATCATAAAGGAAGAAGTGATCAAGGTGTGAGAAGTAATAAACATGGGAGAGCGCTTGGTATAGATAACATCCTGTATCCAGATCAATGATTTTATCTCAGCCAAAATGTGTTTCAACCGAAGATATAAATTTATTTATGATTCCCATCTATATTTTTCATATTCTTGACCTTTCCCTTAACTCTTTATCATTATTGTTACACTTCTCCTATTATTTGTTGTTTCTATTCTTCCTCTTTACATTTTGAACCTGCTATCAGTAACCTTTTGGTAACATTCCCTTACTCTTTTCCATCCTCTTTCATCTAGGTTCTGCGTCCCTACAACCACTTCCCATCTCTTTTAATTCCTTATCCTTTCTTTTCTAGCCTTCTAGATTCCATTAGCACACCTGCCATTCTTCCCTTATTTTATTTCTTGTCTCTTTTTGCTTCCTGTCTATTACTTTTTTCCTCTCTTTCGTTCATTTCTCTCCTAGTTCCCCTCCTTTCTCTTCTAGTTAAATGGTTTTTCATTAACTCTTTCCTACCTTTGTCCCAATCTCACCTTCTATCTGTATTCTCCTACACTTAGCCCACTCAGCTCCCTTATTTCTTTCCTCTGCCGCTATTCTTTAACTTAAAATTGTTCGTTTCTACCCATATCGAAGCATTCATCTACACTCTCCGAGCTTCCTCAAATGCCCTTTTGTCATCACTTAAGTCTTACATTCCCTTTTTTTATTTTCATCAGTGCCATTATATTTCCTCTTCCCCTTCCTTTCCTAAACTTCACCCTTACTCTATACCTTCTTCTTATCTATTCTTTTTAGCACTTTTACTCTCTCTTTTAGTTCCTCCCCTCTTCTAAAGTTCCGAATGATTATAAATCTTTCATCGTTTTTGAAAAAATGGTAAAGAAAAAATTTCACCGCTGTTTTGATTCAAATTAACGTACATCCCACAAATATTGGTTAATTTGAACAATAAAGCTTGATTTTTAAAATAGCCTTTCAATTTTTTTATAAATAATTAACTATAACGAAAAAATAACATTTTTTATATTTGACGTTCCCGGTGCTCGTCAATAACAGGAAAATGGTACAAATCTCCTAAGTTTCATAAAGTAACAATAGTTAAATATGTTGCAATATTATATAATAAACAAACAAACATTGTAAACAAATTATCTGTTGAAAAAAATTTTTTCTAAGATTTTCCATAATTATGCGTTTTTCAAAGTTATATTGCAAGAGCATTGAATGGAAAAAATATTATATTTGAAAAAAATTCTCTTAAGATTGTAATTTTTTATATTATAAACAAATTTAATGAAAAAATGCAGTAATCAAGCATTTTTCGACCAAAAAATTCGTTTTTTTATGTCAATTTTTTTTAAGTAGAAACTTTATGATTATTTTAGAAAAATTCATGATTTGTTGATTAATCTTAATATTTATTTAAACAAATGCATTATGCGGGCATTGGTCGGCAAAAAATTGTTTTTTTTTCAATGCCGGTCTTTACAGTTCGGAACTTCATGGCAATTTCAACAACATGCATAAATAGTTGATAAATTGTGTGACGTTTAAACAAATTTAATAAAAAAATACATAGATAGGGCATTTGTTAAAAGAAAAATTTGGTTTTTCGATTACAAATTTTTAAATTACGAACTTCATGATAATTTTAGAAAAAGTTCATAATTTATTCATTAATTTTTATGACTGCTTAAAATAATTTTAATAAATAAATGCATTATTGGGTCATCTGTCGACGGAAATATTCTTTTTTTTTCGATTTCAGTCTTTCTAATGGGGAAATACAGGATAATTTAAGCAAAACCCATAATTATTTAATAAATTTTACATTTTTTTAAAAACAAATTTGATTAAAAAAATAATTATACTGAAGCTTTAGCCTGATTAAAAGAACAAAAGTAATGAGAAACTTAAGGTGAAAGGAGTGAGAATGAAAAAAAAAATTTCGTCGAGAAATCCCCAAAAAATAAATTTATCAACTAAGAATGAGTGCTAATAAAATTATCATTAAGTTCCCAGTTAAAAAGACTGACATAAAAAAAATTCCCTAACACATGCGCGAATAACACATTTTTTGTTTAAATTCGTTTAAAAAAATCATAAAAGTTATCAACTAATCATGAATGTTGCTGAATTCACTATTGGGGCACTTGTCTGCCGACAAGTGCCCCAATGATGTATTTGTTTATTAAATGTTTAAATAAATCATAAAAATAAACAACAAATTGATATTTTTTTTTCATTATTATAAAGATCCTAATTAAAAATAATGAAATAAAAAAGAACGAATTTTTTTGTCGCAAAATGGCTGATTAATGCATTTGTTAATTAAATTTGTTTATAATATTAACAAGAATAATCTGAAGACGAATTTTCTGCATCATTATATTGTTTTCATCCAAACTTCTTTCAATAAACCTTAAAAAACGTAAAATTATGGAAAAGCGTACAAAATACTCTTTCCACAAATAATTTGTTTATTAAATTTATTTGTTTATTATATAATATTGGAATATCTTTAAGTAATGTTGCTCTATGGAACTCAGGTGATTTCAAAATTTTTCATGTTATTGAGAAGCACAGGGAATGTCGAATAGAAAAAATGGTTATTTTTTTCGTCCTATTTGTTTATTTATAAAAAAATTGAAACCCTATTTAAAAAATCAGACTCCAGTGCGCGACTCTTGGTTCTCGCGCTTCGCGCTTGTTCTTTGTATTTCCCCCATATTTGTGCAGAGCCTTTTTAAAATTAAAGTTCCAAGTTTCGACAAATGTAATTTGGTGATTGTGAATGCCCTTTCGTTAAAGCTCTTTCTATTCTCATGAACACATTCTCATCACGTGTCTCGTGCTTCGCTCTCGACTTAACGAACAAAAAATCGCGATTTTAGTTGCATAAAAATGCATTTTTTAGTTTTATGATTTTTCATTTCAATTCAGAAGCAATTTTTTGTTTGTTAAAGTTTAACTATTTTTTGAAAAACTAATTTTTTCTCGTAAAAGGTTTAACTTTGTTTTTTTGAAAATTCATTTTCTATTGGGTAAAAATTAATTTTGGTGAATAAAAATATAACTACCATTTTTCGTTAAACATTTACCTTTTTGCTAAAAAATTCATGTATTCTAATGAAAATTCGTCTTCTTTCGTCTAAAATTAAGTTTTTGTTTCATGGTTCATCATTTTAATCCAGAAACGTTTTTTTGGTAAAAATTAAATTATTTTGTTGATAATTCGTTTTTAATTCTTCAAAAAATTATCTTTTTTAGTTGAAAATACATGTATGTGATTAAAAATTAATATTTTTGTTAAAAATTTAACAATTTCAAAAAAAGTTTCATTTTGAGTAAAAATTAATTTTTAACTGAACATATAACTATTCCATGTTTGATTAAAAATATAACTATTTTTGTGAAAATTCATCTTTTACAGTAGAATACTAATCTTTTTGGTGCAGAATTCATATTTTTGGTTACCAATTCAGTTTTTTATTTGAAAAAACAACTATTTTGTGAAAATTAGTTTTTATTGTTGAAGATTACTTTTTTATTACTTTAAATGTTTGTTTTCGGTTGACAATTTATATCCTTTAGTAAAAAATTCATGTATTTTGTTAAAAATTTTGTTTTTTTGGTAGAAAATTAAACTTCTTAGTTGTAAATTCATTTTTTGGTTACAAATTTCTCATTCTAGTTAAAAATTCGTTTCTTTGGTTAAAAATTTAAACATTTTTTTAAAAATGCATGTTTTTTTTTGAAAAAAATATTTTTTTATAGAAAATTAATCTTTATGTTTGAAAATCTATCTTTTTGAAAGAAAATTCAACTATTTGGTTCATATTTCATTTTTTATTGATGATTCATCATTACAGGTAAAAAGTCATTCCTTTGTTTCAAAATTTATGTATTTCGCTCAAAATTAATTTTTAAAATTTTCGTTTAAAATTCAAATTATTTGTTCAAAGACGTACTACTTCGGTAAACTAAACTGTGCGGTAATTCTTTTTTATTGAAAACTATTTTTATTACCTAACAATTTAGCACCAGTGTAAAAAAATGTAGTAAAAACGCTCTATCCCAAATAATATAGTGTCCGAACTGATTCGCTTATTTATTCGTTTTTTAAATTGGGTTTTAAAACGTGAAATTTAGCAGATCTATGTTCGGTTGTAAATTGATCGTTTTATGTTGAAAATTTTACTATTTGTTTGACTTTTTTGTTTAAAAATTATCTATTTGCTTAAGTTTTTAAGTATTTTGTTAGCAAATCCGTCTTTTTTCGATGAACTAAACTGTTTAATAATTCACTTTTTTATTTTAAAACTATCTTTATTAACTAACAATGAGTCATCAATGCAAAAAAGTGTAGAAAAAGCGCTGGTGAATCTATACAGTGTCCCAACCAATAAAGTGTCCCAACCTATACAGTGTCCCAACCTATACAGTTACCTATCCAACACATTGTACCAACCTCTACATTGCCCTAACCTATACAGTCATCCAACCTATACAGTTATCCAACATATACAGTGTCCCAACCTATTCAGTGTCCCAACCTATACATTTACCTAGACAACACATTGCCCCAACACATGCATTGTCGTAACTTATACAGCCATCAAACCTATACCGCGTCCCAGACTATACAGTTAACTAGCCAACACATTTATCCGCACTATAAATTTTCCTAACCTATACGGTTATCCAACCTATACAATGTCCCAACCTATAAAGTTACCTAGCTAACACATTCTACCAACCTATACATTGCCCTGACATATACAGTTATCCAACCTATACAGTTCTCCAACATATACAGTGTCCCGGCCTATTCAGTTTCCCAACCTATACATTTACCTAGCCAACCCCGTTGTCCCAACATTAGCATTGTCATAACCTTTACAGTTATCCAATCTACACAGCTACCTAGTCGACACATTGTCCCAACTTATAATTTCTCTTTACCTACACAGTGATCCAACCTATACAGTGTCCCAAACTATACAGTTACCTAGCCAACACATTGTTCCGCACTATAAATTGTCCTAACATATAGGGTTATCCAACCTGCACCATGTCTTAACCTACACAATGTCCCAACCTATACAGTTACCTAGATAACACATTGTACCAAACTATAGATTGTCCTAAAATATATAGTGTCCCAGCCTATTCAGTGTCCTAATCTATACAGTTACATAGCCAACACATTGTCCCAACCTAAGCATTGTCCTAACCTATACAGTTATCCAATCTACACAGCTACCTAGCCAACACATTGTCCCAACCTAAGCATTGTCGTAACCTATACAGTTATCCAACCTACACAGCTACCTAGACGACACATTGTCCCAACTTATAATTTCTCCTTACATACACAGTTATCCAACCTATACAGTGTCCCAAACTATACAATTACCTAGCCAACACATTGCTCCGCACTATAAATTGTCCTAACCTATACGGTTATCCAACCTATACAGTGTCCCAACCTATACAGTTACCTAGTCAACACATTGTCCCAACCTATACATTCTCCTGACCTATAAAGGTACACAACCTATACAGTGTCCCAACATATATAGTTACCTAGCCAACACATTGTCCCAACCTATGCATTGTCGTAACCTATACAGTTATTCAACCTATACTGCTACCTAGACAATATATTGTCCCGCACTATAAATTTTCCAAACCTATACAGTTATCTAGCCTATACAGTGTCCCAACCTATGCATTGTCCCAACCTATACATTGTCCTAACCTATACAGTATAAAGTGTCCTAACCTATATAGTGTCCCGGACTATAGAGTGTCCCAACCATCACAATTTTCTAAACTGACCGACACTCACTATATATGTAATCGTGTAATATTTTTAAATAGATTCTTTTGGTCAATATTAAAAGTGATTTATTATTTGTAGTTAATATTGACTGTGGTGCGAGAGGTCAAAGGTTACTATTTGTGCCGCTGAACTGCCGTTGTACTTGGAAGGGAGCATTTTTAGTATTTTTACTCTGGGAGAAGTACCAGTCTTCTGTCTTACGAACTTCCAGAGGATATATCCCCTAAGTGTGGTTTGGTGTACCCTTTCGTACGACAGGGAATTGCTGCCTCTGGAAGTGCCGAAGGTGAAAAAAGGGAAGCAAATCGAAAAGGAGCCGGCAACTGTCTTCGAACCTTGTGTATTGCATATATAATACCTTGGAATGCGAAGCTTCTCTGTGTGCGTTCTCGGACACTGCAGTTAAGAAAAAAACTGAAAAAGGGATGTGAAAAAAAACAAAATAAAAAAAAATATTTTCTAATATTAATATACCACCTGTACTATACCATCAAAACTTGAAAGTACAAAAATACTATCAGATGCAAACAATACTTCGTAAGCAGGTTGTGAAAAATTTAACTGTTAGAGCAGAATACTTCTTGAATTAAAATCAATCTTATTGGTTGAAAATGTAACTGTATTGTTAAAAATTAATCTGTTATGGTTAAAAATCGAACTGTTTTGTGGTAGATTTGTATTTTTCAGTAGAAAAATTAATATTCTGTGTGAAAAATAAATCTTTTGGGTGAAAATTTGACTGTTTGGTAAGAAATTTTTTGTCACGCCTGAGTGAACACCGCACATCCCTTCACACGATTTATTTTATTTCAAAACTTGAAGTATTACCCTTTTGATTGTCAATGTACTAATTAGAAGTTGAAAACTTAACTCTTGTTTGTTGTAAATATATCTTTTTGTTTGAGGACTGCACCATCGAAACTTTAAAGTACAAAAATACTATCAGCTGCAAAAAATACTTTGTACACAGATTGTGAAATATCAACAGTTAGAGCAGAATATTAATATTCTTGGACGAAAATTAATCTCTTTGGTTGAAAATGTAACTGTATCGTTAAAAATGAATCTGTTTGATGAAAATTTGAATGTTTGTTAAGAAATTCCCTTTTTTGTCACGCCTGGCTGAACATCGCACATCCCTTCAAAGCTTCTCTCATCCATCCCCGCGGCGCGGCGTCAATTATCGGAAACACTAAATCCAGATTCGACTGTATTGTTAATTTTTTTTTTATGTTCAACATTTTGGTGTAAATTTAAACTATTTTCTTGAATAGTTGTTTAACATATATCTTTCTGTTTGAGGATTCAACTATTTGGTTGAAAATTCATCTGGTATGGTTTAAAATTAAACTTTTTAGTAGGTGAATCATCTTTTTTTTCTTTCTTTAAAATTTCACAATTTAGGTGAAAATTGATCTTTTTGATTGAAAATTTAAGCATTTGGTTAAAAATTTATTTTGTTAAAAATTCAAATACATGGTTCAAAGTTGAAGTATATACTTTTATATATTATTTTTACCAAGGTTATTTCGATGAGGGCCTTCTAAATATTTAATATTGTTTAATCAATTTTCAAATTTTATTATTACAGGAATACAAATTTCATTATATCAAAAAATTAAAAAAAAATTTATTTATTCAAAATTTTCCTAGTTATTGCAAAAATTAAGTACTCACTTAATAGTCCTTTTTAGGGTAAAAACTATTCGGTAGCACATTTTTCTGTTTTGCTGAAAATTCGTCTGTTTGGTTAGAAAATTAATGTTATTTGTTGAAAAATCATCTTTTTGGTTGAGGATTCAACTATTTTGTTAAAAATTCATTTTTTCTCTGTTTGAATTTGATTGGTTATACATTTTTTTATTTATTGAATTTTTAAATTAAAATGTTTAGGATTGGATTTTTTTACTGAAAATTGATATTTTTAATTTTTTAATTATTAGTTTTTTATTTTTTATAAAATGCTTTTTTTATTTCGTTCTTTTTTATTGAAAATTGTCTATTTTGCTTTAAAGTTCAACTATTTGGTAGTTAGTGGAACATTGCGGTTAACAATTAATTATATTCTGTTAAATATTCGTATTTTTCGGTTGAAAATCGATCTTTTTTGGTAGAAAACCTTTTTTGGTTGAAAATTTACTTCAGTTTTTCTTTAAAATTTTTATTTTTTAGTTGAAAAAGCCAAAATTTCATGTCAAATGTATTTTTTTAGGATTGAAAATTCAGGTATTTTGTTTAAAATTCGACTCTCTTTTTGTCGAAAATTAATCCTTTTAGTTGAAAATTCATCCGTTTTTTGTTAAAAATGCAACTGGTTGGCTTAAAATTAACCTGTTTTCGTTGAAGATTGAAATATTGTTATGAATTCGTTTTTTTGTTGTTAAAAAATAAGTTACGTTGTTTCAAGTTAACATACTTTAAAAAAATTAATTTGTTATTGTAGAAAATTCATTCTTGCAGTTCATAATTCAACAATTTGCTCGTAAATAATATTTTTTAGTTCAAAATTTATCTACTTGGTTTTATTGAAAATTATTCGCTTGGTAGAAAATTGATCTTTTCGTAGAAAATTAATCTTCGTAGTAAAAATTTCATCTTTGTGAGTTAAAATTTGATCTAATTTGTAGAAAATCCAACTATTTTGTTGAAACTTAAATTATTAATTGTTAAAAATTTAGCTATTTTGTTGAATTCATTCTTCTTGGTCAAAAATTCAATTCTTATAAACTTCTCCTTTTTAGTTAAAATCCAACTGGTCAAAAGTTTAATAAATTATTGAAAAATTCAACGACTTTGTTAAATTAGTTTTTTTTTTGTTCGAAATGTTGAGAAAAGCGCAAATAATGGATTTTTTAAAATGAAATTTGTTTAAAAACATATAAAATTTATCAAATAGTGATGGATGTTGCTAACATTATCATGAAGTTCCCAATTAGAAGATCTGGCATTGAAAAAAAAGAATTTTTCCGTCGATAAGTGCTCGAATAACGCATTTGTTTATTAAATTTGTTTGATAAAATCATACAATTCATCAACAAATTACGAATTTTCTGAATTTATCATGAGGTTCCTAATTTTTAAAAAATTGACATAGAAAAAAACGAATTTTTCTGACGACAAATGCCTGAATAATGCATTTGTTTATTAAATTAGTTTATAATATTAAAAAGAATAGTCTGAAGAGACATTTTTTTCATTACAATATTGTTTCCATTAAAATTGTTTGCAATATAAATTTTAAAAAACCATTAAATTATTGAAAATGATAGAAAACACATTTTCAACAAATCATTTTTTTCTAAAAATTTTTGGTTTCATGTATCATGATGCAATAATGTACGAAACTTCGGCAATTACAACAATTTTTCTATTATTGAGGAGCAACGGGAACGCCAAATAGAAAAATTTACCATTTTTTTCGTCATATTTATTTATTTATAAAAAAGTTGAAAAAATAAATTAACATCAGGCTCAACAACTTTATTTGAAATTTTATCAGCTTAAAAAGAAGAAAACTCCAAATCTGTCCGCAGGTTCAGCTGGTTTTCTTTATTTTGAAAAATTCGGGACTGAATTTTCCAGCAACTGGCGGGAGTAGATTTTCGACTTTGTTGTTTATTTAATTTTTATGTTAATGCAAACAGTGAAAAAAGTCGATTTTTTAAATTTCATTTTTTATCTTCTAGAAAAATTTTTTCCTATACTTCTCGTCGCTTGGATTAAATGCACAGAGGTATAAGAAAGATAAAAGAATTATTAACACGCATAGTTAATTGTTATAAACAAATTGTATTTACAAACACTCGACATTAGGTGTTATTCGTCTTTAAAGTATATTTTTGCTCTGAAATCGCTTGCTTTCATCATTAGGATGATACTTGGACCTTAAAATTTGAGTAATAATGTTATTTGTTTATTTTATAAAAAAATTATATAAACAAATGCACATTTTGGCCGTTTTTAGGCAAAAAGAAACAGTCTTTCTTTCCGAACGTGCTGGAGTTATGTTGTCAGTGATGTTTTCTGAAAAAAATTTCGCGACCTAGCAATATTTGTTTATCTTGTAAACAAATTATATAAACAAATGCACATTTTGGCGATTTTAAGCGAAAAGAAATCGCTTTTTTCTCTGCCTTTGTTGAAATTATATTGCCAATGATATTTTGACCAAAAAAATTTGCAAGCTAGCAATATTTATTTATTTTATAAACAAATTCACATTTTGGGCGTTTTTAAGCGAAAATAAACCGGTTTTTCTTCTGACAATGCTGTAATTATATTTCCAATAATGTTTTCTCAAAAAAAATTTGCAACCTATCAATATTTGTTTATTTTATAAGCAAATTAGATAAACTAATGCATATTTTGGACGTTTTTAGGCGAAAATAAACAGTTTTTTCTTCCGAAATTGCTGGATTTATGTTGCCAGTGATGTTTTCTGAACAAAATTTCGCCACGTAGCAATATTTGTTTATCTTGTAAACAAATTATATAAACAAATGCACATTTTGGGCGTTTTTAAGCAAAAAGAAATCGTTCTTTCTTCCAACCTTGTTGCAATTATGTTGCCAGTGATGTTTTCTAAAAAAATGTTGCCACGCATCAATTCTTGTTTATTTTATAAACAAATTATATAAACAAATGCACATTTTAGGCGTTTTTAAGCAAAAAGAAATCGTTCTTTC
>JAWWLR010000034.1:102399936-102422003 GCA_035041075.1 Acraspis erinacei | reverse complement strand
GAGGGAAGAGAATTTGAGGAGTGGGTAGTTAATATATAGGAAATAAGGAGTGACGCAAAGTTCGGAAAGGGGGTGTGATAGGAGAGGAAGTTGGGGAGAGAAGGGAAAGTTGAAAGGTTAGTAGTAGAAGAGGACGTAACTTAGTAGAAAAGGTATAATGGAGGATAGGAAGGATGAAATTAGTGTAAGGGTAGGGAAAGTAAGGAATAAGAAAGGGAGGGAAGGGAGATGAATGGGTCGAGTACATTATTGTAGGATTAGGGAGAGGAAGGAGAAAGAAGGTGAGGGCAGAGAAATATGGAAGCTTTGGTAGCTGTGGGAAGGGTTGGTATTATAATCCCCCCCCCCCCCAATTTTACGAATTTTTTAGATTTATCTTTAGAGTTTACTGATTGTGAGCATTAGTCAAAAAAAATTTTGCAATATAAAACTACTTTTCAGTACGAATTCCAAACCCCCCCCCCCTCTACCTACATTAATTTTTAACGGAATTGAATAAATTACAACACAATAAGACTAACTTTTGTTCAATTTTGAACCCGATTGGTGAAAAAGATTTAAACATTTGTTTGAAAATTATACAATATTTCTTTTTGTAAATTGGAGATCTGATTACGGTAACTTTTACGACATGTAGTAAAGTATCGTTTCTGATTATCCAACGCGGAAATGCGCCCCCTAGATGACATGTGGACCGACTGGAAAGAGTCACGATATCTCGTAATTGGCTGATCACAATGATACCTTGTTATTTCATCTGCCATGCAACTGAGACCAGACGCGAAATTTTTTAAATATTTTATTATTAAATAAAATCCGTTTTTTTTGCGCACGGAACTTTTATAATATTTTCAATCTAAAATTTAAAAATAATTTTTGATAATTACATCGATTGTTGAACTTTCAATTCGCTCATTTCACAGTACAAGAAATAATAACTGCAAGTAATTTTTTACTTTTTTATTTTATTATTATTAATAATAATTTAATAATATTGGATAATTTAAAATCATTCTAAATAGCGTCTCGAAATTTTCAATTTAACATTGGAATTTTAAAATGTTATGTGATGGAACTCAATGGAATTGAATTTAAAGTCTGCCCCCCCCCTGTCTGGTAAGATACCGTAAAATTTTATTTGACCCCCCCCCCCCACCCTAAATTTTTTTACTATAATTATTTTAAGAATATTTTCCAGTTTTAAACTTAATATGAACTTTCATTTTTTAGCTTATAATAAGAAAGGTACATTTTTTTTAGTTCAAAATTCATTATTTTCGTTAAAAATTAATTTTGTTACTGAAAATTTATCTATCCTGTTTCACGCTAAAAACATCAATTTTCACAAACAAAAAAATAAATTGCTGCCAGCAAAGACTATTTTTTAACAAATAACATTCATTTTCGAGCAAATAATTGAAATTATATCATGTTATTTGTTCAAAATTAGTCTTTGTCGGTAGAAATTTTTTTTTTTTTAAATTTATCTTTTTTTTAATTGAAATTCATCTATTTACTCAAAAATTAATTTTTGTGGTTAAAGAATATTCATTTTAGTTGAAAATTAATTTATTGTATTTTTCAAACCAAAAGATGATCTTTCTAATAAAACAAGAACAAACAAAATTCGTTTTAAAACAATTTTAAAATTTTCATCCAGAGATGAATTTTCCTTTAAGAAAATTAATTCTCTGCAAGAAAATACAAATTTTTGTCAAAATAAATTAATGTTTTTTACTAAAAAAAGATCAATCTCCAACCAAAAATGCACTCGCTAAATTTTTAGATAAAAATAATTCTCAAGCTAAAAAACTTAATTTTCAACAAAATATTTAAATTTTAAGTTCAAAAATTAACTTTCTACCAAGAAAAAAAGAATTTTCAACTAAAAAAAAAACAATTTCCAATAAAAACTGAAATAGATCAATTTTCATTCAAGATAGAAAAATCTTTTTTAGTTATAAGTTCAAGTAGTGACTAAAAAATTTACGTTATTTGTGCAAAAATTAGTTTTTTATTCAAATTTGTTTGTTTGTTAAAGATTCATTATTTCAGTTGAAAATTAATTTCTTGGATTTTTGTACCCAAAAGTTGAACTTTCGATCAAGACAAAGACTAAAAGCCAAATTTGAAAAAATGTAATCACTAACCAAAAATGCAATTTTTAAATATTTAAATGAAAAAATTAATTTTTAAACTAAAAAAAATAATTTAAAAAAAATAGTCAAGTTTTCTAAAAAAAATAATTGTCTGCAAAAAAAAATTTCAAATTTATTAATTTCAAATTCATCATAAGAGGTTTTACTATATACGTAAACTGTTATTTTCCTTTAAAATTTAATTAATTTTATTAATGAATTATAATTCCGTTCTAGAAATATTGAAAAAATAACAGCTTATGAAATATTAGAAACTATGTTATTTAGAAAGTAGTGGAATTATTCTTAATTTTTCATTTGGAAAATTAGAAAGCTTTCTAAAAAATATGAAATAATAATTGTACTAAATAGAAATTTTACGAGTATATTAAGGAATAATTGAGTTTCTGTTAATTAACATTCATTTAAAATTAAATAAATATTTTCGACGAAACTAGACACGAGGTTTGAATAAAGCAAAGTAAAATAGATTAGGTGTGTAAATAATTCAAATTTCCCAGTTTTTAAGAAAAACAACTTCGAAATGCATTACCTTGGTAGAGGAGACGACCTTCTTATTGTTCCAATAAAGATAGGAATGTTACAAAATCTCCTTTTTTCATTCAACTTTTTTATTTTTCACTATTCTCATTTTTTAAACATTTTTAAATTAAAATATATATATATATAAATCTTTTTATTTTTCAGTATTCTCATTTTTTAAACATTTTTTAATTAAAATATATATATATAAATCTTTGGGGAGGGGGAAAGTTACGTAAAAATAATCGACCAGTTCGAAAGTAAATGTATTAAATTTTCAGGAAAATAAATGAATTTTAAACCACATAGCTGCATTTTTTAATAACAAAATTTCGAGTAAACCTTAATTTGCATGCCAGAAGAAAATCGAATTTTCCGCAAAGTAGTATAAATTTTCAATCAAAGATAATTAAATAAAATAATAATTAAATATGTAAATTTTCAACCGACGAAATAAATTGTCAACATAAAAGATAAATTTTTAAGTTAGAATAATTTAAAGTAAAAAAAATCAACCAAATCGTTATATTTTCATCTAGGAAAAAAAGGATTTTTAATTGAATTCGTAAATATTTAACCAAAGAATGAGATTGCAACCAAATACATGAATTCTTAATCCAAAAAGTTTAATTTTCTACTAAAAAAAATAAAACTTTAATCAAAAATTTAATTGGTAAATTCTCAGTTAAAAAAATTATTGTTCATGAAAGAAATTAATCTTCTATAAAATAGTCAAATTTTGAGTTAAAAAACAATTTAAAAAAGAAGAAGCATTTTAAGCGAATAAATTGAAGTCTCAATCAGACAGCTACATTTTTCACTTAGAATATTAATTTTATGCCAAAAAAGAAAAATTTTCAGCTTAAAAAAATTTCAAGCAAAAATTAAATATTTAAATTATCAATAAAAAATAAATAAAGTTGCATGCAAGAAGAAGAAGTTTTAACGCAGACTATTATTATTTTCTACTAAGAAAGACCAATTTTTAACTAAAAAAAAGTTTTCAAGCAGAAATTAAATATTTAAACTGACAATCAAGGAAATAAATTTTCAACCAAAAAATTGAATTTTTGATCTACAATATTAAATTTGAACTGAAGAAAGACAAATTTTCAATGAAATACATGATTGTTTTCTCAAGTAGTTGAATTTTCGAGTAAAAAAATGAATTTTTTAACCAAAACCTTAAATTTGCATCTAAAAAAATTTTAAAAGTTTAAAATTATAAGAAAGAAATGGATTTTTTATAAAAATAAATAAATTTTCAAGCACAGAAATGGTTAATTATCAAAAATATTAATTTTACATTTTCTACTAAGAAATACAAACTTTCAACAAACTACTTAAGTTTTCAATAAAAAAGATAAACCTTCAATCATAAATTAAATTGGTAAATTTTTAGTTAAGAAAATAAATGTTACGAAAAAAAAATTTATGAGAAAGAAAGAATTTTTAACAAAGTAGTTAAATTTAGAAGGAATAAATTAAAGCTTCAACACAAAAAAATTCTATAAAAAACACCAGTTTTTAGGAGAGAACATGCATTTTTAAAAAGGTCGTTAAATTTTCAACTGAAAAAATCAATTTTTGAGTAAAAGTGGTAAAAAATAAAGCAACAAAATAAAGTTCTATTCAAATAGATGAAGCATTACTCAAAAAGATAAATTATTGACAAAAAAATAAAATATGAACACCAAAATTTTTAATGAAAAATGGAATAGTTACATTTTTATGAAGAACTAAAGTTCCACCCAAGAAGTTGAATGTTTAACTATTAATTTTTTACCAAAAAAGACCAAATTTCAATAAAATCCACGAATTTTCACTCAAGTAGTTAAATTTTCAATTAAAAAAATTTAATTTGCAACAAAATAAACGAATGTTTAACCAAATAGTTGAATTTATAAATAAGAACGATAATTTTTCAACCAAGTTACTTAACCAAGTTACAGTTACTTTTCTGTTCAAAAAATTATTTTTCAGCTAAATCGAATTTTCAGCAAAAAGTCGAATTTTTAAACAAAAAAAAGAAATTTTCAAATTAGAAACAAACAGGTATGTATCAAAAATGGAATATTAAGTTACATTTTTATCCAATGAAATGAATTTCTTACTAAAACAGTAAATAATTATTTTAAAAGTTAAATTTTAACTAAATGGATACTTGTTTTATCAAAAGGACCAATTCACAACCAAAAAGTTTTATTTTCTCTTAAAAATTTGGGTCAATTAAAACCGACATTTTTCAAAAGATTAGTAAAAAATTCACTTAAGAAAAATGAGAATTTTTAACAATATTCTTAAGTTTTTAACGGGAAGATTGAAAAATCCCGAAAACTCAAATTCCACAGACCGAATATTAACATTCGCGAATAATAAAATTTCTGAAAAATAAAAATACCTATTTGGAAAATTCCCGATTAATAAAATTCCCGAAAAATAAAAGTACAGAATTTGAAACTTCCAGAATATTAAAATTCGTAAATAATAAAATTTCTGAAAAATAAAAATACCAATTTGGAAAATTTATGAATAATAAAATTCCCGAAAAATAAAAATAATTAACAAAATAAATAAAAAATTTAAGAAAAAATTAAAAATACCTATTTGGAAAATTCCTGAATAATAAAATTTTCGATTAATAAAATTCCCGACAAATAAAAATACCGAATTAAAAATTACCCGAATATTAACATTCGCGAATAATAAAATTTCTGAAAAATAAAAATACCTATTTGGAAAATTACCGATTAATAAAATTCTCGAAAAATAAAAATACCGAATTGGAAATTTCCAGAATACTAAAATTCGTAAATAATAAAATTTCTGAAAAATAAAAATACCTATTGGGAAAATTTCTGAATAATAAAATTCCCGAAAAATAAAAATAATTAACGAAATAAATGAAAAATTTAAGAAAAAATTAAAAATACCTATTTGGAAAATTCCTGAATAATAAAATTTTCGACTAATCAAATTCCAGACAAATAAAAATACCGAATTGGAAATTTCCCGAATATTAACATTAGCAAATAATAAAAGTTCTGAAAAATAAAAATAACTATTTGGAAAATTTCAGAATAATAAAATTCTCGAAAAATAAAAATAATTAAAAAAAAATTAAAAAAGAAATTAAAAATAAAAATACCTATTTGGAAAATTCCTGAATAATAAAATTTTCGAATAATAAAATTCCCGAAAAATAAAAATATCTAATTGAAAATTTCCCGAATATTAACATTAGCAAATAATAAAATTTCTGAAAAATAAAAATACCAATTTTGAAAATTCCCGAATAATAAAATTCTCGAAAAATGAAAATATCGAATTGGAAATTTCCCGATTATTAACATTAGCAAATAATAAAATTTATGAAAAATAAAAATACGTATTTGGAAAATTTCCGAATAATAAAATTCGGTATTATTATAAATTGTCGTGAATTTTCCAATTCGGGAATTTTATTATTCGATAATTTTATAATTCGGGAATTTTGCAGTGTCAGGAATTTTATTTTCGGGATGTTTCAGTCGTCCCAAATCATCAACCAAAAGTGGGATTGTAAAATTTTCAGATATGATAAATAATAGGCAAAACATAAATTAATTTTGAACAAAGCAGTAAAAAATTTAGTGAAAAAATTAATTTAAGCAATAAAGAAATAAAATTTTCAAGAAAATAGTTAAATTTTCGTCTAATAAATTGAGGTTGTGAACCAACAGACTAATTTTTTAACAAAAAATACGAATTTGCAACTGAAAAAAAATTAATTCTAGCCCAGAATAAAATTGAATTTTCAGTAAAATAGTTAAATGTTCAACCAAATAAATTAATTTCAAATTAAAACCTTATATATTTATCTAGTGAAATTAAGTTTTATTGAAATAGATAAATTCTGATTTAAAAAACTCAATTATCAATAAAAGATAAATCTAGAACTAAATATAATTGTTCAATTTTCAGTTAAGGAAATTGCCAGATAAAAAAATAATTTTCATGGAAATAGTGAAACTTTAAGTTAAGAAATTAATTTCCCATAAAAAAAGACTTTTTAACGAAATAGTTGAATTTTCCACCCAAAAAATTTAATTTTCCACCATGTAGTTAAATTTCCAACTAAGAAAATCAATTTTAATGCAAAAGTTAAATTAATTATTAACCAAAGATTAATTTTTTAAACCAATTGTTGCATTTTTAGTTTTAAAATGAAGATAAGATTTGAAGGAATGTTCCAGGTAAAGAATTTCTGTCGGTAGTCTTTTCCATTTTGTTAGTTCAGATAAAAAACTTCAGAAATAAAGTAAACGTCCCAGAAATCATGACCTTAGCCCCAGTAATCGTGACACAAATATTTTTGCTATTCGTCTAATTGGACTTACTAAAAATTCTATTTCATTTTACAAAATTCTAAAAATAAATTAGTTTTATCATTAAATACCTTTTTATAATATTTTTTTAACAATACATTCCAATTGTAACAAACTTTAATAATAATTGAGAGCATCACGATTATTGGGTTTAGCTTAAAACTTTTGTTACAATTTTGAATTTTTTATTTTGAAACAATACACCTAATTTTGTAATATTTTTCATAAAAAAATTTTATTATAATATCATAATTTTTTTAATCAGCTTACTCTTTCACTTCTCTCCTAGAAAAAATGCAGTGAAATGAAGGAATAAAATGAATAAAAAATTGCTTCGGAAGAGTGACTTGATAAAAGACGCTTATTTATACAAACTTTTCTCAATGATGGTTTTTTGTTTATTCTAAAAAATTAATAGAGGAGAAGGAGGAATAATCTTGATTTAAGATCTCGAAATATTCAGATTTAACCAATCCTCCCCACCCCCATCCAAACATTTTTTTGTAATGTGTATCACACTCAGCGTTTATTTGTTCTCCTTCACGCATCTTGCAGGGAAACAAATTTATTTCCAAGCCTCTATGTAAATTGTTAGTTGACAAGAATAAAAATTATAATGAATTTTTAAAAACTTCGAATCCAAATTGAATTATATTTTGGGACGACTGAAAAATCCCGAAAAATAAAATTCCCGACACTGTAAAATTCCCGAATTCGAAAATTCCCGAATATTAAAATCTCGCGAATAATAAAATTTCCACAAAATTAAAATTCCCGAATATTAAAATTTCGCGAATAATAGAATTGTCGAATATTAAAATTCCCGAATTATAAAATTCTCGAATTGGAAAATTCTCGAATAATAAATTTCCCGGCGGTTAATAATATTACCGAATTGGAAAATTCCCGAATAATAAAATTCCCAACAGAAAATTGTCGAATTATAAAATATCCGAATTTGAAAATTCCCGAATTGTAAAATTTCCGAATTCAAACAATTGCAATTTTTTATAAATATGTTTTATTGTTTACAAACACAATAATGAAATTTTATTTTCTTAATTATTTGTAATTTTAAAATTTCTAAAAGTATCGTTTGAATTTAAAATAACAATAATTTTTAATAAAATATTTGTCGATGACGCATTTTATTATTTATTTATTTGCATTTTTTTAATTTGCATAGGATTTAAAATAGCTGCAATCGAAATTCCCATTTTAAACTAGAAAATTGGATTTTTCTCTCAAAAAATGACCCACTGTGTTCGTCATAACGCTTTTTGTATTTTTTAAGATACTATATACATTAAAGAAAATTTGTCACCCAAAAATATTGCAGTTAAAATTATTGTTGTTTTAAATTCAAAAAATAATTTTCAAAATTTTAAACTTCAAAAATAATTAAAAAAAAATTAATTTCATTATTGTATTTGTAATCAATCAAACATTTATAAAAAGTTAAATTTTTTAAAATTATTTAATTAATTAATTATTTAATTTTTTAATTAAAAGATAAAATGTCGTGAATTTTATTATTCGGCAATTCTTCAATTCGGGAACTTTATGATTCAAGAATTTTATTATTCGGCAATTTTCCAATTCGGGAATTTCATAATTCAGGAATTTTATTAGTCCAGAATTTTATTATTCGGCAATTTTTTAATTCGGGAGTTTTATCATTTTGGAATTTTATTATTCGGGAATTTTTTAATTCGGTAATATTATAAACTGTCGTCAATTTTGTCATTCGGGAATTTTATTATTCGAGAATTTTAGTATTCGGGAATTTTCCAATTTGGTGTTTTTATTTTTTGACAATTTTATTATTCACGACTTTTATTATTCGGGAATTTTCGAATTCAGTAATTTTACAGTGTCGGGAATTTTGTTTTTCGGAATTTTTCAGTCGTTCCTATTAAATGACGGGAATTTTATTATTAAGGAATTTTCTAATTCGGTAATATTATAAACTATCGTCAATTTTGTTACTCTGGAATTTTATTATTCGAGAATTTTTTTATTCGGGAATTTTCTAATTCGGTATTTTTATTTTTCGGCAATTTAATTATTCGGGAATTTTCCAATTTGGTAATTTTAGAGTGTGGGGAATTTTATTTTTCGGGATTTTTCAGTCGTCCCTATTAAATGACGGGAATTTTATTAATCAGGAATTTTCTAATATGGTAATATTATAAACTGTCGTGAATTTTTTCATTCTGGAATTTTCCAATTCGGGAATTTTATTATTCGGGAATTTTCCAATTCGGTATTTTAAATTTTTGGCACTTTTATTATTCGCAAATTTTAATATTCGGGAATTTTCCAATTCGTTATTTTTATTTTTTGGTAATTTTATTATTCGTGAATTTTCCAATTCAGAATTTTTACACTGTCGGGAATTTTACTTTTCTGGATTTTTCAGTCGTCCCTCGGAAATTTTATTAGTCGGGAATATTATTACGTTCCGGGAATTTTATGGTTCGGGCATTTTCTAATTCGGCAATATTATAAACTGTCGTCAATTTTGTCATTCGGCAATTTTATAGTTCGGGAATTTTATTATTCGGGAATTTTCGAATTCTTTAATTTTACAGTATCGGGAATTTTATTTTTCGGAATTTTTCAGTCGTTCCTATTAAATGACGGGAATTTTATTATTCAGGACTGTTATAATTCGGTAATATTATAAACTGTCTTCAATTTTATTATTTTGGAATTTTATTATTCGAGAATTTTTTTATTCGGAAATTTTCTAATTCGGTATTTTAAATTTTTGGCAATTTTATTATTCGCAAATTTTAATATTCGGGAATTTTCCAATTCGGTATTTTTATTTTTCGGCAATTTTATTATTCGGGAATTTTCCAATTCGGTAATTTTAGAGTGTCGGGAATTTTATAATTCGAGAATGTTATTATTCGAGAATTTTCTAATAGGTTATTTTTATTTTTCGGCAATTGTATTATTAGGAAATTTTCCAATTCGTAATTTATGTTTCGGGATTCTTCCAGTCGTCCCTATTAAATGAAAGGAATTTTATTATTCAGGAATTTTCTAATTCGGGAATTTTCGAATTCTGTAATTTTACAGTGCCGGGAATTTTATTTTTCGGAATTTTTCAGTCGTTCCTAGTAAATGACGGGAATTTTATTATCCAGGAATTTTTTAATTCGGTAATATTATAAACTATCTTCAATTTTTTCATTGGATAATTTTATTATTAGAGAATCTTATTATTCGAAAATTTTCTAATTCGGTATTTTTATTTTTCGGAAATTTTATTATTCGGGAATTTTCCAATTAGGTAATTTTAGAATGTGTGGAATTTTATTTTTCGGCAATGTTATTATTCGGCAATTTTCCAATTCGGGAATTTTATTTTTCGGGATTTTTCAGTCGTCCCTCGGTAATTTTATATTTCAGGATTTTGAAGTCATCCTATTAAAAATGTATACAATTTTTCGTTGAAATAGAATTTTTTTTTAGAAAATCTAAATATTCAGTTGAAAATAAAGTAAAAAATAAAATAAAATAAAATATACCTAAAAATAAGTATTCAAAATTTGTATTTTGTATTAAAACATCATTTTTCTCTCAAATCTAAAAACTACTCTCACTTTTAGCGCAATTTATGATATATTACAAATAAATAAAACTAAAACTAAAATTATAATTTAAAATGGTATAAAATATTAGATCAGCTTACACTATTTTTTCTTCGGTTTAAGAAGTTCATCGCACAACTTATTTTCAGAGTATTTCATAAATTTGTTTACATCGTTTTCCGAGGCGCATGGTACCACTAATTTGATAATATATCTTTTCTTCTGTTTTATACTAGAACTTTGCTCACATATCCTCTTCATATGAGCAGCGTTATACTTATTCCTTCCATCACTTTTTATGTCATTGGCCACGTCTTGCATTTTTTTCTGAGCTAACGACAGTAGCTTAACCTTATTGTTGACTATAATGTTACATTTGGCCTGCAAATCCTTATCCAATATATTAAAAAAAGTTTTCAAATAGTCCTTCGTGCCCGCTGGCAAATCTTCAGATTCTGAGAACCCTGAAAATTTCGAAAATCCACGGTATATTCATTATATACGCAGTAAAGTGACTAAGCTTCTTCACCGCGCAGCTTATTCAGCAATTTCTGGTGAAGCACGAACTCCAGTTAATTTTAGATACAAATATTCTTCACTATCTGATTTAAACATTCTAAATGATCTAATTTCAATTTTAGTAGGTTTTTAATTTATTTTAGATTTAAATATTCTAAATTGTACATTCATTATGTGCGCAGTAAAGTGACTAAGCTTATTCATCGCGCAGCTTATTCAGCAATTTCTGGTAAAGCACGAACGTCAGTTAATTTTAGATTCAAATATTCTTATATATCTGATTTAAATATTCTAAATGATCTGATTTAAATTCTAGTATGTTTTCAATTTATTTTAGATTTAAATATTCTAAATTGTACATTCATTATGTACGCAGTAAAGTGACTAAGCTTCTTCATCGCGCAGCTTATTCAGCAATTTCTGGTGAAGCACGCAATTCAGTTAATTTTAGATTCAAATATTCTTAACTATCTGATTTAAATATTCTAAATGATCTGATTTAAATTTTAATAGGTTTTCAATTTATTTTAGATTTAAATATTCTAAATTGTACATTCATTATGTGCGCAGTAAAGTGACTAAGCTTCTTCATCGCGCAGCTTATTCAGCAATTTCTGGTGAAGCACGAACTTCAGTCAATTTTAGATTCAAATATTCTTAACTATCTGATTTAAATATTGTAAATTATCTGATTTCAATTTTAGTAGATTTGTCATTTATTTTATATTTAAATATTGTAAATTGTACATTCATTATGTGCGCAGTAAAGTAACTAAGCTTCTTCATCGCGCAGCTTATTCAGCAATTTCTGATGAAGCACGAACTTCAGTTAATTTTAGATTGAAATTTTCTTAACTATCTTATTTAAATGTTCTAAATTATCTGATTTCAATTTTAGTAGATTTTTAATATATTTTAGATTTAAATATTCTAAATTGTTTGGTTTCAATCTTATTCGTGCAATCTTCAGTTAAGAGAATTTTTAACTAAATAATTTTGAAAAAAATTCCTTCGAAATAAATTTAAAGGAATGACAAAATCAAGAAAATAACTTCTCAAATTCCAACCTTAAAAAGTAGAATATTTAGGAAGTAGACATTGAAAATTATAAAAATGTTATTTAGATTGATGGTGAACTATCTAAAATTTATACCTAAATAATTTATAAATTTTTGTTATTTTTGTTATTTTTAATTTTTTCATTAAAATAGTTATTCTTATCTATAAATTTAAATTTTTTTAATTAAAATACAAAACGTTGCATTTTGAAAGGTATAAGATAAAATTGATAAAATTGTTAATATTTAAAGGATTTCAATTTTAGTAAAATAATTAAAATTTTGAAATATTTGATCATAAAAAGGTTTTACCACACGAACTTTAACTAATTTAGGATTTAAATATTCTGACTATCTGATTTTAATTTTGGTCATTCTTTGCAGTTTTTAAATTTATTATCGATTTAAATATTCTATAACATTTTTTTGGTTTCAATCTTAAAAGTAAAAAATTGTCTGGTATTTGGATTTTTCGAATTCGTAGAATATAAAATTTGAAATTTGATAGTTGCACAATGCTTTCAAAATAAATTTAAAGGAATGAGAAAAATTAAGTAAATAATTGGTCAATTTAAGATCTAGGCTTTTAAATTAAACAAAAATTATTTAAAATTATTCCAACATATTGAAAATTTCAAACTCAACTTAGAAAAAAATAATATCGAATTGAAATCCTTTAAGATATGCAATTTCAAAAATTAGAATTACAGTGAGCCTGTTTTATATTCTTTTTTTAACTTTACATTTTTAGGGTAATATTTTACAATTGTCCAATTTTTAAATGAAGATTAAAAAAATTATTTAAAACTCAACATTTATTTGATTTGAATGTTTTAAAAATAAATACGAATTTTAAATGAAGTGTGACTAATTAAAAGAACTGAAAATAAAATGTTAGGAATTGCGTTGTTCAAAATAAAAACATCGAAATTGAACTATAAAAAATTTATAACTAATTAATTTATTAATTAAATTAAACAATATCGAATTAAAGACCCTAAAATTACGGAATTTCAAAAATTGGAATTTACTCTGTTTCGTATTCTTTTCGTAATTTTACATTTTTAGTTTAGTATTTTAACATTGTTCAATTCTTAGATGAAGATTTAACCAAATTATTTTAAATTCAAGATTTATTTAATTTGAATGTTTTGAAAATCAATAAAAGTTTCAAATACAGTGTAACAAATTAAAAGAACTGGAAATGAAATGTTAGAAATTGCGTTGTTTAATATAAAAAATATCGAAGTTGGACTATCTAAAATTTATAATTAAATAATTTATTAAGTTTTTTATTTTTGCTATTTTTTTTTTATTTTTCATTTAAATAATTATTATTATTATGTATAAACTCTAATTTTTTAATTAAAATACAAAACCTTGAATTTAGAAAGATATAAAATAACAATTACAAAATTTTTAATATTTAAACAATTTTAATTTAAGTTATGTAATTAAAATTTTGAAAGATTTGATCATGAAAAAGTTTTGCAATCACATTTCTGGCTAATTAAACATTTTTTTATTAAAACATGAAATTATAATTTTTTTATTTAATTAGAAGTTTAATTTAGATCGTTTAACAATAAAATTTTTTAATTTGTAGTTTTATAATTCAAATTTTTAATAGTATATCTTAGTTCCGTTTCGGCGTCTTTAATCTAATTTTTTTTCATAATTGATAAGTCACTGAGAGAAAACAACAACATATTTTTTACTCAAGTTTTTAATTCTAATGGAAAAAGCAATAATATTATGCAAATTAAAAAAAAAATTTATTCTTTAACATTCAGAACAAGACGTGCATAACAACTGGAAAATTTGTAAAATGACTATTTGGATAAAATTATTTTTTACTTCCAAATGATAAAATGAATGAAGAAATTGAATATTTTTCACAAAAATTGAGAAGCAATCATTATTCCTTATTCAACTTTATTTTTTTTTGTTTGAAGATTCGATATTTCATTGAAAATTAATATTATTTTATTAAAAATGAGTTTTTTGTCTGAAAACTAAAATATTTTATTTTCGAATAAAAAATTCATTTTTATGATTGAAAATTTAACTATTTTCTTTAAAATTCGTTGTTTTACGTGGAAAATTAATTTTTGCAACTGACAATATAACTTCCGTTTTTTATGAAACGGGTGTTTTTTTAGTTGCAAATTTAATTATTTAGTTTGAAATTCGTATTTTTGAAGCTTAAAATTTAATTAGTTTTGTTAAAAATTTAAATCTTTTACAACTCTTTTGTTCAAAATCCATATTATTTGCTTTTGTTTAATTGCTTTTTTTTCTTGAAAATAAAATTTCGTTATTCCAAATTCGCTTTTTTGTTTGTGAATTTGTCTGATAAAAGATACAATCAAACAATTAAAAGAGAAGTCAATTTGTATAACCATAAATAAATAAAAACAAGAATTTTTCACTGTGTAAACAAATTCAATTATTAAAAAAATTTTATTTCTAATTTTATGTATAAAATTGTATAAATTTAGTTTTATTAAAAAAAAGTTTGGGTGCATCAACTATCAATTAAAAAATTGAATCATTTTTTATAATGAAAATAAGATGACTAGAAATAAAAAGATGTGTTAAGCACAATTTTCCATTGCTCAAAAATTTTAATTATTAAACAAAATTTATTTTTAATTTTAAAACTAAAATAACATTTTATGAATTTTAAGTTTTATTACAAAAAATTGTTGGGTGCATCAACTATTAATTTTAACATTTAATAATTTTTATATATGAATGTTTTTAAATGTTTGAAACAAGTAACATTGTAAAATTGATGAAATTAATTGCTCAGGAATTATGAAAAATTTATTTAATTTATTAAAATTCTTCACGTACTCACCGACATAAATTGCAATCAAAGCAAGAATTAGGTAATTCATCATGGACTTATAAAAAAATACTAATAACCGGAAGTTGATGACGGGCCACTTATATACCAAAAAATTTTGGGCGATCTTGAAACCAATAAAAATTCAAAGATAACGAAACATGCTGTCTATATTGGACATTTATTTACATTCAATCGAAAACAAGTCTGTGAAAAGTAGTTCATACCAAAATTTATTTTTAAATTTAAATCGTTTTTTCTTAAACTTGTTACATTTTCATCCTAATAAGAATTTATTGATATTTTTATTAATTTGTACACATAACTTTTTTTATAAAAGGACAATTAATTATCAGAGTTCTGGCTTTCTCAAAATTAATTTAAAAAAACTACAATGAAATTTTTTGAATCCAAACGACGCACGATATAAAAAATATCGTGAGAAGAAAAACCTTTTGAAAGAGTTTTGAAATCCTTACCAGATGCTTACAACAGCTTTTTTAATTAAAAAAAAAAGAAATTTCAAATTTTCATTATACATAAAATAATGAAAAATAAAAAATTCCATTTGGTGTCAAATTTTGCAAGGTACGAATAAAGATTACAAGAAAAAATTGTGCACCCACAAAGGTTCTAAAAATTGTTTATTAATCTTTCTCAGATAGGAAAAAAATATTTTCTTTAAAAAATAAGATTAAAAAATTTTTTTTTCAAAAAACATTAGATATTTTGTTATAAAAATACATTTAAAATAAAAAATCAGCCCAGATAGCCTTGAATATTATTTAAACACATTAAAAAAAGAATTTTAATTAAATTAAAATATAAATAGAAACTTATTTTTTGTTAAAAAATTCATCTTCTGATCCTGAAAACGTAACTGAAATTTTTTTAAACATACAATTAAACTATTTTTGTTAAATTTATCATCTTATTTTAAAAATTCGTCTGTTTCAGTAGAAATTTCATTTTTTTAAATGAAAATGCAACTTTTTGGATAAAAATTCTTCTCCTTTTCTTGAGTATTAAACTATTTTCTTTAACTTTGGTTGACAAAATTTTTTAAGAAATCATTTTTTTTCGAAAATTTATATTTTTATTTGAATATTCATCCATTCGTTTAAAAGTTTAACCATTTTTTGAAAATTAATCTTTTTGACTTAAAACTTTAACTATTTGCGTGGAAAATTTAACTGCTTAATGGAAAAGTCTTCTTTTTGTTTAAAAATAATTTTTTAACTGAAAATTGAATTTTTCATTTTATTTTTTTTTATTTCTCTTTTTTTGATTAAAACATAATTTTTTCGGTTTAAAATTATTATTGAAAATATAAACTATGACATATTTTTCAAAAAATTTATCTTTTTATGTTAATTATCGATTATTATAATTAATTAAGATACTATATAACAATATCACTAACCTTGATATTTTTTTATTTTTTCAGGTGAGTACTATGATATTAAGATTTGAGCTTGAGCTAGATGTACCTGCATCGCTTATTAGGATCGTAAGTAACGATTCCAAATTATTTAATATTTTTTTATCTCTTTAATTTCATTCTTTTCCTTTTTTTAGCTTATTCGTCAATTTTTCTCTAAGAGACTTCGAAGTTTATACTTTCAGTGAAGTTTAAAATAATTTTTTTATTAATTAGAAATATTTTGTACCAAAATTATCAACAAATTTTTCGAACTTTATTGAATTATCCATATTTTTTTAATTTGTTACACTAAAAATGTAATATATCAAATGTGGCATAACAAATTTTAATTTTTCATGTCCGCCATATTGAATTTTGAAAATCGAACGTCTGATTTTATTTTAAAGTTCTTAAAAACGTATAATTTGTATTTAAATGTAAAATTTATGAATGGAATCAAATAAAAAAAAAAGAAGTTTTTTGTTAACAATTTATTCCGTGTGGTTAAAAATACGATTATTTGGTCAGAAATTACACATTTTTGTTAAAAATTCCCCTTTTTATAAAAAATGTATCCTTTTTCTCTGAGAATTCCTCTTTTATAAAATTTTAACTTTGCGCTTAAAATTCAAGATTTAACTGACTTCTAAAAAATTTTATTTTATTGAAATTGAACTATTTTGTGGAAACATTTATTTTTCCTTATTTTAAATGATCTTTTTTGTTAGAAATTGAATTATTTAAGCTTTTTTAATTGTTTATTTAAAAACAGCTTTTTTATCTAAACGAAATACTGGCTAAAATTTAAGATATAATTTAATTATTATCTTAATTTTTTAAAAAATCTAAAAGCTTTTTAAGAAGTTTGAAAAATGCTAAGAAAAAATCTTGTTTCAAGATTCCTTCGCAAAATTTTACATGATTTAGATTTTAATTTCAAAGATTAATATCAAGATTTAAAAATATTTAAAAATTTCAAAAAATGTACATGTTTAATGATTTGATAAAATTTTCTGAAGAATCTGGAAAGATTTTAAGAAAAATATATTGTTTCAAGATTCATGCTGAATTTTAAAATGATTTAGGTTTTAATTTCAAAGATTAATATCAAGATATGGAAATATTTCAAAAAAATGTGCATTTTTACTGATTTAAAGAAATCTATAATCTTCTTATGAATTTTGAAATATTTTAAGAAAAAAATATTGTTTCAAGATTCGTTGGAAAATCTTAAAAGATTTAGGTTTCATTTTCAAAGATTAATGTCAAATGATGATATTATCTAAAAAAAATTCAAAAGAAAATGTAAATTTTTAAAGATTTCAAAAAAATTGATAAGCTTCTTAAGAATCTTAAAAGATTTAAAGAAAAAAATATTGTTTCAAGATTCATGAGGAAATTTTTAATGATTTAGGTTTTAATTTCAAAGATTAATATCAAGATTTAAAAATATTAAAAAATTTTGAAAAAAATGTACATTTGTAATGATTTAATAAAATCTATAATCTTCTAAATTCTGAAAGATTTTAAGAAAAGAAAAAAATCTTGTTTTCAGATTCGTGACAATATTTTAAATAATTTTGGTTTCAACTTCAAAGATTAATGTCAAGATTTGAAAAAATCTAAAAAAATTCAAAACAAAATGTAAATTTTTAAAGATTTCTAAAAAAATGTATAAGCTTCTTGAGAGTCTTGAAAGATTTTAAGAAAAAATATGGTTTCAAGATTCCTGGAAAAGTTTTCCGTGATTTAGGTTTTGATTTCAAAAATTGATATCTAGTTTTTAAAATATTTTTAAAAATTCAAAACTAAATGTAGATTTTCAAGGATTTCAAAAAATCTATAAGCTTCTTCAGACTTTTGAAATATTTTAAGCAAAAAAAATTGTTTTATGATTCCTGGGAATTTTTAAATGATTTAGGTTTTAATTTCTAAAATTATTATCAAGATTTGAAATTTTTTTCTCGAAATTCACAAGAAAATGTAAATTTTCTAAGATTTTAACAAAAATTTATAAGCTTCTTAAGAATCGTAATAGATTTTAAGAAAAAATGTTGTTTCAAGGTTCCTGAAAAAAATTTTAATGGTTTAGATATTAATTTCAAAGATTAATATCAAGATTTAAAAATATTTTAAAAATTTCAAAAACTATACATTTTTAATGATTTAATCAAATCAATAATCTTCTTCTAAATTTTGAAAGATTTTAATAAAGAAATATGGTTTTAAGATTCTCGGATATATTTTATATAATTTAGGTTTCAATTTCAAAGATTAATATCAAGTTTTAAAAATATTTTTTTAAATTCAAAAGAAAATGTAAATTTTTAAAGATTTTATAAAAATCTATAAAATTCTTAAGAATCTTCAAAGATTCTAAGAAAAATGTCGGGTTTTAAGATTCCTAGGGAAATTTTTAATGATTTAGGTTTTAATTTCAAATATTAATATCAAGATTTAAAAATAATTCAAAAAATTTTACAAAATGTAAAATTTTAAGGATTTTAAACAAATCTAGAAGATTCTTAAGAATTTTAAAATATTTTAAGAAAACAAATCTTGTTTCAAGATTTCTGGGGAAATTTGTAATGATAGAGGTTTTAATTTTAAAGATTAATATCAGGTTTAAAAAATATTTTAAAAATTGAAAAAAAAATTTGTAAAAATTTCGAAAAATCAATAAACTTCTCAATAATTTCAAAATATTTTAAGAACAAGAATCTTGTTTGAAGATTTCAGGGGAACTTTTTGATGATTTAGGTTTTAATTAAAAATATTAATATCAAGATCTAAAAATATTTCAAAACATTCAAACCAAAGTGTGATTTTTTGTAATTTAAAAAAAAATCTATGCACATTTTGAAACAAAATTTCTCACCCAGAAATATATATTTGATCAATTATTGTTATTTTAAACTAATAAGATAGTTTAAGAAAACTTTAAAAATTAATCAAACTTTTCACTGGCAAAAATATTTTATTATTTCAGCTTCATTAAATAAATAATATTTATTAAAATCCGGAAATTTTCTACTTTGGATATTTTATAATTTACTAATTTTTTGGTGGAAATTTTCAAAATTGAAAACAGTTTTATTTTCACAGACTTACAATTCAAAATTCTACAATTTTGAAGATATAAAATTGAAAATTGTTTCTAAAATTATGCGTCTAAACAATACGTGGCATTATTAAGCCAGCGAATACTATAACGAAAAAAATATGAATAATGTTACAAATTATTGTTAATTTATTTATAAAATTAATATTATAATTAAAATATGTAATGCTGATAATAATTTTTATTTAATGCCACGTAGTTTGGTTACAAGCAATATTTATTCATTTATTTTACAAATAAATCCAACACCATACAACAATAATAAGATTATATATTAATTAATTTAACAATAATGGTATATAATTATATTTTAGAAAATCAGAAGTCGTCATATATTATTCTTTAAGTCCTCTTGCAACATTTTTTTACTTGCTTCCATTTTCTTGGCTCTGAAAATAAAATGAATATCTCTTTAGAAAAATTAATTTTAAGAGAAAACCTAAAAATATTTTAAAACATTACAAATGATTTCCTAAAATTTCGAAAAATATTCATAGAAAAATTATTATTAATTCGAAAATATCAATTTTAAGATTTAATAAGATTTTTAAACATTTCAAAAGACTTGCATTAATTGTAAACAAAAAATCCTTTCAATTTTTCACAATTTGAAAGAATCTAAGCAAAAGAACTAGAATTATTTTTAAAGATATTTTAAAGTTTTCAAAAGGGTTGAAAATAATTCAAAATTTGAAGTAATTACAAATTTTTCAAACGAAATTTAGATTTTTAAATATTTTCCTGTGAAATTTTTTAAAGAATTTCTGTTAGGAACAATTAATTTTTTTAATTTTAATTGTGTTCACAGTTCTAAAAGATTTCTCAAAATGTTGAACAAATCTAAAAGATTTGAGGGAGATTTTTTCAATTTTTTCGAATTTAAAAGAATTTGAGTAAAAGCTAGAATTAGTTTCAAAGATATTTTAAATATTTTGAAATATTTAAAAAGTAATTGATAATTTAAAATTATTTCAACAAATTTTGTTTCACAAAATGTAAATCTTTGAAAATTTTGAAACAAAGTTTAAAAGCACTTTGAAGCTCTTTGGAGGTTTTTGCAAAATTTAAAAGAATTTAAAAAATAACTATAATTATTTTTAATGATATTTTAAAGTTGTGAAAAGATTAAAAAAATAAGGTAAAATTTTAAAAGATTTCAACAAATTTTTAACAAAATGTAAATTTTTGAATATATCAAAATGATATCTTAAAGTGTTTTAAGAATTTTAAGAGGTTTTAAGATAATGTTAAAATTTTCTTCAGATTCTTGTGCACTTTATAAACGAGTTTTCATTTTGCGTAATTAATTTTTAAGGAAATTAAATTTTTTTGGAAAGAATGAAAAGATTTCTAAAAGTGTCAAAAAATCATTTTGCAAAATTTCAATAATAGTTAGAAATTTTATGAGATTTTCAAAAATTTTAAGCAAAATTAGTTTTTGGAAGATTTCAAGAAAAAAGCTGAAGCTTTCTAAGATTTTTGAAACGTTTCAAGAAAATCAAAAAACCTTTCTTAAGATTTCTGGGACAATTTTTAATGATTTTTTTACTGTTATATTAGAATGCTAAGCCTGAAAAAAATTTGAACATAAAAAGACAGTTTGAAAGTTTGAAATATCGTCTTTTCTAATTAAAAATAAAAAAAAGTCTTGGGTAAAAATTAAGATTTTTAGGATGAAAATTCGAATTTTTTCTAGGGAATTTACCTTTTTAATTTGAAAATTCAAAATTTTGGTTAAAATTGTTTTCCTATCTCGACTAAGAGATCTTTCCTGTTTGAAAATTTTACACTTGCGTTAAAAATGTATCTCTTCTTTATTTCAAATTTAAACTTTTTTTTAAAGATTCATCTACGTGGTTAAAATTTAATTTACTTTGGTAAATATTTATTATATTAATAATTTTTTCTTACAGCATTAAATGGAATTTTAATGATTTCAAATTAAATAAAATACAAGAAGAATGCCGTCTTAATAATATTTTCGTTAAGAATTCATCTGTTTGGCGAAATATTAAAATAGTTAGTTAAAAATTATTCTTTGTTGTTGAAATTTTTGTTGAACGTTTCTAAAACCTTCAGAAATCTTTTAAAATTTTCTTAGTAATCTTACGAAAATCATATATACTTATTCCCTTAAACGAATTGGATCGGAGTAGAATAGAATAGACTAGAATAGTAGCGAACAATAACAAATAATAGCAAATAATAGAAAATAATAGCTTATATAGGGATGGGATGGGATGGGATGGGATGCGATGGTATGGGATGAGCGGGGAGGGTATAAAGAGGGTGGGAAGGGGATGGGGTGGGATGGAATGGGATGGGATGGGATGGGATGGAACGGGATGGAACTGGATGGAACTGGATGGGATGGGATGGGATGGGATGGGATGGGATGGGATGGGATGGGATCTGAGCTGAGCGGAGGGGATGGCATGGGAG
>JAWWLR010000034.1:102266859-102284505 GCA_035041075.1 Acraspis erinacei | reverse complement strand
TTTTTTAAACATCAGGTTCAGCCGGAATCGTATATTGAACCCAAAAATGTACCTTTTACCTATGAGAGAGCACACTCATTTTATTTCGAATTTATATAGGTAATAGTTTAAACAATATAATTTTTAAAAAAATATTCTCCTACGATAAGAAGTTTCTTAAATTAGCATTTGTTTATTTTAAAATGAATTATTTATAAAAAATAACAATTTTGTTATGTCAATCAATTTTATTATGTTCTTCTATTATTTTTAAACATGCAAACCAATTTTTGCTGAGATTCATAAATTATTCTCTGAAATATCGCGATTTAAAAAAAATTCTTGTATAAAGATATTCCATCATGATACAATAACAAAAAATTTTATAAACAAATTATTTGTTGAAAATGTGTTTTCTATCATTTTCAATAATGTAACGTTTTTTTAATTTATATTGCAAGACATTTTAATGGAAACAATATTTTAATGAAAAAAAATTCTCTTGAGACTATTCTTGTTAATATTATAAACAAATGCATTATTCAGGCATTTGTCGTTAGAAAAATTCGTTTTTTCGATGTTAATTTTTTTAAATTAGAAACCTTATGATGATTTCAGAAAAATTCATAATTTCTTGATTTTTTTTAACAAATTTAATAAACAAATGCATTATTTGGGCATTCGTTGACTTAAAAATTCGCATATATTATTGTATTCAAACCCTCTTGTGTTTGCCAACTGTAAGTATCGAATAAAAAAAATAACCTTTTTCTGATATTAAAACGACAGACTTTGAAAAAAATAGTTTTTACGTCGAAAAATGCCCGAATAATGCATTTTTAAATTAAATTTGTTTAACAAAAACATCAAATTAATCAACTGATTATGAGTGTTACTGAAATTATCGTAAAGTTCCCAATTAAAGGACCGACATTGAGAAAAACGAGTTTTTCCGTCGACGAATGCACAAACAATGCATTTGTTTATTAAATTTGTTTAAAAAATCATAAAATTTATGAACTATTTATGAATATTGCTGAAATTAAGCTGAAGTTCTCAATTCAAAAAACTGACAATGAAAAAAAACGAATTTTTACGTCGATAAATGCCTGAATAATGCATTTTTTAAATTGAATGTGTTTAACAAAAACACAAAATTAATCAACTAATTATGAATCTTACTGAAATTACTGTAAAGTTCACAATTAAAAGGACTGACATTGGAAAAAATATGAATTTTTGGTCAACAGATGCCCGAATAATGCATTTGTTTATTAAATTTGTAAAAAAAATAAAATTTATGAACTAATTATGAATGTTGCTAAAATTAGCCTGAAGTTCCCATTTCAAAGGACTGACATTGAAAAAAAACTAGTTTTTCCGTCAAGTAATGCCCAAATAATGCATTTGTTTATTAAATTTGTTTTTAAAAAAACATAAAATTTATCCAGAAATTATGAATGTTTCTGAAATTATCATGAGGCTCCTAATTAAAAAAAATTAAAATCGAAAAAACGATTTTTCCGGACACCAAATGCCCAAATAGTGCATTTGTTTAAAAAAATCATAAAATTTATCAAAAAATTATGCATTTTTTCTGAAATTATAATGAAGTTCGTAATTTTTAAAAATTGACATAGAAAAAAACGAATTTTTTTGACGAAAAATGGCTGAATAATGCATTTGTTTATTAAATTTGTTTTAAAAAATCATAAAATTTATCAAAAAATTATTAATTTTTCTGAAATTATCAAGAGGTTCCTAATTTTAAAAAATTTACATCGAAAAAGACGAATTTTTCTTACGATAAATGCCAGAATAATGCATTTGTTTATTAAATTTGTTTATTATTAACAAGAATGGTTTTCAGATACATTTTTGTCATTAAAATATTGTTTCCATTCAAATTTCGTGCCACATAAGTTTAAAAAAAGCGTTAAATCATTCAAAATGATTGAAAACACATGTTCAACAAATAATTTGTTTATAGCATTTTGTTTTGTTTATTGTACCATGATGAAATATTTTTATCTAATGTACATCTATAAAATGTCAACGATTACAACAATTTTGCTATTATTGGTGAGCATCGGGAACGTCAACTAGAAAAAATTGCCATTTTTTTCTTCATATTTATTTATTTATAAAAAATGGCATAACTAAATTAAAAATCAGCCTCGACAACTTTCTTTGAAATTTTATCAGCTTTAAAAAAATCCAAATCGGTCGACAGTTTCAGGCGGAATCGTATTTTGAAACAAAAAATGTACTTTTTCTCCATTTGTTTATTGCAAAATTAATTATTTATAACAAATAACAATTTTGTTAGGTCAATCATATTTTATTATGTTCTTATATTATTTTTAAAGAAGCAAACCAATTTTTGTTGAGATTCATAAATTATTCGCTGAATTATCGCGATTTAAAAAAAGTCTTGAAAATGTTCATTTGTTTATAACATTTTGAAAAATTGAAATGTAAAAAAAACTATTTTAGGGTATTAATTTTAACCTATACAGCTTACAAAATATCCTAAAAGATTTATGAAAATCGACCGGTCGATTTTTAGTGGCCCACTTCAGGAATTTTGACTCAATAATAATGGTACAATTTCTTTTGTTATTTTCTCTAAAAGATATTTTTTTCTGATTAAAAAATATCAATTTGCGGGATATTAAACAATATTAACCATAAATAAATAACTTGTACATTTCAGATTTTAAATAAAAAAATTCTCAGCATGTTTTAATTAATTTTTATTCAATATTTCCTTTTCAATCTAAACCGTGTTCTCCTTCACGCGTCTTGAACTTAAAAGAGGACAAATTCATCTAATAGTCTACTCACTATACAAATGCTCAGTTAAAAAAATGAAAATAAATAGGAATAAAATAAGCATCAAATTATAAAAATTTATAATAACAAAAATGTAATTGAAAAAATAAAATGAATAAAAAAATAAAATAAAAGTTTAAAAAATAAATTGAAAATTTTGCTCAGAAAATATTAATTTTCCACTGCTCTTTTTTGTTTGCTGAGATGCAGTTTTTTTGGCATAATTTACCTCGCCTCTTAGAGCTTACCTCGTTTGAGTAAACTGTAAACGAATTCACGATTTGGTAGAATACTCGTTCCTTTATCTTTTATATTCTCTCTCAAACGGTCAAATTTTGGGGACAACAATATCATTTGGTGACCGACTGATGAAGTGGAACAAGATTCCTGCGTGGGTTCGCGACAAGATTTGCCAAAAAAAGCAACGAAATATTATCATTTTTACCACCGTTCCAAATCCGAGTTGTAAAATTGCTTTTCTGCAATTTCTCTTTTTAGGGGTCATTAAAAAAAGGAGAGGAAGCGAGGAAGCGTCCATCAAATTTAAGTGACGTCATTTTTAAGGATTTTTGACTTGCCCCTTCCTCTTTTAATAATTTTTCACATTTCGACAACCCCCCCCCCACCCCTTCCAATTTATAAATGCGAAGTATAAATCTAATTTTATTTAATCGCGAATCAAACATCGAATATTATCGTTAAGTTAAATTTTTGAATCTAGTATGATTGATTTTTTCCACTGTTTTAAAAAAATTCCTGCTTTTGTCTTTTTTTCGCTTTAAGAATTTTTGGAAATTTTGTTGAAAAATCATTTCATTTTTCGTTAAAAATTAATTTTTCAACTGAAAATTTACTTATTCTATTTTTGGGTTCAAAATTTATTATTTTCAATGTGAAATTAATCTTTTTTAGTTAAAAATTCGTGTTTTGTTGATAATTAATTTTTTTGTAGAAAAATATCTTCTTAATTAACTTATATACTTTTTTGTTAAAAATGCAACGTCTTGGTTGAATGTTGAAATCTTTTTTTGAAAATAGATTTTTTTTACGAAGATTCATAATTTAAGATGAAAATTCATCTCTTTGGTTGAAAATTTAAATATCTTATTGAAAATTCGTATTTATTATTTAAAAAGTCTACCATTATATTTTTGGATCGGAATTAATTTATTTTTTCTATAAATTGCATACTATTTGGTATAAAATCTAACTATTTTATTGAAAAATCTTTTCATTTTTGGTTGAAGATTATCTTTTTTATTGAAAATTTCACGATTTTATTTTTGGTTGTATCTTTACCATTACTAATTTGAAATAAACTTTTTTTGTTGGAATTTCAAGTACTTAATTTATAATTAATCTGTTTTTTATAATATATCTTATTGATTAAAAAATTTACTTTTTTGTTTAAAATTCAACGTTTTGGTTGAATGTTAGGAAATATTTTTGAAAATTAGTTTTTTTATGAAGATTTATAGTTTCATATCAAAATTTATTTCTTTGGTTGGAAACATAACTACTTTATAGAAAATTTTTATTCCCTTTTTGAGAAGTCTACAAGTATATTTTTAGATTTAAATTAATCTCGTTTCGTTAAAAATTCTACACTTTTTACATAAACATTTTAAATTAACAAATTGATCAATTTAGATGAAAATTCATCTCTATGGTAGAAAATTGACCTCTTTTCTGAAAATTATTTTTTTTTGTTAAAAATTAATTTTTTATAAAAAAATATAACCATTGTATTTTTCGTTTAAGATTCATATTGTAAATAGAAAATTGATTTTTCTTGGTTGACAAATCAAATTTGTTGTATGAAATTAATCTTTTTGGCAATAAAATTCAACAATTCGGTAGAAAATCTAAGAATTTAATTGAAAATCAGTGTTCATGTTAAAAATTCATATTTTCGGTTGAAAATGCAACTACTTTCGTAAACAATTAAACTATTTAATTAAAAATTAAATAATTTGTTTAAATATTTGCTATTTTATTGAACTATTTTGTCGCACATTCGTTTTTTATTGTTGATAAAAGTTAATGTTATTATCTTAATCTAATAAATATTCTAATATTTCGATAAAACTTTAATTACTAGGTAGAAAATACAACTATTTTTTTAAAAAGTCAACTACTTTTTTATGTAAAAAATTTGTATTTTAGCAAAAAATTTAACTATTTCGATAAAAATTTGTTGTTTTTTTCGTTGAAAATCAATTTTTTCTCTCAAAATTTATAAAAACCATGTTTGGATTTAAAAACTTAGCTCCTTTAGTTGAAAATTCAAGGATTTTTTTGAAAATTCATATTTCCTGATTTAAAATGATCATTTTTGTTAAATGTTCTTCTTTCAGGTTTAAAAGTCAACTGTTTCTTTTCTAATTGAATTTGTAGGTTTTTGTCCAAAATTAATCTATTTAGAGAACAGAACTATTCTATTAAAAAAATTTTCTTTCATCGTTTAGTTCAATTCTTACTTATTAAAGAACCTACTATTATATTTTTGGACTCAAATTCGTAAAATTTAACTAATTTGTTAAAAAATTGTTTTCTTTGATTAAAAATTAATTATCTTTTACTTTTGGGAATTAGAAATTCCATTTTGGTTAAAAGCTATCTTTTTGGTCAAAAATTAAACTTTGTTGATAAAAATCATACCCTTTTGATTAAAAATTCATCTTTTATTGTAAATGAAGCTTTTGCGTTTAAAATCAATTCCTTTTAGTAGACAATTCATTTTTTTTTAATTTAATTATTTTGTTCAAAATTCGTCTATTTTACATAATTCGTTAAAAATTGGTCTTTTTGGACATTTAACCATTCTAGTTCAAAATTTATTATTTCAGTAAAAAATTTATTTCTTTGGTTGTAACTTTAATTATTTTGTTTAAAAACCGTCTATTTTACGTAATTCGTTGAAAATTTGTTTTTTGGAAATTTAACCATTCTAGTTGAAGATTCATTATTTTAGTCGAAAACTCATCTTTTTGATTGAAAAGTTCATTATTTAGTTGAAAAATCGTATTTTTTGAAATTGAACCATTCTAGTTGAAGATTCATAATTTTATTCGAAAAACTTATTTTTGGTTGAAAATTTAATTATCTGGTTGAAAATTCGTCTTTTTGGAAATTTAACAATTCTAGTTGAAGATTCATCATTTTAATTAAAGATTTATCTTTTTATTTGTGACTTTAACTATTTTGTGGAAAATTCATCTTTTAAAAATTTAACTGTTATAGTTGAAGATTCATCATATTATTCGAAAAACTTATTTTTTGTTGAAAATTTCATTATTTTGATGCAAATTCGTCTTTTTTTGAAAATTTAACCATTCTAGTTAAAGATTCATCATTTTAGTCGAAAAACTTATTTTTTGGTTGAAAATTTAATTCTTTTTTTTTAAAACTCGTCTTTTTTGGAAATTTAATAATTCTAGTTGAAGATTCATCATTTGAATTGAAAAATTATCTCTTGGTTTGTGACTTTAACTGTTCTAGTTAAAGATTCATCATTTTAGTAGATCATTCATTTTTTTTCCTTTTTTTTTTGAAAATTTAATTATTTTGTTGATAATTCCTGTATTTCATATACAGTTGAAGATTCATTATTTTAATTAACAATTAATTTTTTTAAATTTAATTATTTTGTTGAAACTTTGTCTGTTTTCGGACTTTGTTGGAAATTCTCGTATTTTGTTTGTAAATTTGTCTTTTTGGAAACTTAACAATTCTAGTTCAAGATTCATAATTTTAATTGAAAGTTTATCTCTTTGTTTGTGACTTTAACTATTTTGTGGAAAACTAATCTTTTTCAAAAATTTAACTGTTCTAGTTGAAGATTCATCATTTAAGTAGATAATTCATTCTTTTACTTTTTTTTGAAAATTTAATTATTTTGTTGACAACTCCTGTATTTTATATACTTTTTTGAATTTTTTTTCCTTTTTGGAAATCTTACCATTATTTTGTAGAGGATTCTTCTTTTTGGATATTTAACTTTTCTAGTTGAAGATTCATTATTTTAGTTAACAATTAATTTTCTTAATTTAATTGTTTTCTTGAAAATTTGTCTGTTTTACAGATTTCTTTGAAAATGCTTGTATTTTGTTTGTAACTTTGTCTTTTTGGAAATTGAACTATTCTGGTTGAAGATTGATTATTTTACTGGAAAATTCCTTTTTCTTGTTGACAAGTGAATTATGTTATTGAAAATTCGTCTATTTTATACACTTTGTTAAAAACTCGTCCTTTTAGGAAATTTATCTATTCTATTTGAAGATTCATCATTATAGTCGAAAACTCATATTTTTTTGCTTGAAAACTTCATTATTTACTTGAAAATTCGTATTTTTCGTTAATTTAACCATTCTAGTTGAAGATTTATCATTTTAGATGAAAATTCATCTCTTTGGTTGTTAATTTAACTATTTTCTGCAAAATTCGTTTTATTTGAAAATTCAACCATTCTAGTTGAAGATTCATCATATTAATAGAATTTTTTTTAGCAAATTGAATTATTTGATTGACATTGTGTCTATTTTTTATACTTTGTTGAAAATTCGTCTTTTTGGAAATTGAACCATTCTGGTCGAAGAGTCATCATTTTAAACGAAAACACATTTTTTTGTTGTTGAAAATTTCATTATTTTGTTGAAAATTGGTCTATTTTACATACTTCGTTAAAAGTTCGTCTTTTTGAAAATTTAACCATTCTAGTTGAAGATTGTTCATTTTAGTCGAAAAACTTATTTTTAGGTGGCAATTTAATTATTTTGTTTAAAAATGGTATTTTTTGGAAATTTAACAATTCTATTTGAAGATTCATCATTTTAATTGAAAATTTTTCACTTTGTTTGTGACTATCTATTTTGGGGAAAATGCATCTTTTTCAAAATTTAACTGTTCCAGTTGAAGAATCGTGATTTTAGTAGATAATTGATTTTTTTACTTTTTTTTTGTTTGAAAATTTAATTATTTTGTTGAAAATCCGTCTTTTTTGGAAATTGAACCATTCTGGTCGAAGAATCCACATTTTAGTCGAAAACACATTTTGTTGTTGTTGAAAATTTCAGTATTTTGTTGAAAGTTCGTCTATTTTACATACTTCATTAAAAATTCTTTTTTTTTTTTGAAATTCAACTATTCTAGATGAAGATTCATCATTTTATTCGAAAAACTTATTTTTGGTTGAAAATTTAATTATTTTGTTGAAAATTCCTCTATTTTTCATACTTTGTTAAAAATTCGCCTTGTTGGAAATTTAACCATTCTAGTTGAAGATTCATCATTTTAGTAAACAATTCATTTTTCTGTTGCTGAAAATTTAATTATTTTGTTGAAACTTCGTCTATGTTACGTAATTCGTTGAATTTTTTTTTTTTTTTTAAATTTAACCATTCTAGTTGAAGATTCATTATTGTAGTCGAAAACTCATCTTTTTGATTGAAAAGTTCATTATTTAGTTGAAAAATATTATTTTTTTAAATTGAACCATTCTAGGTGGAGATTCATTATTTTATTCGAAGAACTTATTTTTGGTTGAAAATTTAATTATTTTGTTGAAAATTCGTCCTTTTTGGAAATTTAACAATTCTAGTTGAAGTTTCATCATTTTAATTGAAGATTTATCTCTTTGTTTGTGACTTTAACTATTTTGTGGAAAATTCATCTTTTTTTAAATTTAACTGTTCTAGTTGAAGTTTCATCATTTTAGTAAATAGTTCATTTTTTTGTTTTTGAAAATTTAATTATTTTGTTGAAACTTCGTCTATGTTACGTTATTTGTTGAAAATTGGTGTTTTTGGAAATTTAACCATTCTAGTTGAAGATTCATTATTTTAGTCGAAAACTCATATTTTTGTTTGAAAAGTTCATTATTTAGTTGAAAAACCGTATTTTTTTGAAATTGAACAATTCTAGTTGAAGATTCATCATTTTAATTAAAGATTTATCTTTTTGTTTGTGACTTTAAATATTTTGTGGAAAATTCATTTTTTAAAAATTTAACTGTTCTAGTTGAAGATTCATCATTTTAGTAGATAATTAATTTTTTTACTTTTTTTTAAATTTAATTATGTTGTTGATAATTCCTGTATTTAATATACTTTGTTGAAAATTTGTCCTTTTCGGAAATTTTACCATTCTTTTGTAGAGAATTCTTCTTTTTGGAAATGTAAGTGTTCTAGTTGAAGATTCATTATTTAAGTTTACAATTCATTTTTTTTAAATTTAATTGTTTTGTTGGAAACTTGTCTGTTTTACAGACTTCTTTGAAAATTCGTCTTTTTATAGAAAATTAATTTCTTTTGTTAAAAATGCATCTATTTGGATCAGCATTCTACCCATATAGCTGATCAATCTCTCTAGCAATCACCCCAGGCGAAGAGTCTTACAAAGTCATCACATGTCTTAGATCACACAAAAAAAGACAAATTGACTCATAATCCCATATGAGGACTAATACTCTTTACTCCATTTACATCCTCTAAGTGAAACTGTCCACGTGGACTCATTAGTATTCAAGATGATATCAGAAAAAGTGTTTTTTGTCAATTTCTCTGTCTTTCTTTCCCAATAAGAGTGCGATAAATTGGTTCCTTGTTTTCCTCCACTTCATGGTGAAGACGAACTCTATAACTCTTATGGCATCTTGTTGGACACGTGTGATATCAGAAAGCGGATGCAGGTCCTAACGACCAAACTATATCCTGAATGGGGTGGGCGCGTGCCACAGGGTGAATTTCATTGGCGTATGTATCAGGGGCCTTTGAAAAATTAGGCGACGTTATTTTGATTTTTGACCCCCCCCCCGACCCGCAACGTTGATGAATGTTTTATTTCAAAACGACGAATGTTTAAAAAAAAGAGTCGAATTTTTGAACGGGAACGATTATTTTTTAATAAAATTGTAGAATTTTCAAAAAATTATTTAAATTTTTAACAAAATGGTTTAATTTTTAAACAAATCGTTGAATTTTTACTCTGCAAAGATGCATTTTCAATTAGGAAAGATGTCAACCAATACAGTTGAATTTTAAAACAAATATACGTCCCACCACAAAGTTGAAGTTTTAACTTAAAAAAATATAAGTTTTGTAATAAAAATGAATTTTTTCACGTTTCTGTTTATAAAAGTAATTTTAAACAAAAAAGAACGAATTTTCAAAAATCTGAAATGAGATCAAACACAAAACGACTAATTAACAAAAACTGGAATTCTTAACAAAACTGATTTAACAAAGTAGTCCAAATTTCATGCCAGTAGTTTAATTTTTATTTAAAAAATTATTTTTTTTAAAGAAGATTGATGTAGCTGTTTAATATTGTACTCAAAAAAAGTCTGGTTAAATCAACCAGAATTCTGGTTAGATTAACCACAAAATCTGGTTCATTCAACCATATTTCTGGTTATTCTAACCAGAAAAGGTGGTAAGGGCATATTTAACCAGAATTCTGGTTGATTTAACCAGACATTTTTTTGAGTGTATTATTTTGTAACTAAGAAAGATAAATTTTCAACAAAGTATATGAATTTTTAACGAAATTGTTGATTGTAAAAGGAAAATATGAATATTTAAACAAAAATTAAATTTTCCTAAAAAATAGTCAAATTTTCAAATACATAATTTAATTTTAATTTTTAACCTGAAAATGTGAATTTTCAAGAGAAATGTTAATTTAAAAACGAGAGCAAAAAAGGACAAATTTACAAAAAAAATACATTAATTTTAAACCAGTAATGGTATGAATGTTTAATAAAATAGGTATAATTTCAAAAACTTAAACAAATATGAATTCTCAATGAAAAATTTAACAGCGTAATTTTTCACTAAAAGTGATCAATTTCTTTACCAATCCCTTTACCAGGGTACAAAAAAATTATACGTCCTCGTTTTGGGCATTTTTAATTCTCAACTGTAATTTCCAAGAAAATGCCTTTTCTGAACTCCTGGAAATGGGATTGGTCTTGAGTGAGGGGCAACGAATTTGGGCTAAATCCCTCTCGAGATTGCCCCTTTTCCAGGGGCTAAAAAATCAACTAAATCCACGAACCTTTCTACAGTCTCAGCTATAAAATTCCCAAAGTATGTTTTGTTTGCCTCTGGAAAAGGGGTTCAGCGTGAGTGGTGGAAGAGGGTTTGGAATACATCCCCGTCCCCCGGCTCATGGTGAATCCCTTTTATAAGGCCTAAAAGATCAAAATTCCAGTTTTGGGCATCTTAAACCCTTACCTTAAAATGCCTCACAAGAAATTCGAAGTTTGTTTTAGGCCCCTGGAAAAGGTTCTCGAAATGAATGGGATGAGAGGGTGTAGCCCACATCCCTGGCGAGATTGTGGAAAAAATAATATTTATAAAAATTAAAAAAATTTAATAACATTATTATTATTATTAATTTGGGCTAATAATCATTTTGGAACTTTTAATTACGATGCAAAAGTAGCTCCAAGAATTCCGAACCCCTTTTCCAGGGTCCAAGGAAACAAACTAAATTCTGAAAGCTTTCTACATTCTCTGCTTTAAAATTCCCAAAGCGTGATTTTTTTAGGCCCCTGGAAAAGGGATTTAGCATGACTGGATGGAGCGGGGGTAGGGCACATACCCTCCCTTGACTTCTGCTAAATCCCTTTTTCAGGGCCTAAAAAAATTACACTTCTCAGATGTGGACATTTTAAATCTATACACTTTGAAATTTCCCGCAAAAATTGCGAGTCTTTGGGCCCCTAGAAAAGGGGTTCGGCGTAGGTGGGGGTGAGGGGAGTGGGTGTAGGCCACATCCCTTTAACTCTTCAGAATATAAGTCAACTCATTTACCCACCCATTTCAAGGTCACAATTCTAAAATTAATTAATACTTCACGAAATTTGTTACATTATTTAAATAAAAATGAGAAAATTGATTTTTGTTATTTTTCTTACAAAATATCAAGTTTGAGGTATAAATGTAGAGATAAAAAAAATATACACTCCAATGAAAATTTACATACTGACTACGCCAGTGTAGAAATTTAATGCGGGGGAGAGATTGCATGCGTATGTGCATGTGTGTCCCCTGCTACCCGGAAGACACGACAGCCGAGATTCATACAATGGTGCCGCAGAAGCTTAAAGACTCAAAGTAAGGTTCCTTAAATTTCAAGCTTCAGAAAAAGTTTCACTTGCGCCCTTTTCTCATCTTCCTGTATTTTATTACTGAAATAAGTCAAATTCATTTAAATTGACATCAAAATAAAGCAAATACACTATATTTGACCTCGAAATGTTTTTAATTCGTCTGAAATGGCCTTGAAATAATTTCAACATGCTTGAATTGACGTTTAAATAATTTGAATTTACTTGGATTGGCTTTTAATTAGGTTAAATTTAGTTGAATTAAACTCCTAAACTCACTTGAGTTGGCATTGAAACAATTTAATCACACAATAATTGACCTCAAAATGTTTTTAAATTCTTTGAATTGACTTCGAAATATATTAAATGCATTTGAATTCACCTTGAAATATGTAGTAAAAGTACACAATAATAAACCTCTTAATATATTGAATTCATTTGAATCGACCTCGAAATATTCTGAATTCGTTTCTATGGGATCGTCCATATATTAAGTAACACATTTTTCTTTTCTTTATATCGTTGTGTCCTTTTCAACTACATTAAAATTGTATTCTCGTCTTTATTTAAACAACAGAAAATCGTGTTACGTAATATATGGATGGTCCCTATTGACCTCGAAATAATATGAATATTGTTTAATTGACCTTTAAATAAGTTAAATTTAGTTCAATTAAACATACTAAACTCGAATTTGTCATGAATGTGGATAAACTCACTTGAGTGGACATACAAATAGTATACTTATACTAGAAAGGAACTCGAAACATGATGAATTCGTCTGAATAGACCTCGAAATGTGTTAAATTCACTTTAATTGACATCGAAATAGATTGAATTTATTTAAATTGACCTTAAAATAATTTGAATATGATTGAAATGACCTTTAAATAGGTTAAATTTAGTTGAATTAAAGAAACTAAACTCAAATTCGTCATGAATTTAGTTAAATTCATTTGAGTTATCATTGAAATAGTGTAACTACACTAGAAAAGATCTAGAAATATTGTTTATTTCGTTCCAAATGACTTTGAAATGTTGAGAATTTGTTTTAATTGACCTTGAAATATTATGAAAATGCTTAGATTAACATTCAGGTACTATGAATATGCACTCGAAGTAGTATAAGTACACAAGAATACACCTCGAAATACTTTAATTTTTTTTAAATTGACCTTTAAATAATATAAATATCACTTGATTGACATTAAGATAATTTGAATATGCTTCAGTTAAGCTTTAAATAAGTTAAATTTAGTTGAATTTAGCAGACCAAACTCGAATTCGTCATGAATCTGGTTAAATATACTTAAGATTCGTTTAAATTGACCTCGAATAATTTTGAATTCATTTGAATTGGTATTGGAATAATATGAATATGTCTGAATTGACCTAGAAATATGTTGAATTTATTGGAATTGACCTTCAAAATTCGGTTTAAATGTTTTTTGAAAATAAAAGTATTTGGTTAAAACTAAACTTTTTTATGGAAAATTCTTATTTTCGGCTTGAAGCTTCGTTTTTTCTTTTTCGGATAAAAATGAAACTATTAGTATAAAAATTAAACTCTTTCATTTGAAAATTCTGCTACTTGTTTTTTTGAGATTTTCATGATTTGGTTGAAAATACATATTTTTTATTGAAAATTCGTCTTTCGGTCTTTAAATCAACTGCTTTTTCAATAAAATGAAAATCTTTTTCAGTTTAAATTTTAATTATCACATTTCATGTTCAGTATTTAACTTTATTATTTTTTAGTTCATTTAAAATCAATTTTTTAAATAAAAAATTTAACTATTCCATTTTTAGTTGAAAATGTATCTTTTTTAGTTGAAGATACAAATTCTTGGCTAAAAACTTACATTTTTCAGTTAAGAATTGTATTTCTTTAAAAGTTCACCAATTTTGTAAGAAATTTAACTTTTTGGTTGAGAATTTAACTATTTAAAAAAAATGTAGTTTTTGTTGTTGAAACTCAATTTTTTTAAACTAAAATTTCAGTTATTCCATTTTAAGTTGAATATTTATCTTTTTTAGTTGAAGACAACTATATGAATGAAAAATTATATTTTTATGTTGAAGATTCATCTATTTGGTTAAAATTTCGTTTATTTAGTTGAAAATTAAAATTTTTTGTTACGAATTTAACTATTTAAAAAGAATCATTTTTCTTCTTGGCTGAAAATCTTTTTGTTGAATTAAAAATTCAGCACTTCCATTTTAGTTATTAATTTCTTTTTTGTTTTAATTAAAGATTCAACTGATTGTATGAAAACTAACAGTTTTCTGTTAATAATATAAATTGAATAAATTTTATTTAAAAAAAATGATTCCCATAAGTTGGCTTGTGAATCGCAAAACAATTAATTACGCCTCCCTCATACACAGGCAATATAGGTTCCATACATTTACATATTTTCAAATAAAATAAAAGAAAGGAAGGAATAATGAAGAATGCAGAAAGGACGTATATACGCTGAAAAGTTTTGCTGTGTGATTCTTTTACGGTTTCACAGATACAACTAAAAACTTTCTCCAGGTGTACAAAGAAGGTGGACCTCCTTCGTCTGGTTTCGCAGTTCGCACCCACATACACCTTCAGTTAAGATCAAACTGATCTCAAGGCGTATGGGATCTCACTGATCTCTGTAATCTCTCCGGCATCGACACATCACTTCTTCTCAGGCAAGAGTGATTCACGATTGTAAATCACTTCCAGATCCTAATTATTATATCCCATCCAAAATCAAGTTTCTCCAGCTTACAGTGCCAGAAATGTATTGTTCTTCTTTAAAATATTAAAAAACCTGCTGAAAAAATTAGCAGGGTTTAAAAAAAACAAATTTCGACGCTTCATTCTATACCGATCTACGCCTCGTTTTGACGGTGTACCGCTCCACGCCTCTTTTTGACGGTGTACCGCTCCACGCCTCGTTTTGACGGTGTACCGCTCCACGCCTCGTTTTGGCGATCTACAGCGCCACAAAACTTTTGAGCAGTGCACCGTCTAAACGAGGCTAGGAGCGGTATGGAATCGAGGCTTCGGCATAATACTGTTCAATCTTTTTCTGCCTTTCCAATTTTTAGAATTTCCATTGCATTTCTATCAAACTGAGAGGGAAACAAGTTCTGCAAATGTGTTACAGCGGTTATGGATAATTGCGGATTATAGTGGACTATTCTACATTACTTCCACATACAAAATTGAACTTGAACTTGAACTACCTTCTTAAGGATTCATTTTCATTATTGGTTGAAGATTCATAATTTTAGTTGAAAATTAAAAAATGTTGTTAGAAAATATTGTTTATCATTTAGGTTGAAAATTCGCCTAGCTGGTTAAAAATGTATGTACTTTTGTTAATAAATTTTTTATTTGGTACGATAATTAATCTCTTTTGGTAGAAATTGGAGCTCTTTTAGTTAAAAATGCATTTTTTTGAATGATAATTAATCTTTTTCGGTTTAAAATTGAAATTTTTAAAGAAAAAATCGTAGCTTTTATTTTAAAACTTATATCTTTAATCTGCGTTGGTTGAGGATTCAACAATTGTCAGACAACTCGTTTTTTTTTATCCTAAAAATTAATAATTTTGAAATTTTACCGTTTTTATTTTAAAATTCAACAATTTTGTTAAAATTTTTGCTCTTTACTGTTTTTCAAATTGCTTTCTTTAAAAGTATAACCATTTTCTTGAAAATTCGTCTTCTTGATTTTAAAATCAAGCTATTTTCGTTACAACAGCTTTTGGTTAGAAAGGCCACTATTTGAATAAAAAATCATATTTTCTAGTTAAATTTCAACTTTTCTGTTGAAATTTTTGTTCTCTCATGAATGAAAAATATGCCTTCATTGAAATATCAACTACTACATTCTTCGTTGATAATTTATAATTTTTAATTAAAAATTAAACTATTATTTAAAAAATTATTTATCTGTTTGTGAAAAAATCATTATTTTGGGTGAAAAATACATATATTGTTTTCAAAGTTCATCTTTTTGTTTTCAATTCAAGTGGTTTTTATGAAAATTAATTTTTTTTAAATTTTATCTTTCAACTATTACACTGTTTTTCTTTAACATTTTTTAAATAGAAAATTTATAAGTTAAGAATTTAACTACCCCATTTTCAGTTAAAAATTTATCTTTTTTGTTGAAAATTCTACTAAAAAAAAACTTACATTTACAGGTGAAAATTTTTGTATTTTGCAGAAAATCAGACTGTTTGGTGAAAAATTTAACTATTTTGATAAAAAATTGTATCCTTATCTAAAATAATTTTTTAAGCTCAAAATTGAACTATTCGATTTCGAGTTGAAAATCTATCTTTTTATTTGAAGATTCAAATACTGAGTTGAAAAAAGTCGCTGGAAAGTTGAACTACTTTGTTAAAAATTAATTTTCATTATTGATTGAAAATTCATCATTTAAATAAAAAAAATTAGTATTTTGGTTGAAAATTGAACATTATTGTTAAAAAAAGTTGTCTATATTTTAAGTTAAAAATTCGGTGATTTGGTTGAATATTCAACTATTTAATTAAAAATCTGTCCATTTTGTTAAAAGTTGGTCTTTTTTGGAAAAAATCCAATTTTTTGTTAAAATTGCAACTGTTTCGTTTAAAAATATTCTGTTTTGGTTGAGGATTGAATATAAACTATTACATTTTTTGGTAATAATTCATTTTCTTAGGAGAAAAATTAATTTTGTTAACAAAAAATGTAACTTTTTTTTTTTTAATTAATTCTTTGACTAAAAATTTAAAACTTCACATCTCAGTTGATGATTTACCTTCTTGAGTTGATAATTTGAGTTTTATGTTAGAAAATGATTTATTTTGTTAAAAAATTTTGTAGTGGAAAATTAATATTATTGCTTGAAAATTTATATTTTTGGCTGAAAAATGAACTATTTTGTTAAGTAATTGCATCATTTGTTGAGAAAATAGTTTTTTTTTAACCATTTAACAATTTCATTTTTATCGTAAACTTACCTATTTTACTTGAAAATTCAATTATTTTGTTAAACATTGAGGTGTTTCTTAACTAAATTGTTTAAAGAGCATAATTTTAGTTAACAATTTTTCTTATTTTTTAAAATTTAACTATTTTTTTAAACTCGCTTTTTGTGATAGCTCCATTTTTTAAATTAAAAATGTAATTATTCCATTTTTTAGTGAAAAATGATATTTTTTTGTGAAAATTATAAATGCGGTGAAAAAATGAATTATTTTGTTAAAAACTAATTTCTTTGGTTGAAGAAACATGCTTTCAGTCAAAAATTCCTCTCCTCAATTGAGAATTTAATTATCTCATTTTTGGTTAAAAAGTTATATTTTTAAATTGAAAATTTTTCTCTTTGCTTGAAAATTTATATTTTTTACTTCAAAATTCATGTGCATAGTTTGCTGAATATTTTTGTTTCATTAACAATTTAATCTTCTCAGTTAAAAAATCACACTTTTTTTTGTTTAGTTGAATTTAACTGTTTTTTATTTAAAAAGAATTTTTTTTATTATTATAAATGAAAAATTTCTCTGGATTCTATAAAAATAAAAAAATGTTTTTAAATTCTTCTTTTAATTACGCGGGGGGGGGGGGGGTGTACAAAAGATATGTAGTCTGAAATTTGAAAAAATTCAGACCCTGTTCTCAATATAGAAAACCGATGCATCAGCTTCGTTGACAATTTCCTTCCCTTCCTGAAGAGACACCATACG
>JAWWLR010000034.1:102207864-102219289 GCA_035041075.1 Acraspis erinacei | reverse complement strand
TAGACCTCTGTGTATTTTCTTGCCCTATGTCTATTTTCGGGCCCATTTATTTCTTGGGCCCTATATCAGTTTTAGACCCTCTGTTTAATTTGGATCATAGGTCAATTTTTGGGTTTATATGAATTTTGGGTCCTATGTGAGTTTTCGTCCATATATCGGGTTTGAGCCCATGCTGAATTTTTGCCCTATGTCAATTTTGGCCCTCATTTAATTATTGGCCCTATGTATATTTTCGGTCTTAAAATGGGTTTGAGCCCTGTATCAATATTAGGCCCATGCTGAATATGGACCCAATATCAATTTTTAACCCTATATTAATATTTTGCCCTACGTATATCTTCGGGCCTATGTCCATTTTGGGCCACATACCTTTTTTGGCATATATCTATTTTGGGCCTTATATCAGTTTTGGATCCTATTTTTAATTTGAACCCTAGGTAAATTTTGGGTTATAAATAAATGTTGGGACCTATGCGAGTTTTGGTCCATATAACGGTTTTGGGCACTATATCAGTTTTGGACCCATGTTGACTTTTGAACCTATGTCAATTTTGGAACACATTTAATTTTTAGCTCTATGTATATTTTGGGTCTTATATCGAGTTTGGTCTATATATAAATTCTGAATTTATACTGTATTTGGACCCTATATCAATTTTGAACCTTGTATTAATGTTATGCCCTATTTTTATCTTGGACCCCTGCGTATTTTTTTGCCCTATGTCTATTTTAATGACAATTTCTTCCTTGGGCCCTATATCAGTTTTGGAACCTCTGCGTAAATTGGACCCTAGGTCAATTTTGGGTTTCATATGAATTTTGTGTCCTATGCGAGTTTTGGTCCATATATCGGGTTTGAGCCCATGCTGAATTTTTGCCCTATGTCAATTTTGGGCCTCATTTAATTATTGACCCTATGTATATTTTCAGTCTTATATTGGGTTTGAGCCCTATATAAATATTAGGCCCATGCTGAATTTGGACCCTATATTAATTTGTAAACCTATATTAATATTTTGCCCTATGTATATCTTTGGGCCTATGTCTATTTTGGGCAATATCTCTATTTTCGGGCCCATATGTATTTTCGGCCTTATATTAGTTTTGGATCTTCTTTTTAATTTGAACCCTAGGTCAATTTTGAGTTATAAATAAATGTTCGGCCCTATGCGTGTTTTGGTACCTATGCTGGGCTTGGGCCCTACCTTAGTTTTGGGTAAAACCTGAATTTTGACCTTATGTCAATTTTAAACGATATATTAATTTTAGGCCCTGTGAATATCTTAGGCTCTATGTCTAATGGGGGCCAATGTCTCTTTATGGGCCCATGTCTTAATTGGCCTATGTCTATTTTGGGTCCTACATCAGTTTTTGGTCTTCTCTATCATTTGGAAGCTATATTCATATTGGGCCCTGTGTACATTTTGCGCCATATATCAAATTTAAGTTCTATGTCTATTTTAGACACTATGTACAATTTTAAATTCAATGAGGGCCCAACATTTTTGGGCCCTAAGTCAATTTTGGGTGCTATGTGAAAAGACGTTTTTGTCAATTTTATTCAGATGCGTCAATTTTGCAAGTTTTTGGAGCTAATTATGATTTTTTTGCGGCTTCTTTATTGACAATTATTTCTAAAAAAAAATTACTTTAGAATGATAATTAGGTGTTTAAATAAATTTTGTAAACAAATTATTATTGTTTTAAACCAATTTCTCGTCAAATAGAGATAAAGGCCAGGTTTTTTCAAAAAATTTCCACTTTTTGTCCAATATTCAATTAAATTGTCATAATAGTTAATTAATTTAAAAACAAAATTGTTTGAATAATTTATTCTTATTGTTAATAATTGTCTCTTTAAATAATGCTCGATATTGTGATTTTCGCCTGATTTTTTTCAAATTTCTTTCCACTTTTTACTTGAATTAAGTAAATATTTGATCCAATTAAGCAAAAATAATTGTTTAAAGAAATTATTATTGTTTATAGCTATCTTCTTCTATATCAATACTGGAAGGTTGCGGTTTTTTCTTATAAATTTTTAACATTTTGTTTACTTTTCAATTAGAGTAAAGTGATAATTAATTAAAGTTAAGAACAATAATTAGTTTAAACAATGTATTAATAATCCTAATAACATTCTCTTCGCTTATTAGTAGAAATTTGCAACTTTATTTTTAAATTTTCAACTATTTGTCTATTGTTTCATTATAAAATTATTATTGTTTATAATTTTGAGCTAAAATCATGAATATGGAATAAAAAAAATTGTTACAAAATAGTTCAATTTTCTACACAGAAATTAACTTCTGACTAAATGAGATGAATTCAAAATAAAATTAAAAAGAAGAATTCTTCAAGAAAATGGTTAGATTTCAAACAAAGAGATGAATTCTCTACTAAAATTATGTATCTGAAATTTTGTAACGACGCTGTTGACTTTTCTAACAAAGACGATACTTTTCACCAAAATTGTTACATTTTTCGTTGAAAATTAATTAATTTAAAAAAAAAAATTTTAAGCAGTTAAATTTAGAACCAAAGAGATAGATTTTCAGCTAAAATTATGCATCATTAATCACAAAATTAATTTTTAACAGTGTGGTTCGATTTTTGACAAAGCATTTGAATTTTTAACAACAAAAATAATGATCTGTCAACCAAACAGTTGAAATTTTAATTAAAAGTAAACAACTCTGACACAAAAATAAATGTTTAAAAATTTAGTTAAACTTGAAACAAGGGATTCGGTTTTTCTAACGAAGCAGTTAAATTTTTAAACAAAATAATTTCTTCTTTACAAAATTGTGAATGAATTTTGAATCGAATAGAATTTTTTACCAAATAATTCAATTTTCAAATACAAAACCTATATTTTCAACCGGAAAAGTTAATTTTCTTCCGAAAAGGACTCGTTTTTTATAAAGTACATAAATTTTCAATCAATAAGTTTAGTTTAAAAAAAATTGAAATAAATATTTTAATTTTCTACTCTAAAAATTCAGTTTTCTAAACAAAATTAGAATAATTATATTTTTATTACAAAAATTAAGTTTTTAACAAAAAATAATGTTTTCCAAGAAAAGCGTTAAATTCTCAACAATATAAATGATTTCATCGGATTACGAAGGATAACATGGGATTACATCAATATTACAAGAGAATTTTAAAATTGCATGAGATCGCAACGACTTAAAGATAATGGCAAGAAATTACGTAGCACTTTGAGGGATTACCAGAGATGGCTTTTATAATGCATGGGATTACAAGAAATTTTGCAGGATTGTATTTTACTACTTGAGAATTGATGCGATTGCATCCAGCTTGCATGGGATTGGATGAAAATTTAATGGGAATGAAAGCTATTTCTAGTGATTTCATGGGATTACGAAGGATAACATGGGATTGCGTGAAGATTACCAGGGAATTTCAAGAGATTGCATGGTGGGATTACAAGGAATTTCGAAGGATTGCATGGTACTGCTTGCGGAAATTGCATGGGAATGCATCTTAATGTCATGGGATTACATCAAAATTTAATGGGATTGAAAATCGTTTTAAACGATTTAATGGGATCAACCAGAATAACATGGGATTGCATCAAGATTACAAGGGAATAACAAGAGGTTGCAAGGGATTACAAGGATTAAAAGGGAATGGCAAGAGATTTTATACTACCGCAAAGAATTGCATCAGATTGCCGAGGATTGAATGGGATGGCATTCACATTGCATGATGGGATTACAAGGAATCTTTATGGATTGCATGGTACTCCATGGGAATACATGGGATTGTAACTCAATTTCATGGGATTGCATCAAAATTCAATAGGATTTAAAATTATTTTAAACGATTGGATGGGATTAATAAAAAGAATATGGCATTGCATCAATATTAAAAGGGAATATAAAGAGATTACATGCGATTACAAGGATTACATGCGAATGGCAAGAGATTGCATGCGACAAAAAGGAATTACATGGAACATCAGAGGATCACGTGGGGTGTCATTTATATTGCATGAGGTTACAAGAAATTTGGAAGGATTGCATGATCTCAATTTGGGAATACATTAGGTTGTATAGAATTGCATCAAAATTTAATAAAATTGAAAGTGTTTGAAAATGATTTCATGAGATTACGAAGCATAACATGGGATTGAGTCAGGATTACCAGGGAATTTTCAGAGATTGCATGGGATTACAAGGATTACAAGACAATGGAAAGAGGTTGTATGGTAGTACAAGGGATTAAATGGGATCTCAGATGATTACATGGGATGGCTTTCATGCTGTATGGGATTACAAGGAATTTTGGAGGGTTGCCTGGTACTGCTTGGGAATACATGGGATTGTAACTTAATTTCATGGGATTGCATCAAAATTTAATGGGATACAAAATTATTTTAAACGATTTCATGGGATTAACAAGAATAACATGAAAAAGCATCAAGATTAAAAGGGAATATCAAGAGATTGCATGGAATCACAAAAATTACTAGGGAATTGCAAGACATTTTATACTACTGCAAGGAATTGCGTGAGATCGCAGAGGATTGCATGGGGTGGAATTCACTTTGCATGATGGGATTACATGGAATTTAGAAGGATTATATGGTACTGCTTCGGAATAAATGGGATTGCATCGAAATTTCATGGGATTGCATCAAAATTTAATGGTTTTGAACATTATTTTAAACGATTTCATAGGATTACTGAAACATAACATGGGATTAAGTCAAGATTTCGAGGGAATTGCAAAATATTGAATGGGATTACAAGGATTACATGATAATGGAAAGAGATTACATAGTACTAGGAGGGATTACATGAGGTCGCACAGAATTACATGGGATGTTTTTCATACTCCATGGGATTACAAGGAATTTTGAAGGATTACATGTTACTGCTTGGGAATACATGGGATTGCGTCAAAATTTCATGGGATTGCATCAAAATTTATTAGTTTGAAATATATTTTAAATGATTTCATGGGATTACGAAGCATAACATGGGATTGAGTCAAGATTTCCAGGGAATTGCAAAAGATTGAATGCGATTACAAGGATTACAAGATAATGGAAAGAGATTACATAATACTGCGAGGGATTACATGAGATAGCAGATGATTGAATGGGATGAAATTCACATTGCATGATGGGATTACAAGGAATTTTGAAGGATTGCATTGGATTGCATCAAAATTTAATGGAACTGAAAATGATCGTAAATGATTGCATGGGATTACAAAGGATAACGTGGGATTGCATCGGGATTAAAAGATAATTTCAAGAGATTTCATGTGATTACAAGGATTACAAGATAGTGACAAGAGATTTCATAGTACTAGGAGGGGTGCTACTTGAGAATGCATGGGATTGCATGGGATTGCATCAAACTTTAATGGTAATAAAATTTATTGTAAATGTTTCAATTGACTTACAAGAGATAACATGGGATAATAACAAGGAAGGATAACAAGGAAATTTCTAGAGATAACGTAGGATTGCAAGGAATTTTGAAGGATTGCATGGTACTGATAGGGAATCCATGGGATTGTATCAAATTTTCAAGGGATTGAAAGTTATTGGAAGTGATATCATGGGGTTATGAAGCATAAAATGGGAGTGCATCCAATTTAGAGGGGAATTTTAAGAGATTGTATGGGATTGCAAGTATTACGAGTGAAGATAAAGAGATTGCATGGTTCAAAAAGGAATTAGGACATGGGATCGCAGAGGATCGCGTAAAATGGAATTTATATTGCATGGGATTACAAGGAATTTTGAAGGATTCCATGATAGTACTCGGTAATACATGGGATTGCATAGTATTGCATCAAAATGTATTGGAACAAAATTGATTGTAAATTATTACATTGGAATTACAAGATATAACATGGGATTAATCAAGATTAAAAGCAAATTTCTAGCGATAGCGTGGAATTACAAGGAATTTTGAAGGATATCATTGTACTACTTGGGAATAAATGTGATTGTATCGATATTTCATTGAATTGCATCACAATTTAATGAGATTGAACATTATTTTAAACGATTTAATGGGATAAATAAGAATAACATGGGATTGCATGAAGATTACAAGGGAATATCATGAGATAACATGAGATTACAAGAATTAAAAGTAATGACAAGTGATTCTTTACGACTGCAAGTACATGGGATCGCAGAAAATTAAATGGGATGGCACTCATGTTGTATGGGATTACAAGGAAGTTTCAGGGTTTGCATGACACTACTTGGGCAGACATGGGATTTCATGGGATTGCATCAAAATTTAATGGGATTGAAAGTTACTTCAAATTATTTCATGTGATTACCAAGCATAACGTGGGATTGCGTCAAGATTTCCAGGGAATTTTAAGAGATTGCATGAGATTAAAATAATTATAAGATAATTGCATGAGATTGCATATTTCTACGAGGGATTACATAGTGTGTCTCTCCGACTGTACGGGATTAGAAGTAATTTCGTGAAGGATTGCATGGTACTATTTGGGAATATATGGGATTGAATCAAAATTGCATGGGAATGCATCGAAATTTAATAGGATTGAAAATTAATTTAAACGATTATCATGGGGTTACCAAAAATAAAATGGGATTGCATCAAGATTACAAGGAAGATAATTTCATGAGATTACATATTCCTACGAGGGATTACATAAGATGAATTTCATACTGCACGGGATTACGAGTAATTTTGTGAAGGATTGCATGGTACTATTTGATAATATATGGGATTAAATCAAAATTGAATTTGAATGCATCAAAATTTAATAGGATTGAAAATAATTTAAACCATTATCGTGGGATTACCAAGAGTAACATGGGATTATATCAAGATTACAAGGAAATATCAAGAGATTGCATGGGATTAGAAAAATTAGAGGGAAATGACAAGAGATTTTATACTACTAAGATGAAATACATGGGATCGCAAAGGATAACATGGGATCGGATTCAAATTCCATTGGATTACAAGGAATTTTCAAGGGTTGCATAGGATCGCATCAAAATGTGATGGAATTAAAAATGATTGTAAATGATTTCATGGGATTACAAAGGATAACATTGGAATGCCTTGGAATTACAAGTTAATGCCTAAAAAACTGCATGGCATTACAAAGGATTACATGGGATTACTAAGCATATCGTGGGACTGTGTCAAGACTGCTAGGGAGTTTTAAGAGATTGCATGAGATTAAAATGATTGCAAGATAGTTGCATGAGATTGCATATGACTGCGAGGGATTAAATAGTATGGCTCTCATACTACACGGGATTACAAGGACCTTTGTGAAGGATTGCATGGTACTATTGTAGAATATATCGGATTGAATCGAAATTACATGGGAATGCATCAAAATTTAATAGAATTGAAAACTAATTTAAATGATTATCATGGGATTACCAAGAATGACATGGGATTGCATCAGGATTACAAGAAAATGTCAAAAGATTGCATGGGATTACAAAAATTACAAGGAAATGGCAAAAGATTTTATACTACTATAAGGAAATACATGGGATCGCAGAGGATTAAATGGGATGGCATTCACATCCCATGGGATTACAAGGAATTTTGAAGGGTTGCATAGGATTGCATCAAAATTTGATGGAATTAAACAATATTTTAAATGATTTCATGGCATTACAAACGATAGCATTGGATTGCCTTGGGATTACAAGTTAATGCTCCAAAACCGGCATGGGATTACAAAGGATTACATGGGATTACGAAGAATAACGTGGGATTTCTTGAAGATTGCCAGGGAATTTTAAGAGATTGCATGGGAATAAAATGATTAAAAGATAATTGCATTAGATTACATATTACTACGAGGGATTACAAAAGGTGGATTTCATACTGCACGGGATTAAGAGTAATTTTGTGAAGGATTGCATGGTACTATTTGGCAATATATGGGATTAAATCAAAATTGAATTTGAATGCATCAAAATTTCATAGGATTGAAAATAATTTAAACCATTATCATGGGATTACCAAGAATGACATGGGATTGCATCAGGATTAGAAGAAAATATCAAGAGATTGCATGGGATTAGAAAAATCACAAGGAAATGACAAGAGATTGTATACTACTAAAATGAAATACATGGGATCGCAGAGGATTACATGGGATGACATTCACATTCCATGGGATTACAAGGAATTTTGAAGGTTTGCATAGAATTGCATCAAAATTTTATGGAATTAAAAATTATTTTAAATTATTTTATGGGATTACAAACGATAACATTGGATTGCCTTGGGATTACAAGTTAATGCTTCAAAACCTGCATGGGATTACAAAGGATTACATGGGATTGCATTAAAATTACAATGAAATATCAAGAGATTAAATTATACTACAAGGAATTACATAGGATTCCAATCTTATTGTTCGAGATTACATCTGATTGCAATTGATTCCATGGGACTGCCAAGGATGCGAGTTAAGCTTAGATAAAAAAAATAGAAGAGGAACACTTTATCTGATATCTTGTTTTAAATATTAAAATAACTGGTCTAAGATATTTTTCGAAATCATTTGAAAAGATCTGAGAGGCAGGCGCACCTTGCTCTTTTGGACGTTGTTTCTCCACCTGCAACTTTATTTCTTACTCGGCCCGCATCGTCACCTTACACCGCGCGTTGAGCACCTCTCGTCCGTTAAGCTAACCGCTATTAAATTTATTTATTATGACATTCTTGTAAGAAACACCAGATCTGATATCAATTCTATTGTGTTTCCTCGAAAAATTTTAAGTCCGCATTCTAAAACTCGCTCTTGTGGATTATTAAATTTTTTATTCGTAATTGCTTCAAAATGTAGATGTTTCGTTGAAAATTAACCTGTTTTTTTAACCATTAATTAACCATACATTTTAGTTGAAAATTCATTTTTTCTCTTAAGAATTATTCATATTTCTTAGAAAACTAATCTTCTTGGTTGAAGAGAAAAAATTTTGTTGAAAACTGAACAATTTGGTTGATATTCCATTAATTTATTATAACATTCTTGTCAGAAACACCAGATGTGACATCCAGACCATTGTGTTTCCTCGGAAATTGTTAAGTCCGCACGCTAAATCTCGCTCTTGTGGGTTGTTAAATTTTTTATTAGTAATTGAAAAATTAAAAATTAAATTACAAATGAAACCATTTCGTTAAAAAATAACATATTCTCGTTCATAATTTTTTTGTGTTTTAAATAAATTTTATTAAATGACATTTTAAGATTTCTTTTTTTAATTTAAAATGCATCCATTTTAAATGAAAATTAATTAGTTTTTTTGAAAATTCTTCATATTTCCTCGAAATTTATTCTTCTCGGTTGAAAATTAAAACTTTTGATTGAAAATTCAATAATTTGTTTAATATTACATTAATATATTATAAAATTCTTGTGAGAAATACCAGATGTGATCCATTGTGTTTTCTGGAAAATATTTAAGTCCACTTGCTGATATTCGTTTTTGTGGATTATTACTTTTTTAATTAGAAATTGCTTAAAAATTAAAACTTTTTTTAAAATTAATTAGTTTTTAGTTGATAATTGGTTTGTTTTTCATGTTTCAATTAATATTTTTAAAGATACCTTGAAATATTTATTTTTTGGTTGAAAATTCATTTTTTTAGTTTCAAATTCATTTGTTTTATTGAAAATTCTTCATATTCGATAGAAAATTAATCCATTAAGTTGAAAATTCAACAATTTGATTCATATTATATTAATTTATTATACAATTTTTGTGCAAAACACCAGATGTGGTATCAACTCGATTGTCCATCTGCTAAAATTGGCTGTTGTGAATGATTAAATTTTGTATTAATGATTGGTAAAAAATTAAACTGTTACGTTGAAAATTATACTGTTTTGGTTTTCAATTTATATTTATTATGTTGTAAATAAATTTTTTTAACCTTAAATTTAAATATTCCTTTTTGGATAAAAATTTATTTGTTTTCTTGAAAATTATTTATATTTAGTAGAAAATTATTCTTCTTGGTTTAAAATTAATCCTTTTCCTTGCAAATTCAACAATTTGGTTAATATTACATTAATTATTATAAAATTCCTATGAGAAACACCAGATGTGATTTTTTTTTAGTTATTGCTTAAAAATTAAACCGTTTTGTTGAAAATTAAACTGTTTTTTGTTGAAAATTTGTTTGTTTTTTATTTTTTAAATTAATTTTGTGACGCTAACTTTAACTATTCCTTTTTTGATTAAAGAAAATTTTTGTTAACTAAAAATTTATCTGTTTCGATGATAATTTTTATTATTCAGTAGAAAATTTCTATTTCGAATTGAAAATGAATGTTTTTAATTAAAATTTCAACTGTTTGTTAAGCAATTTATCTGTGTTTTTGACAAATTCGTCTTTTTTATGTATTCAAAAACTTCTAAATTAAAATTAATATATTTTTTGTTTAAAATATCCACTAATATATTTCCCGATAAAAGCTCAACCCTTTTGAATGAAAATTATATACTTTTGTACCAAAATTTCGGTGTAATATTTTTTTGGCTGAAAAATTTGTTTCGGTGGAAATGTTTTTCTTGCTTAAAAATTCCATTTATTAATTGAAAATTCTTCTTTTTGGAATAAATGTTATGTATTTTGGGGGAATTTTTTTTTTATAAAAAACTCCTTAAAATTTTGTTTTGAAATTTGCTTTCTTATGGTTAAATTGAATCCGATTTTGAATAAACATGTAATTGGTTTAAAATATTATTATTTGATAAAGATTTAATTATTTTGTTACAAATTTGACCATTTTTTTTTAAACTCATGTCTTTTGGTTAAAATTTAAAATAAAAATTTTGTTTGTTCGAAATATCAACCATTACATTTTTCTTTGAAAAGTCATCCCTTTGTTCATAAAATTCAACTACTTGGTTAACAATTGAACTTTTTTTTTTAATTAATTTTTTTTGTCAAAGATTAATATATTTTGCCGAAAGTTGGTCTAATTTGGTAGAAAATGCATTTTCTCCTTTGAAAATTTATCTTATTTGGTTAAATATTTTTTTGCTAAAATTGATGTTTTTTGCTGGAAAATTAATCCTCTATTCTTCTTAGTTAAAAATTCCCCTTTTTTGATAAAAATTCACAAATTTGGTTTATATAACATTTATTTACTATAAAATTATTGTGAGATACTTTAAATTAATAATTTTTTTATTTCCACTAGCTGAAACTTATTGTTGCCGGAAATTGTGGAAGGGGACATATTGAAAGTGATGGGAAGTTATAGGAGGGGGTAGAAGAAAGTATGATAGATGAAGTAAGGAAGGTGAGAGAAAGTAATGGTAGGGGAGGTAAGAGAAACTGTGGGGTTGGAAGTATGGGAAGGAGGGGAAAGTGAAGGGAAATTATGAAAGGGGACGTTG
>JAWWLR010000034.1:102155585-102168447 GCA_035041075.1 Acraspis erinacei | reverse complement strand
TTGTAATCGAAGAGATGAATCTTCTACCAAAACAATTAATTTTTTTAAACTTCTTTAACTTTTAGCCAACTAGTGGAAATTTCAACAACAAAAAAATGCATTTTCAATTTAAAAATTTATTTTTAACAAGAAAAATCAACTTTTAGGCAAAAATATGAATTTTTGACCAATTTTCAACCAAAAATAAAAAAATAAATTTTCAGTTTGAAAAATTAGTTCTAAAAAAATATTTTTAAAACAATTTTCTGCAAAGAAGATTAATTTCAACCAAGAATATTCAGTTTCCATAAAATCAAATGAATTTTCAATCGAAAACTTAAATTTTTTACGTACAGAAGATAAATTCGCTAAACAAAATGGAATAGTTAAAATTCATTAAAAAATTAAACAGAAAAAAACTTACATTTTCAATCAAAAAGATTAATTTTTACACAATAATATAAATTTTTAACTAAGAAGATTTATTTCCTAAAAAAAGGAAGATTTTCTACTGAAAACGAAATATGTAGTTAAATTTTCAGTTCAAAAATTAATTCTCAACCGAAGAAAACCAAATTTTAAACAAAATAGTTCAATTTTATATCCAAAAGAATACAAATTTTGAAAAAATAATAGTTAAATTTTATAATGATAAATTCAATAAAAAAAGAAAAATGTTAAAAAAAATAGTTCAACTTTCAACCAAAAAGTAAAGATTTTAACGAAAAATATGAATTCTCGACCAAGAAGTTTTATTTTTTTCAAAAGACACGAATTTTCAAAAAGTACATGAATTTGCAAGCAAATAGTTTAATCTTTAATCAGACATGAATTTTCAACTGTGATTATGCATTTTAAAGTTGAATTTTCGACAAAAAAGCTGAACTTAAACTAAATAGCTGAATTTTCTACTAAATAATTTTCAGGCCAAAACGATTTACGATGTTTTTCATCGTTTCCAATCGGAATTCATAATATTGCGCAGTATATTCGACTGAGTACTCGCGCACTGCGTCCCTTCTGAGACTTTCTAGAGAAAATAAAAATGTTTTTGATTGAATTGTCATTTAAAAAAATTAATTTTCAAGCGAATAAAAACGGATTTTTAACCAAATAGTAAAATTCTAAACCAAAGAGATGAATCTTCTACCAATAAAATGAATTTTTAAGAAAGCTGTTAAGATTTTAGCCAAATAGTAGACATTTTAAACAAATAACTGCATTTTCAATAAAACAAACTTAATTTTTACGAAAGTAATTCAACTTTTAGTCAAGCAGATAACTTTTAAACAAAAAATATGAATTTTTGACCGATTTTCAACAATAAATAAAAAAATTAAATTTTCAGTTTGCAAAATTAGTAAAAAAACATATTTTAAACACAATAGTAAAATTTTCTACCACGGATATGATTTTCAAACAAGATCAATTATTTTCCCCCAAATAAGATAAATTTTCACAAAAGTACTGGTGTATGAATTTTCAACCAAAAACTTGAATTTTTAAATAAAAAAGATAAATCCTCAAAAAAATGGAATAGATGAAATTAATTTGAAAATTAAATTAAACAGAAGAAAACGAATTCTCAAGCAAATATTAAATTTAAATTTTTCATAGATTCCAAATGGAATGCATAATATTGCGCAGTATTTTTGACTGGGTACTCGCGCACTGCATCCCTTCCAAAACTTTCTAGAGAAAATACAAATGGTTTTTTTTAATTATCATTAAAAAAAAATAATTTTCAAGCGAATGAAAATGAATTTTTAACCACATAGTAAAATTTTAAATCAAAGAGATGAATCTTCTACCAGAAAAATGAATTTTTAAGAAAGTTGATTAACTTACAGCCAACTAGTAGACATTTTAAACAAATACATGCATTTTCAATTTAAAAAAAAAGCTTAATTTTTAACAAGGTAATTGAACTTTCACTAAAGTAATTTATTTTTAAACCAAAAATATGAATTTTTGACCAATTTTCAACAAAAAATAAAAAAGGCGAAATGAATTAGTTCAACTTTCAATCAGCTACTTAAATTTTTAACCAAAGAGATTAATTTTTAATCAATAAAATAAACTTGTAACTAAGAATATTCATTTCTTACACAAAAGTCGAATTACTAATGAAAATGAAATATGTAGTTAAATTTTCAGTTCTAAATTTAATTCTGTACCAAACAAAATCAAATTTTGAACAATATAGTTAAATTTTGAATCCAAAAGATGGGTGTTAAATTTTCATTTAAAGAATGAAATTACATACAAGAACGAATTTTTAAAACATAGTCAAATTTTCTACTGTAGAATTAAATAAGAATTAAAACGAGAATTTTTTTAAACACGAATTTTCAGGACAAAACGACCAATGTTCTGCAAAAAAGTTTAATTTTTAACTTAAAAATAATAATTATCAATAAAAAAATTAATTTTTGTATAAAAATAGTGGAATTCGCTCTCAAACGGTCAAAATTTCCAACCAAATAATAAAATTTGTAACCAAAAAAGAAGAATTCTCAACAAAAAGTATAATAGCATTGTTTCAGACTATGCTAGGTTTTTCGTAATAATAGTGAACGTTCCTGGAATATTCCGATGGAAAAATAGAAGATTTCCGAAAAAAATTCCGGAGAGTTTCCAATTTTTTTCCACCGTTTTCAATTGGAATGCATAATATTGCGCAGTATTTTTGACTGGGTACTCGCGCTCTGCGTCCCTTTCAAAACTTTCTAGAGAAAATACAAATGTTTTTTCTATTGAATTATCATTTAAAAAAATAATTTTCAAGCGAATAAAAATGAATTTTTAACCACATAGTAAAATTTTAAATCGAAGAGATGAATCTTCTACCAGAAAAATGAATTTTTAAGAAAGTTGTTTAACTTTCAACCAACTAGTAGACATTTTAAACAAATACATGCATTTTCAATTTAAAAAAAAAAAAAACTTAATTTTTAACAAGGTAATTGAACTTTCACTAAAAGACTTTATTTTTAAACCAAAAATATGAATTTTTGACCAATTTTCAAAAAAAAAATAAAAAAAATGCGAAATGAAATAGTTCAACTTTCAATCTAGCTGAATGAAAGTTGACCTAATTTTAACGAAAGAGATTAATTTTTAATCAATAAAATAAATTTGTAACTAAGAATATTCATTTCCTACACAAAAGTCGAATTAATAATGAAAATGAAATATGTACTTAAATTTTCAGTTCAAAATTTAATTCCGAACAAATTCCGAAAAAAATTAATTTTTATATAAAAATAGTGCAGCTTCGACCCAAACGGTCGAAATTTCCAACCAAATAATAAAATTTGTAAGCAAAAAAGAAGAGTTCTCAAAAAAAGTATAATATCATTATTTCAGACTACGCTAGGTTTTCCCTAATAATAGTGAACGTTCCTGAAACATTCCGATGGAAAAATAGAAGATTTCTGAAAAAAATTCCAGAGCTTCCAATTTTTTCCACCGTTTTCAATTGGAATGCATAATATTGCGCAGTATATTCGACTGAGTACTCACGCACTGCGCCCCTTCCGTGGCGGGATTCGCAACCGGCTCTCACACTGCTCGTTTAAAAACTGCGTGGCCCTGCAATTTTGGGGACCATAGAACCGGGGTTTACTAAATCGAGGTTCTGGTGTAATTAAATTCCGAATGACCATTCCCGAACCTTTCTTGGGACCGTCATCGAATAAGGAGGACCTTAATTAATTTCGGTAATCTCCTTCGAAAATTTTCGAAATTCTCCCCACCTTTCCCTGGAATATTCCAGGAATTTTCTGGGCAACTTGCGCACTATCCGGTAATCTGAAACTTATCTGATACGAAAAATCAGAATCGGATCATATACCCCAAGCAATTTTGAAATACAACATCTACTTCCATCGTCGAAAATCAATCTGGAATCACGATTTCAATCGGAAACCAGGAAATCCAAAGGATCCTGTATCAAGAAAAGCACGAGGCCAGGAATTCCTGAGGGCATCACGCTCAGCCAGTATAGGAGAAATTGAGAACGACAGACACTGCGTCACACAGTGGGGAAAAAATGACTTTTTTATTCAAAATAACGCACAGCCGACAAATATTGACCAATTTGAACCAAACAAATTTTTAAAAAAAGTTTATAAGATTTCTAAGAGAGCCATCGAACCTGATTTTTGAATTAGGTTTTCAATTTTTTTATAAATAAACAAATATAAGGAAAAAATGGCCATTCTTTATTTCGGATGTTCCTGGTTCTCTGCAATAACAGGAAAATTGTTGAAATCACCTAATTTGCATAGAGTAACATTACTTAAAGATGTTCCAATATTATACAATAAACACAAAAATTGTTGTTAAAAACTTATTTGTTGAAAAAATGTTTTCTACGATTTTACATAACTATACGTTTTTTCAAGTTATATTGGCAGAAATTTGAATGGAAACAATATTATATTTAAAAAATTTGCTCTTAAGATTATAATTGTTTATATTATAAACAAATTCAATGACAAAATGCATCAATCAAACATTTGTCGACAGAAAGATTCGCTTTTTTTTAAATTAGGAACCTTATGGAAATTTAAGCAAAATTCGCAATTTTCTAATTAATATTATGATTTTATTAAACAAATTTATTAAAAAAATGAATTATTCGTGCATTTGTCGGCAGCAAAATTAGTTTTTTATTAAGTCAACTTTTTTAATTAGGAATTTCATGATAACTGCAGCAAAATTAATAATTAAAAGATTTTTTAAACAAATTTAATAAACAAATACATGAATCAGGCATTTTTCGACAGAAAAATTCGTTTTTTCTCGATGTGCATTTTTTTAAACTAGAAACTTTATGATAATTTTAATAAAATTAACGATTTTTTAATTATTATTATGATTTTATCAAACAATATTAATTAAAAAATGCATTATTCGGGCATTTGTCGCCAGAAAAATTCGTCTTTTTTTAAGACAACTTTTTTAATTAGGAATTTTATGATAACTTTAGCAAAATTCATAATCAAAAAAATCTTAACAAATTTAATAAACAAATGCATTAATCAGACATTTCTCAACAGAAAATTGCTTTTTTTATTTCAAATTCTTTAATTAGTTAATTATGATACCTTCAGCCAAATTCATTATTTATATTTTTTAACAAATTTAATAAACAAATGTATTTGTCAGGCATTTGTCGACAGAAAAATTCGTTTTTTCCTTGCCCATTTTTTTAATTAGCAACTTTATGCTAATTTTAGTAAAATTCATTATTTTTTATTAATATTACGATTTTATCAAACCAATTTTCATAAACAAATGCATTAATCAGGCATTTTTCGACAGAAAAATTCTTTGTTTTATGTCAACTTCTTTAATCAGGAATTTCATGATTACTTCAGTAAAATTAATTATTTTTTAATTTTTTTAACAAATTTAATAAACAAATGCATCAGTCAAGCATTTGTCGACAGAAAAATTCGTTCTTTTTCATGTTAATTTTTTTAAATTAGGAACTTTATGTCAATTTTAGCAAAATTCACAATTTTTTAATTAATATTATGATTTTATTAAACCAATTTATTAAAAATTATTCGGGCCTTTTTGGGGAGAAAAATTAGTTTTTTTTTCAAGTCAACTTTTTTAGTTAGGAATTTCATGATAACTTTAGCAAAATGAATCATTAAAAAAAAATTAACAAATGTAATAAAAAAATGCATTAATTAAGCATTTGTCCAGAAAAATTCATCATTTTTTCATTTTTTAAAAACAAATTTAATAAACAAATGCATTATTCGGGGTTTTGTCGGCAGAGAAATTCCGTTTTTTCAATGCAAGACTTTTCAGTTGGGAACTTCATGAAAATTTCAGAAAAATTAATAATTTTTTTTAAAACAAAGTTAATAAACAATTGGATTAATCAGGTATTTTGCGACAGAAAAATTAGTTTTTTTCCATGGAAATTTTTTTAAATTAGGAACTTCATGATTATTTTAGCAAAATTTATAATTTTTCGATTAATATTATGATTTTATTAAACAAATGGATTATTCGGGCACTTGTAGGGATCAACATTCGTTTTTTTATTTCAACCTTTTTAATTCGAAATTTCAATGGTAACTTTAGCAAAATTCCTAATTTTTTAATTTTTTTAAACAAATTTATTAAACAAATGCATTAGCAGGAATTTTCCGGCAGAAAAATTCGGTTTTTTCAATCTCAGTCTTTTTAGTTGGGAACATCAGGACAATTTCAGCAACATGCATAATCAGTTGATAAATTTTATGATTTCTTTAAACAAGCTTAATGAACAAATGCAATAGTCAGGGATTTGTCTACCGAAAAATTAGGTTTTTTTTTTATTTAAACTTTTTTAATAAGGAATTTCATGATAACTTTAGCAAAATTCATAATCTTTTTATTTTTGTTTAACAAATTTAATAAACAAATGCATTAATTAGGTATTCGTCGACAGAAAAATTCGTTTTTTTCTATGTCAATTTTTTTAAATTAGAAACTTTATGATAATTTTAGCAAAATTAATAATTTGTTGATTAATTTTATAATTTTAATAAACAAATTGAATAAAAAATTGTATGGTAATTAATGTATTTTTCTATTAAATTTGTTTAATAAAATCATAATACTATTCAAGAAATTATGAATTTTGCTAAAAATATCGTAAAGTTCCTAAATAAAAAAATTGGTATCGAAAAAAACGAATTTTTCTGTCGACAAATACCAGATTACTGCGTTTGTTCATTTAATTTGTTTATAATATGAAGAGAAAAATTTTCTAATATAACATTTTTTCCATTCAAATTTTTTAGCAATATAACTTGAAAAAATGCATAATTATTGAAAATCGTAGAAACCATTTTTCAACAAATAATTTGTTTACAAACGATTTTTTTTATTGTATAATATTGGAAAATCTTAAAATAATGTTACTTTATGCAACTTAAGCTTTTTTAACCATTTTTATGTTATTAAAGAGCACCGGGAACGTCAAATAGAACAAATTGCCATTTTTTATAATATTTGTTTATTTATAAAAAAATAAAAACCTCATTGAAAAATTAGGCTCGACACCTCTTTTATTAATCTTATCAGCTTTCTTTCAAATATTTTTGGTACAAATCGGTCAATATTTGTGGGCTTTACGTTATTTTGAACCAAAAAAAAAATTTTTTTTACTGCGCGTCGTGAATCGAGCCATCGAGCCTGGTCAGCGGAAGTCCTTTATACCTTACGAGGACACAAATACGGAAAATAATATTTTTTATATTTAACACTTCGTAATCTAAAGATACAATATTTTAAATATGTGAATTTGAACTATTCCAACGAAATATAATTTGACTTGAAAAATGAAAAAATAAATTATAAATAATTATTTTATTTAAGAAAATTTCTTAATCTAAAATTTGAACAGATTCGAAAACTTAATAACTCTCATTATAAATTGGGTTTATTTATCAAATATTTAGTCCTTATTAGGTAAAAAGTACTCTCGCTTACCAGGCTCGGTGGAAGCAGTTTAGGTGAGGGAAGGCTGGATAGTGGGGGAATCGCACCCAATCTTTCGGGGCAGAATTTTGACCTATTTTTAACTTTAAAAGTATTTTTTTTTATTTATAAAGTAAAATAGAGGTGTAAATTCCCGAGAGAGAAAAAAATTCTCTGCTTTTTTAAATTCCCTTCGGTTCACTATTAACCTCATAATTTTTTAAATCAATTAAATTTTTTATACTTTGCACTATTTCCCCTATTCTCCTATTTCCCCTATTTAAAAGTTACTGTTTTCGTTTTTCCAGGAACTTCGAGCTTATTACAGTTTTGTGGATTTTCGCTTAAATTATAAATAAATTAATAGAACCCAATAAAAAAATATAACTATTTATGGTTAAAAGAGGGTTTTTTTTAATTAAAAGTCTAATATTATACTTTTTGTTCTGAATTAATCTCATTTGGTTAAAAAAACCGACCATTAGGATAAAAATTGAAATAATTACTTGAAACTTGTTTTATTGTTGAAACTTATTTTTCTTTAATTAAAAATCCAATTCTTTCATTTCTAATTGGAATTTATTTATTTATTTAGTTAAAAATTCAATGATCGGGTTGAAAATGTATCTTTTTAGTTCGAATATCAACTACTTTGTTGAAAATTCTTTTTATTTTATTTTAGCACTTTTTTCAAATTATAAATGTAACTATTCCATTTTTGATTCAAAATTTATTTTTTATAATTAAAAATTCAACTAATTATTAAAAAATTAATTATCTTCGATTGAAAATTCAACTAGTTGGTTCTAAATGAACTTTCGGGTAAAAAATTCATATTTTCAGGTAGAAACTTCAACTATTTTATATAAAACTCATTTTTTTCGCTTAAAAATTCAAAAACTTATTAGAAAATTAAACTTTTTAATTTAAAATGAACTTTTTTGTTAAAAACTATATTTTCTACAGAAAAATTAGATTTTTAATAGAAAATTCAAAGATTTCGTTCATAATGAAACAAATATCTTGAAAATTCAATTTTTTGAAGATACATCTTTGGTCAAAAGTTTAATCATTTTTAATTTTTGGTTAAGAATTTTTTCCGGAAAAGTTATAAATTCAACTATTGAATAGGAAATTCATATATTTCGTTATAAATTCGTATTTCTGGGTAAAAAATAAGACTTGTTTGTTAAAAATGCATATTTGTGTTCAGGATTCTTTTTTTTCAAATTCATTTTGTTACCTTTAAACTCAACTTCGTTTTTTATTTAAAATTAAATTTGCGAACGGAAAATGTGACAATTTCATTTTTGATTTAAAAATTATAATTCTCAGTTGAAAATTTAGTTTAAAATTCATCTTGCCGGCATGAAAAGTACACTTTTATTGAAAATTCTGCTTTTCGCACTACGAGTTAGCTGTTTTCTAAAAATTTGACTTTTTAGTTTGAAAAGTTAAAAAATTAAATTTTTCTTGGCAATTCATTTTTTTTATAAAAAATTAATCTTTGTGAAAAATTCATCTAATTCTTTTAGGAGTCAACAAATTTTTAAAATTTGTTCATTTTTGGTTCAATTGAATTAATTCCTAGTTTATAATTTATTTTTATGTCAAAAATTTAGGTATTTCATTTATAATACAACTATTTTTTTAGAAGTTTAATTATTTTCTTAAATCATCTTTTTCTGAAATACTGAAATAAATTTTACGTTATATATTGAGAAAATCAATCATAATTGACCTAAATTAAAAAATTTATGATATAGGGTAGCGTTGTCCTAAGTCGGCACAGTAAGTGTTCTTGTCGAAAGCAGACGCTCTAATGTCCTTGGTCAAGTACCACGATCCTTTGTCTACAATTATATGTAATTTGGAGCAGTTTGTAGTCTTGTTTGGGGTCGCACTGCAGCGCAAAGTGAAGAAGTCAATTTTTGCCATTTCTTAAAATGGCGGTCCTATGTCGGCACATCATATTCCTGAAACCCTAATGCGCTTGGAAGCGCAAGGGGATCACACTTTGGTTTCTTGCGTTTGAAGTTGCGCCCCGTGACTACAAAAAATCAGCCAAAAGTCAATAAGAAAATGCAGAAAATAAAAGGACACCAAGCAGAAAAACAACAAGAGGAGTGAAATTGAATCGAAACACAGCTAGCTAAAATAACATATAAATAACAACAAAAGCAACAAAAAAAGGTGCCGACCCAGGACCACTTGTTTAGTGCCGACTCAGGACCACTTGTTTGGTGCAGACTCAGGACCACTTGTTTGGTGCCGACTCAGGACCACTACGAATGTTTAAACATTTCATTCTATAACGCACACGCAACAAATCCGTATTGAAAATGGTCTTTTGCAGGTGAAAGAACATAAAAAACAGAAACCAACGCACTTAATCAATTGAAATTTTCAAAATATTTGCACACCTGTAGAAGCTGGACCATCTCTGAGAAACGCGCGGGTGCCCCTCTTTAATCCATAGTGCCGACTTAGGACTACACTTCCCTACATCTTACGTATTCAGCAGAATCATAATTGGACAAAAAATATTGTTTATTTCCTTTAATGATTAAATTTAAAAATAATAAAACCACTAAAACGGAACGAAAAAGTGTCATAATTTATACTCCAGTAAAAAAATGAAATTTATAAAAAAAAATTTAACCAAAATGACGAATTTTCAACAAATAAAGATTTTTCACTTGAGAAAGAAATAAACGTTTTTCTAAACAGTTAAACCTTTAAGAAAAAAACGAATTTTTTCTACAAAAATTGAATTTAGAAACAAAAAATATGAATTCAGTAAAAAATTAATTTTCCAGGAAACGGATACATTTTTACCCAGCAAAAATGAAATTTTTAAACCGAGAAAATTTTTTTACCGAAAAGGAGAATTTTCAAATAAAAAGGTCAATCGTAAAAAAATATAAAAATAATTACATTTAGAGGTAAAAATTTATTTTAAACCAAGAAAAAGGCTTTCCCACTAATTAGTTCAACTTCAAACAGACATAAGCCTTCAATCAAAAAAATTAATTTTATAGAATGTGGTTTAACTTTTACCCAAGTGTTTAAATTTTAAATTATAAAAGATTAATTTTCAAGAAAATGGTCAAACTTTCAACCAAAGAAATAAATTTGAAACTAAAAATGAAAATGTTTAGAAAAATGATTTCTTAGCAAAGTGCTTGAACCAAACCAAGCATAAAACATCTCTTAAAATAGATGAATTTTTATTTTTTTAAATTTTCAAATAATAGTTGATTTTTAATTAAAAAATTATTTTTATACAAAATTTTAACAATGGTTTTTGCAATTGAATTTTTTCTTATAGCCGCTTCTTACCAATTTTTGAAAAATGATCGCAATTTAATAAATCACAGTTTTTTTCTGGTAAAATATTATCTACGCTAGAGCAATTTTTATTAGAAAATTTTTGTAAACAAATAATTATATTTTAAGGATTTTTATTTATTTAAAAGATTGGAAACAGTAGATTTGCAGAAAATATTCTCCCCAAAAAAATGTCATTTAATAAAATGCAATCATTTTTTCTAAAATTGTTAAGATGCGAAGGTCAGACAAAATGAAATTGCGAAAAACGTGGTTTAAATTAATGTTTTTTTTTTTTGTAAATTTTAATATTTTTCATCAAATATGTTTTTTGTTTGAAATTACATCATTTATAATATTTTAATTTTTAAGATCATAGAAAATTTTTTTTTAGATATCTGAAAATGCATTTTTAATTTGAACAAAAATTTAAGTTGAATTTTCATCCAGAAAAGATTTTAGATCTTCCTTTAACACCAAAATATTAAATTAAACCAAGAAGTAAATTTGCTACGAAATATTTAAATTTTCAACAGAACAGCAGGATTGTTCATTTTCCAACACCCAAATAAAAAATGTAAACAATAATTTAATTTTTTGTTAAACAATCGAATTTTTAGCCAGAAATCATGAACTTTTAACAAGATTTTTCAATATTTATAATTCTATTTGTACATTTATAGCTTTGGTTGAAAAATTTTTTTTGTGGCCAATTAATTTTGTTTTTAATGAAAATTTAACTTTTCAATTTTTGATTCATAATTCGTCACTTTATATAAAGTTGTAACTATTTTTTTTAGAACTTATTTTTGATTAATAAATTCTTTGACATTTTTTGTTCATTAAAAATTTTTTTTACTGAAAATGTCATTCTTTCAACTAGTGCATCATTTTAGGTAAAAATGTATCTCTTTCGTAGAACAATGATTTTTTTACCTGACAATTCAACTATTCAATTTTTGGCTAAGAATTTATCTTTTTTTAGTTGAAAATTGATGTATTTTGTTGAAAAATCGTCTTCTTGGGTATAAAATAATCTTTTGTTTAAAAATTTATCATTTTGGTTGAAAATTCAAACATTCCAGTTGAATATTTATAATTTTACTTAAAAATACATAATTTTTAACATATTTTTGTGTTGGAAACTGGTTTTTTTAACATAAAATTTGGTTGAAAATGGATCTTCTTTGTTTGAAAATTCATTTTTTAGGTTAAAAAATTTTACTATTCAAGTTGAAGATTCGTCATTTTAGTGCAAAACTCATTACTTTGTTTGAAATTATAACTATTTTTTTGATAATTTATTTAGTACTAATAAATTGTTTGAAAATTGTTTTCTTTTTAAATTATTATTTTTTAACTGAAAATGTAACTATTGCAATTAAAGATTCCATAATTTCGGCTGAAAATTCATCTCTTTGGAAGAACATTAATTTTTTTAACTAAAAAAAAGGTTTGATTAAAAGTTTGCCTGTTTTAGTTGAAAATTCGTCCTTTTCATAGAGAGTAATCTACTTGGTTGAAAATTCATCATTTTGGTTAAAAATTTGTTTTTCTTATTTATTGGAAAACTAATTTTTTTAACTGAAATATACATTTATCATACACACAAATCATGCATTTAAATACCTATAATGTGTTACATTTCTTTTATTCTATTTTATTTATTGCATATAAAAAAATAAACAAATAAAAGTTCTAAGATTGAAAGTAACAAGGGATTATGTACTAATTTTATTTACTCTGATATTTAGTTATTGATATTTATCTTTTAATTGTTAAACTGAGAAGAATTTTCTTTTATTTTTGAAAATTATCATTTTTTTAATGGAATAAATTTACACAATTTGATTTAATTTTTGTGCAATTGGTTTTATAAATAAATATTAGGTCTATTATACTTTCGAAATGTTCATATTAATTCAATAAATGCAAGTATTAATTTTTTTTTAAATTTATATTTTATATATTTTTTATTTTATTTATATTTTATTATTTATTATATTTTATTCATATTTTATTTATATTTTATATATTTTTATAATTATTTATTTTCATT
>JAWWLR010000034.1:102138813-102155485 GCA_035041075.1 Acraspis erinacei | reverse complement strand
CATTTATTTTTATTTATTTAGTGAAAGAGAATCACAAATTAAATTTTTTTAAATAAGATTCTATATTTTTTTACTATCTAAAAAGTTTTTTGAAAATTTATTTGTTTTCCGGAAGATGAGGCATTCGGATTGGCCGAGCGTCGGAAGCTTGGGGGGAGGGGGTCGAGACATTTTGTTACCATTTGTCACGGAAGGGGGGAGGGGGTCCCTCACTCATGAAAGTAATTTTTGCCAATTGGCAAAGACTTTTACCTGCAGATTATCTTTTTAATTCTAAATCTTATTATTTGTTCAAAAATTTAACGATTTTCTTAAATACATCCGTTTTGGTTACAAATTCAACTGTTTCGTAAAATTTCATCTTTTTGGATGAAAAATATTTTTTGTGAAAATTTGTCTGTTTGATTTCAAAGTTCACCTGTTTTAGTAGAATTTTAATTTTAAAAAGTTTAACTATTTCCTGGAAAATTGAGATTTGTTTTAAAGTTCGTATCTTTGTGTTGAAAAGTCAACTGAAATCTTTTTGGATAAAAATTTAAATCTTTTTTTTGTTGTTGAACATTTGTATTTTTGACTTAAAATTTCACCCGTTTTAATAGAATTTTCATTCTTCTTGGATAAAAATGCAACTCTGGTTGAAAATATAACAAAATTTGATAAAAAGTAATATTTTTTTGTTTAAAATTCTACTATTTAAAAGAAAATTACCTTCTTGTTTACAATTCTTATTTTGGTGTTGAAAATTAAACTGAAATCTTCTTTGGACGAAAATTTAAATATTTTTTGAAAATTTTCCTTCCACAATTTAGCTGCTTTAGACAAAATTTCATCTTCCTTTAATAAAGTGCAACTGTTTTTTTTTTTTGAGAGAATTCTACTCTTTTTCGAAAGTTTGTCTTTTTTATTTTAAAATTTACCTGCTTTAGCAGAAATTACACCTTTCTTGGATAAAAATGCAACTGCTTGGTTGAAAATTGAACTATTTCGAATAAAATTTCCTTTTCATCCAAATTTAATATTTTGGGGCTAAAAAGGGAACTAAAATCCTTTCTAGATGAATCTTTCATGGATAAAAATGCAATTCAATTTTCTGGAATCTTTTTTAATAAAATTCAGCTATTTACAAAAATTTTATTTTTCATAAAGTTTTATCTGTGTTAGAAAAAAATGCAACTTTTGGATTGAAAATTCTGCTGCATTGTTGAAAATTGAAATATTTCGAAGAAAATTTACTTTTTATTTAAATTTAATATGTAGGGGTTAAAAATAGAACTAAAATTCTTTCTGGATGAAAATTTAACTATTTTTTGCAAATTTGTTTTTCATCTGTTTATTCATTTATTTATTATTATTATATTTATTATTTTTTATTGTATTTATTATATTTATTTATGTATTTATTATTATTTATTATATTCATTTATTTATTCATCTGTATATAGAGAAATTTAATCTTTCATGGATAAAAACGCAAATATTTGATTGAAAATTCAACTTGAAAAAGAAAATTGGTCGTTTTTTATTTAAAATTCCTCTGTTTTAATACAAATTTCACCTTTCATTGATAAAAATGCAACTGTTGGGTAGAAAATTTAACTAATTTTTTACAAATCATCCTTTTTGGTGAAAAAAATTCGTCTTTTGAATTAAAAATTCAATTTTCTGGAATCTTTTTTTAATGAAATTCAGCTATTTACAAAAAAAAATTTTAAGTAAAATTTTATCTGTGTTAGAAAAAAATGCAACTGTTGGGTTGAAAATTCTGCTGCTTTGTTGAAAATTGATCTATTTCGAAGAAAATTCACTTTTTAATTAAATTTAATATTTTTGTGTTAAAAATAGAACTAAAATTCTTTCTGGATGAAAATTTAACTATTTTTTGCGAATTTTTTTTATTTATCATTAAATTTATTTTATTATTATTATTCATTATTTATTTTTAATTAAAAATTCATCTGATTAAACAGAAGTTTCATCTTTCATGGACAAAAATGCAACTATTTGGTAGAGAATTCAACCAATTTTTTACAAATCATTCTTTTTTTAGTGAAATTCAGCTACTTACAAAAATTTTATTTTAAATAAAATTTTATCTGTGTTAAATAAAAATGCAACTGTTGGGTTAAAAATTCTGCTGCATTGCTGAAATTTGAACTATTTCGAATAAAATTCACTTTTTAATTAAATCTAATATTTTTGGGTTAAAAATAGAACTAAAATCCTTTCTGGATGAAAATTTAACTATTTTTTGCAAATTTGTTTTTTATTTATAATTAAAAATTCATCTGTTTATAGAGAAATTTAATCTTTCATGGATAAAAACGCAAATATTTGATTGCAAATTCAACTTTAAAAAGAAAATTGGTAGTTTTATATTTAAAATTTCTCTGTTTTAGTAAAAATTTCACCTTTCATGGATAAAAATGCAACTGCGAGTTAAAAAATTTAAATAATTTTTTACAAATCATCCTTTATGGTTAAAAAAATTCGTCTTTTGAATTAAAAATTCAATTTTCTGGAATCTTTTTTTAGTGAAATTCAGCTATTTACAAAAAATTTTATTTTAAATAAAATGTTATCTGTGCTAGAAAAAAATGAAATTGTTGGGTTCAAAATTCTGCTGCATTGCTGAAGTTTCAACTATTTCGAATAAAATTAAATTTTTAATTAAATTTAATATTTTTGGGTTAAAATTAGAACTAAAATTCTTTCTGGATGAAAATTTAACTATTTTGTGCGAATTTGTTTTTTATTTATAATTAAATTTATTTTATTATTATTTATTATTTATTTTTAATTAAAAAATCATCTGGTTTAGTAGAGAATTCAACTAATTTTTTACAAATCATTCTTTTTGATTGAAAAAATTCGTCTTTTGAATTAAAAATTCAATTTTCTTCTTAGAAACTTCTTTTTCGATTACAAATTCATATTTTGACCTTGAAAAATAAACTGAATTCTTTTTTTAATGAAAATTCAAATATTTAAAAAAAAATTTATTTTAAATAAAAATTCATCTGTTTTAAGAAAATTGTATCTGTGTTAGAAAAAATGCAACTCTTGGGTTGAAAATTCTGCTACGTTGTTAAAAATTGAACTATTTCGAAAAAAATTTACTTTTTATTTAAATGTTATATTTTTGGTTTCAAAATAGCACTAAAATTCTTTCTGGATGAAAATTTAAATATTTTTTTGAAAATTCGTTTTTATTTTAATTAAAAAATTCATCTGTTTAAAGAGAAATTTAATCTTCGATGGACAAAAATGCAACTATTTGGTAGAGAATTCAACTAATTTTTTACAAATCATTCTTTTTGGTTGAAAAAATTCGTCTTTTGAATTAAAAATTCAACTTTTTCTGAGAAACTTCTTTTTCCTTTAAAATTGCATATGTTGACCTTGGAAAAACAACTGGAATATTTTTTGAATGAAAATTCTATATCTAAAGAATTTTATTTTAAATAAAAATTCCTCTATTTTAAGAAAAAATGTGAACTGAGATCAACTAGTTTTTTCCAAATTTGTCTTTTTGATTTAAAAAATCCTCTGTTTTCTTAGAAATGTAATTTTTTTATGAAAATGCCACTTTTTGCTTAAAATTCTCAGGGTTTGAAATTTCATTTTAGTTGGGTGCATCAGTTAGGTAAGAAAATAATTTTTTGCTAAAAAGTCATATTTTTGGTTTGAGAATTCAATTTTTGTAGAGAAAATTCGTCTTTTGACCTAAAGATTCAACAATTTTGATAAACTTTCATTTCTTTCTTGAATGAAAATGTTTTATTTGTTGAAAATTCGTATATTTTATTTTAAAAATATTTTTAAAAAAATTCCATCTTTTCGATTGAAATATAAACTATGATAATTTTTTGTTGGGCATTTTTCTTTTTAGCTTGAAAATTCGAGTCTTTTTCAAAAGCCAGCTTTTATAGTCGAAACACTTTTTTTGATTAATAAATTAATAAATTTGAAAATTTGCGATTTGTATTGGAAGTAACTGTTTTGTTCCTTTTATAAAAGATTCTATATTAAAAGTATTACAATATATTTAAATGATATTTTAACAATATATTTTAACTGATGTTATTCCAAATAAAAGAATGATTTTTATGAAAAAATATCAATAACAAAAATTTTGATCTTGAATTTTTTTGGCAATCGCTTCTTACTAATTTTTTAAAAATGATTAAATTTTAATAAATGATTAGAACAATTTTTTTGTAAATAAAATTTAACAATGTAGTTTAACTTTGATTCAAGCAGTTAACATTTCAATTAAAAAATATTTATTTTCAACAAAATAGTTCAACTTTTAATCAAAGAGATGAATTTTCAACTAAAAATATAAATGTAAAAAAAATGATTTCTTAACAAACTGATTCAACTAAATCTTTCAAACAGAATATTTTAATAGGCAAGCAAGGAATAATAATTTTCAAACAAAAAGTGGCATTTTCAATTTAAAAAAAAATCAATTTCTACTAAAATAGATTTGAAAAAATTTTCTACTGAAGATTATATTTCTAGTTATAAATTATATTATTTGGTTGCAAATTTAACAATTTTCTTAACAAGGCATCGGTTGCAAATTAAACTGTTTTGTTGAAAATTCGTCTTTTTGATTTACAAAATTCAACTCTTTTAGAATCTTTTTGGATGAAAATTCAACTTTTTTTGTTGTTGAAAATTTGCGTTTTTGATTAAAAAATTCACCTGGTTCAGTATAATTTTCATTTTTCTTCAACAAAATTTAATTTTTCGGTTTAAAAATTCAAATATTTTTTTAAATTTTTTCTTTTTAATTTTTTATTTTACCTACTTTAGCAGAAATAACATCTTTTTTGGACAAAAATACAACTTTTTAGTTGAAAATTTAAATATTTCGTAGAAAATGTACTTTTTGTAAAAATAAATATTTTGGTGCTAAAAAGAAAACTGAAATTTTTTCTAAATGAAAATTCACCTTTTTTTGAAAATTGCTTTTTTAAATTAAAAATTCATCTATTTTAAGAAAAAATTCATATTTTTGGGATAAACATGCAACTATTTGGTAGAGAATCCATCTATCTTGTTAAAAAGTTACCTGAAAACTTTTTTTCATGGAAATTCAACTATATTACAATTTTTTCTTAATAAAAATTCATCTGTTTTAATAGAAGTTTCATCTTTTTGGACTGAAAGTTTAATTTTTTTCTTAGAAACTGATTTCTTGTTTAAAAATTCATATTTTGACCATGAAAATTATTTAAAGATTTACATTTTGGATTTAAAAATTTATCAGTTTTATTCGAAAGTTTTTTTTTATAAAAATGCAACTGTTTGGTAAAAAAAATATTATTCTTTGCTTGAGTATTCAACTACTGTTTTTTTAAGAATTGGTTGAATCACTTTGCTAAGAACTACTTGGTTCAAAGTGAAACTACATCAGATTTAGTTAAAAATTCAAGTCTTTTCGCACAAAATTAATATTTTGTTTAAAATTCATATTTTTTTGCTGATGAGTGAACTGAAATCTTTTTTAGGTTGAAAATTTAACTATTTGGTTGAAAATTCTTTTTTTTTTAATTAAATTATTTATTAGAAACTTTATCTATTTTTTTGAAAATCGTATTTTTGGTAGAAAATAAATACTCTTCGTTCAACACTTATATTGTTTATTATGATATTCCATTATTTATTTCAATTTAAATACTTGGTTAAAAATTGATATTTTTTTGGTCGAAAATTTAATTTATTACATTTTTCGTTGAAAAATCGTATTTTTTGGTAGAAAATAAATTTTTTTGAAAAAATGCAACTGTTTTATTGAAAATTAATCTGTTTTGGTTGAGGATTCAACTATTTTGTCAAAAACTGTATTTTAACTATTTTTTGTAAATTAGAATATTTGTTTGGGAATTCCACTATTTGTTTCAAAATTCATCTATTCGGTTGAAAAATTTTACTTTATGAAAGAAAATTAATCTCCATTTTTTTTATTTTATATTTTTTGGTAAAAATCGCCTTGTCAAAAAAACTTTTTTTATAAAGATTCATTACTTCTATTTTTTGGATTAAAACTAATTTGTTTTAATTAAGAATCCGACTATTTTGTTAAAAATTATTATTTTTTATTTTGAATAAGACTGTTTTTAACTTTAAATAAAAATCTTTTTTTGTTGAAAAATTTTATTTTTTGAAAGAAAATTAATCTCCATTTTTTAAATTTTATATTTTTTGGTAAAAATTCGCTTTTTTGTTGAAATAATTACATTTTTAGTTGAGAAATTATCGGCTTGGTTGAAATATCTTTTTTTCATAAAAATTCATTACTCTGATTTTTTGTATTAAAACGAATTTATTAAAATTAAGAATCACACTATTTTGTTAAAGATTATTATTTTTTATTGAATAAACCCGATTTTGATTTAAAATAAAGATCTTTTTTTGTTGAAGTATCAACTTTTAGATTTTCCATTGAAAAATAATTTTTTTCGGATTTTAAATTAAAATATTCTTTGATTGAAATACCAACTATTAGATTTTTCGTTGAAAATTTTTCCTTTTTGTTTTGAATCTCAATTTATAGGTTTAACATTGAACTAGTTAAAAAAATAATTTTTTTGAAAATTCACCGCTTTGGGAGAAAATTGAAATATTTCATTGAAAAGTCATCTTTTGTTTGTAAATTCCATTTTTTATTTAAAAATATATTTGATTGAAAAATCATATTTTTTAGTTATAAATTCAAATATTTTGCTGAAATTGATCTTTTTGGTTAGAAATTGAACTTTTTAGTTGAAAAATGAACTAGTAGGATAAAAATTAATTTGTTTCGGTTGAAGATTTAACTATTTTGTTAAAAGTTATTATTTTTAGTTGTATTAAACCGTTTTTGATTTTAAATTATAATCTTTTTTATAATTATAATCTTGAGATTATATCAACTATTAGATTTTTCGTTAAAAAAATATTTTTTCTGTGTGGAATTCTACTAGCTTGAAAGGTGAAATGTTTGATCAAAATTTCTTTTTTAAACCTTATCTCTTCTTTTTAAAATTGAACTACTAATTCAGCTTCTAGTTTAAAAAATAAGCTACTTTAAAAAAAAAAATTTTATTGTTTGAAGATTGAAAATTTTAGTCAAAAATTTATCTGTTTTGGTTGATATAACTGTTTTGTTGCAAATACGTATTTTTTGTTGAATTTAACAATTTGATTAAAATTTAAAGTACTTCATTGCCATTTTTTTAAATTTTAACTTAATTTTTTCGGTTAGAAATATTATTCTCATCAGAAAGAGGCATCGTCAAACGTACTAACATCATGTTTCCATCAGGAGTTAAGTTACTCCCGTTGCTTCAAATACGAGAAAAATAGTAAAATTACAGGCCGGAACACCACCTCATTTTAGAAAGGTCATGAGTTCCATATACCTATCTGGAAAGTGGAAACTTATTTGCTTCAACGCAATGTCGAAAATAAAAAATTCTGGAATTTGAAATTCTGACTGTGTGAAAAAGTATCCTATCGGGATCTTAAAAAATAAACTGGAGCCCCGATTTAGTAACAGCGACAGGAGTTACCTGCAAATAGTCTTGTTACTAAATCGGGGACATCGGAACGTAAACAGAAAGAGCCGCCTAAACCGTTTCCAATTGGAATACATAATATTGCGCAATATACTCGACTGAGTACTCGCGCATTGCGACCCTTTTGAGGCGAAAGTCGCACCCGTCTCTCGATATGCAGCTTGGCCACCTGAGCTGGAAAAAATAGAAAAATAAATGCCCAAAAATTTATTTGCAGAGTTTTTGAATTTTCTTGAGCATTAATTTTTTTTATTCTTGGAGGTCAAAAAAGTCTTCCAAAAAATTTTTGGATTTTAATCAATGATTTTCTAAAAGATAATTCCTATTTAATTCAACAATGTCTTCGCAAGAGTTCTTCAGACTTGTTTGAGCAGACCGGCAATCGATAGACCTGAGGTTCGATTCCCAGCGGGGGGAAGGGGAGGGATCTTTTTTCACAGATAAAATTTAATTTAAAAATGAATAATTCCTATGATAGAATAAATTTCACAATGGGGTAAACAATATTTCTGTAAATCCTTGAACGACCTTATTGTGCCAGAAGTTCGAAATTTGACGTCAGATCAAGATTTCAAGTCAAGCGTTAATGAAGAGGATGTGGGGTAAGTAATCTACGAAAAATTTCTTTTCATTTTTTTTTATTCTATAAAACTTGAGTGATCCTAGAACAGTCCTCATATCGGTTTCTATTGTCTTCCTGCTTTCTTCTGCCGTGTTTTTCGGATCTTTGAACAACGAGCCGCTGGAAAATTTTTCAGCTACCGTCTGTTAAATTAGGCGAAAGATTCCTTCGCGCAGAAAAGTTAGGGTCAATGCCCTAGACTATGACGAATAAAAATTTGAAATTTAAGTGATTCTTGGTTTATTATCTTTGTAAAAATTTAACTGTTTTGTCAATAATTGTTTTCGTTCAAATCAATTGGTTCAAAATTCGTCTTTTGGTATAATTAGTAATTAATAATTTATTATTTATTTATTATTATTTTTAATTAATAATTTAAAATGAACTTTCTTTGTTGAAAATTGATGTATTTACAAATGTATTACATTTTTTTAAAATTAAAAATCAATTTAATATAAATCTAATTGAAATTAAATTAAAATTTATTATAATAAATTAAATTTAAAATAAACTTCAAGTACAATAAAAAAATGTATTAAAAATATATTTAAATGCATTTAAATAGTTTAATTAAACAAAACTGAATATACAAAAAATGGATGTATTCTGTTGAAACTTCAACTTTTTTGTAGAACATGAAGCTTCTCTGTTGTTTAAACGATGTTGTTAAATATTCGTTTTTTTCATTAAATTTTTTTTAAGTCAATAAAAAAAAATTGTAGAAAATTTGTGTTCTTGTAGAACAGTCATCTTTCAACTCTCTTCTTTACAAAAATTAATCCTTTCGGCTTAACATTAATATTTTTAGTTAAAAATCAAATATTTGTATAAAAGTGAAACTATTTTAATAAAAATTTAATTATATGAAAGAAAATTTGAAGGTTTTATAAAAAATTAGTTTTTTTGTTGTAAAATTGTATTTTCGGATTGAAAATTTATATTTTTGTTTGAAAATTTAAATATTTGTCCAAAAATGAAACTATGTTCATAAAAATTTAACTATTTAAAAGAAAATTGAACTAATTGATTGAAAATTAGCTTTTTAGTTGAAATTTTGCATTTTTGTTTAGAAATGAAACAATTTTCCTAAAAATATAACAATTTGAAATCCAATTTAACTATTTTTAGAAAATTAGCTTTTTGTTTAACAATTCAAATATTCATTTAAAACGAAAACTATTTTTATAAATATTTAACTAATTGCAAGAAAATTTAACTATTTTATAGAAAGTTAGCTTTTTTGTTGAAAATTCACTTTTTGATTTGAGATTTAAACAATTTTGTTAAATATTCTTTTTTTTTAATACAAACAAATTGCGGAAAATTTGTATTTTGATAGACAAGTTATCTTTTAACTGTCTTCTTTAAAAGATTAATCCTTTTAGCTTAAAATTTATATTTTTGGTTAAAAATTCAAATATTTGTTAAAAATAAAACTATTTTAAGAAAAATTTAACTCCATGAAATAAAATTGAACTATTTTATGAAAAATTAGCTTTTTTGTTGAAAAGTTATATTTTTCGACTAAAAATTTAAAAATTTGTTAAAAAAAAACTATTTCTATAAAAATTTAACTATTCGAAAAAAATTTAACCAGTTTATAGAAAATTATATTTTTGTTTGGAAATTTAAACATTTGTTTAAAAATAAAACTATTTTCATAAAACTCTATTTAAAATGAAATTGAACTATTTGATCGAAAAATAGCTATTTGTTGAATCATTCAAATATTAATTTAAAAATAAAAATATTGTTATTAAAATTGAACTATTTGCAAGCAAATTTAACTAATTCATAGAAAATTCGATTTCTTTTAAAAATTCAACAACTTTGTTACAAATTTATATATTTGGTAAAAAAAATTCTTTTTTCGTAGAACAATTATATTTTCTGTTTTGGTTGGAAATTTATACTTCATAAATGAAAAATTCGACTTTTTGTTTAAAAATTAATCATGTTTGTTTGAGAATGAAACGATTTTCTTAAATATTTGTTTTTTCGTTCAAGAAAAAAATTTTGTATGAAAAAAATTTTTTTAGGTTTTTTGGTAGCAAACTCATCTTTTAACTGTCTTCTGAAAAATAATTCCATTTGCCTTCAAATTAATATTTTAGGTTAAAAATGTATTTATTTGTTGAAAAATGGAACTATATTATTAAAAATGTATCGATATGAAAAAAATGTAACTGTTTTATAAAAAATCAGCTTCTTTGTTGAAAAATTATACTTTTGTGTCGAAAATTCATATTGGTAGTTGAAAATTTAAATATTTGTTTAAAAATGAAACTATTTTATTAAAAATTCAACTATATGAAAGAAAATGTAAATATTTTATAAAAAATTAGCTTTTTTATTGACAAATTATACTTTTGGGTTGACAATTCAAAATTCAACTTTTTTCTAGATAATTCGCCTTTTGTCTCTTAAAAATTGTTGAAAATTCATCAATTTTGTAGAACAATAATCCTCTAAGTTGTGGTTGGAAATTTACATATTATAAGTTACAAATACAATTTTTTGCTTAAAATTAAAATTACTGTATTGAAAATTCGTCTTTTGTGTTAAAGAATTAATTTTATTTATTGAAAATTTATATTTCTGTTTGAGAATTTAAATATTTTGTAAAAATTAATTTTTTTCATTTAATTCAACTAATTGCAAATTCGTTTTTTACTACTCAGAGCTCAGAGCATTTTGGAGATTTTTTATTCAAATTTTTTCAAAATTTAAAAATTCTAAGCAGAGCTATTCATAGTACTCTAAAAGACGAACAATTTATCCTCGCGACTTTTTTCGGTAAAAGGAACATTATCAGAGTTAAAGCTTCGTTAAAGCCTCGTTAAAGCCAAAAGAGTTTTAACAAAAGAGAATTCACAATAACCACAGCAGTTTTCGAAAATTGTAGATTCTCATCTAGGAATTGTCCATACGTCTTCATTTTGATGTAATCACTTTATCTGGACAGGCGGATAGAGAACTGATCCCACGCTTTCTTTAAGATCGTATGACATCCTTTATTAGGAGCATTTTGATTCAGTATCACGCTCTCAGTCCTTTCACGTGATACATGTTTAACATATGAAGAAGTCTCGGACGTATGAATGGGGGCGCAAGCTTTTGTAAGAAATATTTTCTTTTTTCTTCTTCTTCTGCTCAGGAGGCGACAGGTTTGCACCGCCCGACGCGAAGCGACGCGACGCGACACGAAAGTAGCATACATGAATGTTTATTGGGTTCCTTCCTTGTAGTTCTATCGCGGAGATTTCAGAGTGCTAAATGAAGAATAAGGTTTCCGTTCTTCCACCTTGAACCCTTGAGTGCCCTTTCAGCTTTATTTTTTTCTCAACCGGGACTACATTGATATTGGGAATTATTGTCTATTGTAAATTCAACTAGCAAGTGTGGCTTATTTTATTAAAGGGCAATGTAATTCTTTATAAGAATACCACTAATAGATAATTCAAAATATCAAATTACTTTAAATTTAAAAAAATTATATTGTCCTGGACAAAAAATACGGGTGCACTGACTTTGGTATTGGTGTTGCTGAAAATAATAATTCAACAAATTGGTTTATTTTTAATTGAAAAAAAATTATATTGTCATTGAACAAAAAAAAATAATACCCCGGCTTAATATGGTATTGGTGTTGCTGAAAATAATAACTCAAGTCATCAGGTTACTTTCAATTATTAACCAAAATTATGCAGTACTTAAAAAAACTACACGCGAACTATTTATGTTGCTAGTAAATAATAATTCGAAGTATCAATTCGATCCCAATTGAAAACAAAAATTATATTGGCCTTGAACAAAAAAAATACCCGGGCTTAGTATGGTATTGGTGTTGCTGAAAATAATAATTCAATAAATCAGTTTATTTTCAATCGAAAACAAAAACCATATTGTCCTTGAACAAAGAAATACAAGTGGACTTTGAGTGGTATTGGTCTTCCTGAAAATAATAACTCAAGAAACTAGTTTACTTTCAATTGAAAAAAATTATATAATCCTTCAAAAAATATACGTGACCTATTGATGTTGCTAGCAAATAATAATTCAAAATATCAATTAGATTCCAACTGAGAACAAAAATTATATTGTCCTTGAAAAAAAAGAAATTCGCGCACTGACTTTGGTATTGGTGTTGCTGAAAATAATAATTCAACAAATTTATTTATTTCCAATTAAAAACAAAAATTATATTGTCCTTGAACAAAAAAAGAAAAAAAATACGCGGGTTCAGTATAGTATTGGTGTTGCTGAAAATAATAACTCAAGAAATTATTTTATTTTCGATTCAAAACAAAAATTATATAATCCTTGAAAAAATGACACGTGATCTATTGATGTTGCTAGTAAATAATAATTCAAAATATCAATTGGATTCCAATTGAAAACAAAAATTATAATTGTCCTGAACAAAAAAAGAAATTCGCGCACTAAATTTGGTATTGGCGTTGCTGAAAATAATAATTCAACAGATTGGTTTATTTTCAATTAAAAACAAAAATTATATTGTCCTTGAACAAAAGAAGAGAAAAATACGCAGGCTCAGTATAGTATTAGTGTTGCTGAAAATAATAACTCAAGAAATTAGTTTACTTTCAATTCAAAACAAAAATGATATTGTCCTTGAAGAAGAAAAAGAATACACCGAGGCTTATTATAGTATTGGTGTTGCTGAAAATAATAAATCACGAAATCAGTTTATTTTCGATTGAAAACAAAAATGATATATTCCTTGAAAAAAATACACGTGACCTATTGATGTTGCTAGTAAATAATAATTAAAAATATCAATTGGATTCCAATTGAAAACAAAAATTATATTATCCCTGAACAAAAAAAGAAATTCACGCACTAAATTTGGTATTGGTGTTGCTGAAAATAATAATTCAACAGATTGGTTTATTTTCAATTAAAAACAAAAATTATATTGTCCTTGAACAAAAAAAGAAAAAAAAACGCGGGCTCAGTATAGTATTGGTGTTGCTGAAAATAATAACCCAAGAAATTAGTTTATTTTCAATTCAAAACAAAAATTATATTGTCCTTGAAGAAGAAAAAGAATACACCGAGGCTTATTATAGTATTGGCGTTTCTGAAAATAATAACTCAAGAAATCAGTTTATTTTCGATTGAAAACAAAAATAATATTGTCCCTATCCAAAATAAATACATGTGATGGAATCATGTTGCTATGTTGTAAATTTTTTTTTAAAGTATTAATTAAATCCCAATTAAAAACAAAGATTATATTGGCATTAAACAAAAAAAGAAACACGCGGGCTAACTATGAATTTGGTGTTGCTGAAAATAATAACCGAATAAATCAGTTTATTTTCAATTGAAAACAAGAATTATATATTCCTTGAAAAAAAAGAAACGCAAGCATGTAATTTTGCTAGTAAGCAATAATTTAAAATATCAACTCAATCCCAATTAAAAAAAAAATTATATTACTTTTCAAAACAAAAACTAAAAACAACAAATAAAAAGGAACACGTAATAAAAATATAGTCCTTGAAAAAATAAACGCCAACGATTTATGTTGCTATTAAATAATAATTCAAAATATCAATTTGATCCCAATTCTTTTTTGCTTAAAAATGCAAATTTTTCTTTGAAAATTAATCTTTTTAGGTCGAGGACACCTTGAGCAAAAAATGTGTTGAAAATATGTCCTTTTCTTTCTTGAAAGATTATAGTCAAGTGTCGACTAAGCCCTAGGGGGCTAAGTCGATAATAGATACAAAAAGCATCGCAGTTCTAAATCATCAGTAAAATTTCGTAACCAACTTAATTCTGGATTCAAATTGTTTTTTAAGTTTCAAAAAATTCTTCTAAAAAAAGTGTCCGTTAAAAAAAAAGAATACGAATAAAAATAAAAAATGTAATAATTGACATTTAGATCAATAAAGATTTTTATTTTTAATAAAAAAATTTTAATTCAACCAATAAAATGAATTTTTAATAAAGTAATTGAATCTTTGAGGAAACAAGATTAATTTTCAAAATGACGAATTTTCTAAAAAATAAATTTTGGAATAGATAATTATTATTAATAGTTAATTAAACGAAATAGATTTATTTTGCTCTAAAAAATGGCATGTTTTTAGAAAAAGCAGGTTAATAAAACAGGTCGATTTTAAACCGAAAACATAAAAAAGTACTTTTCGACTAAAAAAAATGATATTTCAATTAAGTGATTTAAATAGCAAAAAATCTTTACCAAAAATATGTGGAAAGTTTGTCCTTTTCTTTCTTCAAAAATTATAGTCAAGTATCGACTAAGCCCCCTAGGGCTTAGTCAATAAAAAAAGCATCGTCGTTTTTTACTCAGAAAAGATAATAATACAAAATAAAACATTTTATAATTGACATGCAGATCAATAGAAATTTCAATTTTTTATAAAAAATTTAAATTCAACCAATAAAATGAAGTTTTAACGAAGTTCTTAATTCCGCGAAAATATCAGATTAATTTTCAAAGAAAGTTTTTTATTTTTAACCAAAATAGGCGACAGTTTTACCAATGGAGATAATTTTTACAACCAGAGACGAATTTTAAAAAAGTTTAATTTTTAATCTAGAAATAATTTTCAGTAAATTAATAAAAATTAATAAAATTGTTTAATTTTTAAGCCAAAAAAACGAATTTTCTACAAAATAATTTTTTAAACAGTCGAATCTTTAACGGAATAGATTAATTTTCTACTAAGCGATGACAATTTTTACACACAAAAAAATGTGAAATTAAATTTTTATCAATAAAAAAAAATTTCAACCAAAAATTTGCATTTTTAACCCCCAAAAAATGTAAAATTTTGACCAATTGAGTTCAAATTTCGAACCAAAAAGAAGATTTTTCAAAAAGGTGTTTATTTTCATCAAGAAAGGAATTAATATTTAATTAAAAGAAAAAGGAAAAAGACGAAGTTTCAACCAAAAAAGGCAAATTGTTAATCAAATCTTTTTTTCAGTTAAGAAAATTAATTTTCTTCCAAAGATATGAATTTTCAACTGAAATGATGGAATATTCAATTGGAATAGTTACATTTTCAGTTAAAAATAATAAGAATAAAAAAACAATTTTCAAACAACTTATTAAAACTAAATAAATTATCAAAAAATAGTTACACTTTCAAAAAAAGTGATGAATTTTCAACCAAAAATTGAATTAGTTAATTTTAAGTTAAAAAATCAGTTTCCAACACAAAAATATGTTAACAAATGATGAATCTTGAACTAAAATTATAAATATTCAACTCGAATGTTTGAATTTTTAACCAAAATGATAAATTTTTTAACAAAAGTTTACTTTATACCCAAAAAGACGATTTTTCAATAAAATATATCAATTTTCAACTAAAAAAAAGATAATTTCTTAGCCAAAAATTGAATAGTTGAATTTTTCGTTTAAAAAATTTAATGTTCTACCAAAGAAATAAATTTTTACATAAAGTGATGTACTAGTTGACACAATGACATTTTCAGTAAAAAAATTTAAAACAAACAAAAAATTTCAAAAAATTTATTAATAATAAATCAATTCTCAAAAACATAGTTACACTTTTAAATAAAGCAAGGAATTATCAATCAAAAATTGAAAAGTAAAATTTTCAGTTAAAAAAAATCAATGTGCAAAAAAAATTTCCAACCAAAGTTATAAATATAAAAATAAAATTATAAATATTTAAATCGAATACTTTAATTTTCAATATCAATGATGAATTTTTAAACAAGAAGATTAATTTCTACAAAAAGGACGAATTTTTAATTTAAAAAAGTTCATTTTACAACCAAAAATTTAACAGTTAAATTTTCAGTGGAAAAGTTAATGCTAAACCAAAGAGATGCATTTTCAACTAAAACGATGTAATATTTAATTGGATTAATTACATTCCCTGTCTAAAAATTTAAATTTTCCACAAAAACGTTTCAACAAAATAGTTGAATTTTCAACTAAAAAAGCTAAATTTTCAACAACAGAAATTTAAACTAAAATGATGAATATTTGACTAAAATAATAAAAAACTAAAATGATGATTATTTAATATGAATTTTCAAACAAAAAAATAATCCTCCTTTTTCTTAGCTTAGCGCAAACAAAGACCAAAGGGATTTTCAAGAAAATTTTTCAATTTTCAACCTAACTGATGAATTTTCAACTAAAATGATGAATTTTGAACTGGAATATTTGAATTGTAAACCAAAAACATAAATTTTCGTCTAAAATGGTGAATCTTTAACTGAAATAGTTGGATTTTCAGGAACAAAGAAATAATTTTCAATAAAGAAGATAATTTGTTAACTAAAACATAAATAATTAAATTTCAAGTTAGAAAAATTAATGGACAGCCAAACACGAATGTTTAACTAAACCTATGGAATATTTAATTGGAATAAAAATAAATAATTTTCACGGAAAAAAGTAACTAAAATGTTCAATCTGTTACTAGAATAATTAAATTTTTGA
>JAWWLR010000034.1:102124373-102135733 GCA_035041075.1 Acraspis erinacei | reverse complement strand
ATTTCGGGGGTGTCCCCATAAAAATTCGAAAAAAAATTTTTTGGACCACCCTAGTGTCCAAGCGTGTTAAAGTATCGCCCATGCATTGGTCGCTGCAAGACTATTAATTTTCTACAAAACAAGAGAAATTTTGGACCCAATAGGGAATAGTGGGGCTAAGTTCACACTTTTTTTAAAGTCTTTTTTTCATTTTTTTTAAACTTTGTTTGACTACGAAATTTTAGTTATGATTTTGAACAGATGCTGGGCCCAAGTCGATACTTGACTATAATGTTTAATGAAAGACACGGACATATTAAAAAAATAAATTTGTGTACCCAACTAAATTTTCGATTTAATAATACCTAATGCGTTTTCAAACAAAAATTTTTACATGATCATATTATAATGAAGAGTTATTAGAGGTATTAGATCAACTGTCGACTAAGCCCCACTATCGACTTAGCCCCACAGTTGCATTTGCAACAACACAAATTTTAATAAAAAATATAATATTTGACTTTTTCGTAAAAACAAAAAACTAATTATCAAACAAAAAAAACGTGTAACAAAATAGTTGAATTTAAAAAAAAGGTTCGATCTAAAGAAAATAGTTTTTAAAAAGGTTGTTCAACTTTTAATCGGGTATTTTTATTTTTAAATAAAAAAGATGAATTTGAAAAAAATGTGATAGATAAGATTTCAACCAAAAAAATATTCAATCCTCCTTTAAAAGATAGAGCAATAAAAAAATTATTCATTGGAATAATTACTTTTGAAAATCAAAACTGACCCGAAAAAATTATTTTTAAACAACGAAGCTACATTTTCTGTCAAAAAATTCATTTTCCACAAAAAACGAACTCTCAAAAAAACATGTAAATTGTTAAGCAAAGAAATTAATTTTTAACTAAAATAATAAATCTTAAACTATATCTTAAAATAATAAATCTTAAATATTATACACTAAGTTTTAGAGAAATAGTTGCATCTTCAACAAAACAGGTAATTTTTAAGTCAAAAATATACTAGTTCACTTGTTAGTAAAAAGAAAAAGAAAGCAATAATTTTCGACTAAATAAATTACGATTTTTCAACCATTAAGATTAATTTTGTAAAAAAACACACAAAATGTAATAGGTTAATTTCATGTTTAAAAAACTAATTTTCGAAAAAAATATTTCATTTAAAATACTTCAATTTTAATCAAGTAATTGAGTTTTTCACCAATTAATTGCATTTTCAACCAAAAAGATGGATTTTTAACTAAAATGATTAATTTTCAATCAACAAATATTAATTTTTAACTAAAAAAAATGTTGACAAAAAAGGAAAAATACCAAGCATTTCAACTTTAAACCCACCAGTCGAATTTTCGTCAAAATGTTATGAATTTTCAAAACAAAAATGCAATAGTTGAGATTTCAACTAAAAAATATTAATATTTCGAAGCAACTAAAGAATTGCATTTCTAACAAAGAAAGTCGGATCTCTAGTTGAATTTTCATCGAAAAAAATGAATTTTCAATCAAACGAATCAGTTAAATTTTTAATTAAAAAATTTATTCTATCAATTTAAAAAATGACTTTTATAATAACTAGTTTCTTAATCAAAAACATAAATTTTCAACTAAAATGATAGATTTTCAGCCAGAAAAATTATATTAAAACCAAAAAAAAAAACAAAAAATAGTTCATTTTTTGACCAAATAATTTAAACAAAAATATTCATTTTGAACCAATAATGTATTGGCTGTTTTTCCAGTAAAAAAAATAAATTTCCAAAGAAAAATAAATTTGCAACAAAATGGTTGAATTTTCAAAGCGACTTTTACATTAAAAAGATTATATTTCTACCGAAAGTAGAATAGTAAAATTTTAACTTAAAGCCCTTAATTTTCATGTAAAAAAAAGGAATTTTAAAGTTTAAATATATAATTTTGTAATAAGTGATAAATTTTCAACTATAATTATGACTATTCAACTCGAATAGTCACTTTTTTTAAACCAAAAAGACCAATATTATAAAAAATAATTAAATTTCGAAACTAAATATAAGTATATTTAACAACAACAAAAAAGCAATCTTCACCAAATAATTTCATTTCCAACAAAATAGTGGAATTTTCAATTAAGAAAGATTTTTCAGTTATAAAGAAATTTCATCTAAAATGTTGAATTTTGCAGCTATCAAATTCTACAAAAAAATTCTAATATTCTACCAAAAGTTGAATTTCTGATCTAAAAATAAGAATATATAACGAAAAAGACAACCTTGACTAAATAGTTGACTTTTCAATGAATAACTAGAATTTTCAACTAAAAACGATTTTTCAGTCAAAAAGGAATTTCATCGAAAATGTTGAATTTTGCAGCAATAAAATTCTACAAAAAATTTCCAAAAATTCTAGTATTCTACAAAAAAGTTGCATTTTTGATTTAAAAAATAAAAATATTTAACGAAGAAGACAATCTTGACTAAATAGTTGACTTTTCAATGAATAACTAGAATTTTCAACTAAGAGCGATTTTTCTGGCAAAAAGGAATTTCACCTAAAATGTGGGATTTTTCAGCCATAAAATTTTACAAAAAATTCTGTCCAGAAATACTTTACAGTCATAAAGTAATATCATCCAAAATGTTAAATTTTGAAGTCAAATAGAAAAATACAATTATACACAAAATTTTAAAACTCTTCAAAAAAGTTGAATTTATAATCTAAAAATAAGAATATTCAACGAAAAAGGCAATCTTGGCTAAATACTTGAATTTTCTATCCAGAAATACTTTTCAGTCAAAAAATAATATCATCCAAAATGTTGAATTTTGAAGTCAAAAAGAAAAATACAATGCTACAAAAAATTTTAATATTCTTCAAAGAAGTTGAATTTATAATCTAAAAATAAGAATATTCAACGACAAAGGCAATCTTGACTAAATAGTTGAATTTTCAACCGAGAACGATTTTTCAGTCAAAAAAGAATATTATCGGAAATTTTGAAATACAAAGTCAACAAGATGAATATTCTTTAAAAAATCGAATTTCTAATAAAGTCATAAAGTAATATCATCCAAAATATTGAATTTTGAAGTCAAAAAGAAAAATATAATGCTACAAAAAATTTTTAAATTCTTCAAAAAAGTTGAATTTATAAGCTAAAAATTAGAATATTCAACGAGCAAGGCAATCTTGACTAAATAGTTGAATTTTCAACCGAGAAAGATTTTTCAGTCAAAAAAGATTGTTATCCGAAATTTTGAATTATAAAGTCAAAAAGATTAATATTTAAAAAAAATTCAATTTCTAAAGTAAAAATAAGAAGAATTTATGAAAAAACTATCACTTTGACCACATAGTTGAATTTTCTATCCAGAAATACTTTTCAGTCATAAATATCATCCAAAATGTTGAATTTTGAAGTCAAAACGAAAAATATTCTACAAAACAGTAGAATTTCTAACCTGAAAATAAGAATACATAACAAAAAAGGCAGTATGGACCAAATAGTTGAATTTTCAACCAAGAAAGATTTTTTTATCCAAAAAGGAATATCATCCAAAATTATAAGACAAAAGTTGTGATGAGAATGTGCCCACGCAGCGGGCAATTTCTCTTTTATTTACTGTTAATGACGTTTTTCACGATTAAAATAAAAACTACACATCCTATAAAAAAGTGGTCAATAACAAATTTATAGATCTTTTTCAATCGCACAATTTTAATTTTATCATCTTTTTCCATATTTTACATAGTTTTACCGCAAAATGTAATTTTTGGTTGTCTATTACTTTGTTATACTGTCAAAATTGCAATTTTCCATTTTTCAAAAAAAAAAAAAAAAAAAAATTCAAGAAGTTGGAATCAAAATCTTGTAGGGCTTTCAAAAAGAAATGTTTGTCCTATTTCGACTTTTTTCATATCATGCGTTGTTTGGCTCAAAATTTGGATTTTCGATTGATTTGAAAATTTTTGAAAATGATATAACTCTGAGAATTTTATTTTCAGCGAAAAAAGTTATTAGGATAAATTGTTTGTCTTTCTAATCAATATAAGGAACCGTACATAAAAGTTTTTAATCTAAAAAAAAATTGTTTCAAAAATTTTCAAAATCCGCTCATTTTTTGAATTTTTATCCAAAATGGCTGGTTAACGAACTAGTCTTTTCTTTTTGCACTTTGAACAAGTATGTCAAAGATCGATTTGATCCGTTCATTTTTTCGAGAGTTATCGTGTTTACGGATGGACGGACGGCCGGACAGACAGATAGACGTCATTGTAAAAACTTTATTTTCGGATTCAGGGGGTGTCGAGACGTGTAGATCCGTTGAAGAACTGTGGCGCTAAATTTCGGACAATTCTAATACTTTCTCAATCTTAAATGATGAGAATGTAAAAAATCAGAAAGAATTTTCGCATCACACAAGCGAATCTGTTCATCTAAATTTGGGTTGACAAATTTGTTTGTAAGGCCGTGTTTCATCAGAAATTTCTGAATAAGCTGCGATAATTATCCAAGTGGGTTGTGGTGAGAAAAGCAGTCGCCACTTTTGGGACTCGTCCGCAAATCTTGTCTCATAATTTCCGAAACAACGGTTTTTGCAATCTCAAGGTCTTCCTCTATCTCTCTCACTCTTAAACGACAATTTCCTTTAATTAACACTCGAACTCGTTCCACATTTTAAGTTTTATTAGGCTGCGCGCCTGACACAGCAAAGGTCAATTTCCTCTCCTCGATGCATTCCGTCATCCTGAAATGTGACGCGTACAACTGCGTACACTATTCGATGGCTGATTCACAGGTCCTTGTCACTTACTATAAGGCCTTACAGATGTCGCCCCTAATTAATAAATGCTCGTTTTTGACACAAGATCAAAGTACAAGGTCGGATACTTTCCGGACAGACCTCATTTCTACACTTTATTCTTATTGTATTTCAATTGAAATTTCGAGCACGAATTTTTGAAGGTCGATTTTATTATTCTCTCTCGAAGAAAAGAACAGAGAACGTTATGAAATGCAGCGAGCAGCTAGCCTTCCAAGTTAAGACCATATGGAGCCAAGAATAATTATATTTGAATAAGAGCTATGCCCCCTGCTGATGCAGGACATTCGCAACCTGGTACTTGTCTATTATAAAAGAACGCGCGAACATGGTACTTGTTATGTTTGCGACCGTTAAGATGTTATCGTTTCTTTCTCATGCTTTAGTTCAGTTGTCCTGGGTACCCTCAAATCTCTGCAAAATGCACCAATTTCTCCTTTTTAAAATTTGCAACTTTAATTTTTTTCTTAACCCTCTAACGGCCAATCTTCCAGCTGAAGAACATACACTATTTTCGTATTTTCCTAATTTTAAGGTAACCAGTTGAGAATTTCGGGAAATCACTGCATGTATTAGATCAAAGTGGACTATTCCAAATCTCGTAAGGTGGTTCTGAGTTATCGTACATTCAATAGAAAGCGAGAAAATAATAGAAATTAAAAAAAAAAATTGGTAGCACAAATCGATCAGAAAACAACCATACATTGTTCCTGAATTTTTGTAGAATTCTTATTTAACGGTTTCAAGGCTTGGCCTTTAAATAGACAAAGAAAAATCTTTATCCAGTTTTTTTCAACTTGAATTTTGATATACAGTCAAACCTAGATTTAGTGTCGATTTTGGGACTGATGATGACATTAAATCTAGGTTTTCCGAACGTAAGCTCCCAGGGGCGTATGAAACGTTTCCGTTTAATTCTATGCGTTGTAAAAATATTTTTCAAATTGTTTTTTGAAAACATAGAGAAGGGAAAACTAAATATTTAATGGAAATGAGATACTCTGCCACTCGCTAAATTAAACCATTCGAAGACAGCAGCACTAAAACACCTCACGTCAACACTTTCAGTGGGGAAACACGCACTTCCGTTTAATCGCATAATACATGCGATGCAGTTTCAGAAAGAGACATACGAAAAAGTTCTTTAACAGAAAATCACTCACTTTTATAAATATTAAATTAACTGTCCACGAAAAACACAGTTTTCACTATTCTCACGTCAACACTTGAATGTTTGAATTTGGTATTCCCGATACCTAAGCTCGCGGAAAATCAGGGATTTTGAAAAAAAATCCAGAAAAATTAAAGGAATTTCTGTAGGATTTACTTTAAATAACTGTCATGAAAAATAATTTTGAAATTTGTTTATTTTAGTTTAAAATTGTTTTATTCCATGCATTAAAGATTTCATGTTACCTATGTAACACGATTAAGATTTTATTATTTCAATACTAATAGTCAGAGAAAATAAAAAATTGGTTTATATTTTCCGGTTAACAATTCAAATGTTTTGTGGAGAATTCTTTTTTTGAAATTTAGTTTTTTTTATTAATTATTAAGATATTTATGGCTGGTAAGTTGAAATTTTCAAATCAAAATTTAACCGCCTTCTACAAAAATGGTCTCTGGTTGAATATTGCATTATTTGGCTGAAAATTAATCTTTTTATTTATTAACTTTTTTCATTAAAAATTCTTCTATTTTGGATAAAAATTTAACTATTTTGCTGAGGATAGGACTAAGTTTGGTTAAAACTGAATTTCTTCAAATAGAAAATTTTGGTATTTCATTTTTAGTAGAACTCTTATCTGTTTTTTATTTTAAAAATTTACAATTTAGTTAAAAATTGGTCTTTTTAGTTTAAATCTCAACTATTTGGTTGAAAATCAAATGGAGAATTTGCGTTTTTTGAAGATTATTAAACTTCTCGTTTAAAAAACCATCTTTTCGGTAAAAAAATTCATTCTTTTGCCAAAAATTCATCATTGCGTTAAAAAAATAATCGTTTTGGTTGAAAATTGAATTATTTTGTTAAATATTATTTTTATTATGATTGAGAATTTTTTTTAGACTCAAAATGTAACTATTTAATTTTTGGTTAAAAATTTCTTTTTTTAATTAAAAATTTCTGTTGAATTGCAGATTGATATTTTTAACTAAAAATTGACGTTTAATTAAAAATATCTGTTTAATTGAAATTCTCTATTTTTAATTAAAAATTTATATTTTCTAATTGAAAATTACACTATTTAGTTCAATATGGACTTAACTGTTAAAAATTCACGTTCTTGTTGAAAATTGACTGTATTGACAAAGATGTCAATTTTTGGTTTTGAACTCAAATATTTTGGTTAAAAATTGAAATATTCCGTTTTTTTACTGAAATTTTTTTACTTAAAATCTATCTATTTCATTATTAGTTGAAAATTACTTTTTTAAATTTTAAAAATGCTGCTTTCAATTGAAAATTGTTATTTTAAATTGAAACTATTATATTTTCCAGTTGGAAATTACACTATTTGGTTGTAAATTGACTTTATTGTTGAAAATTGATTTTATTTTTAAAAATTGACTTTATCGTTGAAAATTCATATTTTTTGTTTTAAACTCAACTATTTTGGTTCAAAATTTAACTATTTTGTTGAAAATTTTATTAATTTTTCATCAAAAACTAATTGTTTAAACTGAAAATATAACCATTTCATTTTTGCTTAAAAACTGCTTTTTTAATAAAAAAAATGTTTATTTTTTATTGAAAATTTATATTTTCTACTATAAAATTACACTATTTAGTTGAAAATGGACTTTATTGTTAAAAATTCATATTTTTTGTTTTAAGCTGAACTATTTTGGTTAAAAATTTTAATCTTTTTATACTTAAAATGTAGTTATTTAATTTTTGGTTCAAAATTGTTATATTGTTATTTAAAAAATAAATATTTTCTACTAGAAACTTATACTATTCGGTCAAAAATCCATGTATTTTGTTAAAAATTAACTTAATTGTTAAATTTTAACATTTTTCTTAAAAAATTGATATATTTGGTTGAAAATGCGATTAATTTGTGGTTATCAATTAATTTTTTATTTTAGTTCTATGTTTACTTAAATATAAATCCACTTGAAAATTTTAGCTTGAAAATTCAACAATTCAATAGAAGCTTACACTATTTGGTTGCAAATTGACTTTATTGTTCAAATTTCACTTTTTTTGTTGAAAATGTAACTAATTTCTTTAAAAATTAACCTATTTTGTTAAGAATGAAATTAATTTTTTATTTTAATTATAAGTTAATTTAAATATAAATACACTTTGAAATTAATATTTATATTCAAATTAACATATAACTAAAATAAAAAATAAATTTTTAACCAACAATTATATTCATTTTTAACAAAATAGTTCAATTAAACAAAAATTAATGTATTGTAATCCCTAGAACTGCTATCCCGCACAGTTTCTCAGTTGGCACGGCGAGAGACGGTTGCGACTCTCACCTCAGAAGGGCCGCAGTGCGCGAGTACTCAGCCGACTGAAACTGCGCAATATTACGCATTTCCGAAACTATTATTATACGTTACTTAAAATGTAGCATCAATAGTGGTATGAGCCCGAGTCCTTAAATGATTCTAAAGTTAATACTTCCTCTCCGATAACCGAAGGTAAAAAAAAAAAAAAAAAAAAGAGGTAACACGATCTCCCCGGAACTCATTAACTAAATGCTTCACACAGCCAGGCTTAACCTCGTTCTTGGCTGAAGGCTAAGGTCACTAAGGAGGTAGCAGGTCTCCCAAAAGCGATAAGCTAATCTAATCCGAAAAATTAATTCCCGTCTGGAGCGCCAGGTGTCAAGTGAATTAACCGTTCCTTACCGCAGAGAGATCCATTTTTCTATTCCCGTCATCAAACAACTTATATGAATGTATATATTTATATATGTATATATGTATATTGTCGGGAGGATGAAGGATCCTGTGACCCAGCAGGTCATAATTAAAACAAGCGTGACGCGGCTTAAATGCTTCCGGCTGTCCACTGGGTGACTAGGGGAGCTCTAGCCGGAAACTGAGTAAAAAAAACCCTGAATGAGATAAAACAAACCATAAAGAATAAGCGTAAGAGGTGGAAATTTTTTTTGATCTTCTGTCCATCAACAATCTCTTTAAAACTTTTTTAATTTATTAATTTGATTTAAACAAAAAAATTCTTTTTAGCTATAAATGATGGATTTTTAACAAAATTATTAAATTTTATTTGTGCAGTTGAATTTTCAAACCAGAAAAGTAAATTATCAACAAAAAGTGTTATAGTTTATATTTAAATCAGAAAATATTACATTTATAAAACAAAAAAAAATGTAATAAGAAAAAGACGATTTTTTCACCAATTAATATATTTCACTCAAGAAAGGAATAAAATTTGGTATGAATTGTTGAACCTTGAAGACAAAAGACGAATTTTTTCTATAATAACTGAATTTTCAAACAAAAAATTTCACTTTTAAAAATATTAATTTTTAACAAAAACTATTAGATTTTGACCCAACAAAAATTAAATTTCAAAAACAAATAAAATTATTTTTCTACTAAAAAAGGAGAATTTACAACAAAGAAGATCAATCTTTGAAAATTGGAATAGTTACATTTTCAGTTAAAAAATTAATTTAAAAAAAATTTAACAATATAGTTTAACTTTTATCCAAGTAGCTGGATTTACAATTAAAGAAAATTAATTTTCAACAAAATAGTTTAAATTTCAACCAAAGAGATGAATTTTCAACTAAAAATATTAATGTTAAAAAAATGATTTCTTAACGCAGTGATAAAACAAAATATTAAAAAGGATATAGTTGAATACTCAAGCAAAAAAAAAATTTTTTAACTAAACAGTTTAATTTTTATTTGAATAAGTGAAATTTCTACTAAAACAGATGAATTTTTAAATTAGAAAGATAAATTTGAAAAAAAATAGTTAAATATTCCGCTATCACAATTCTCAGTAAAATACGTGAATTTTTAAACAAATAGTGTACCTTTCAATTAGAAACTATTTAAAAATATTATTTAAAGAAAAAAACTGAATTAACAATGATGCATTTTCTTTAAAAAATTCGAATCTCAACTGAAAACGAAATAGTCAAAAAATAATTACATTTTCAAACATTCAGATGATTTTTTAAAAACAATGATGAATTTTTAGCAAAAAAAAAGAATTTTTAACCAAAAAGATGATTTTTTTAGAATAAGTTTAATTTCATTACAAAAAAAGGGTTCTTAACAAAATACGCTAATTTTCAAACAAAAACATAAATTTGTATTCGAATAAAATAATTTTTTACTTAAAAAGATAAAAATTCCAGTAAAAATAAAATAGTTAAATTCCCTATTTAAAAAAATTATTTTTAACCAAAATTTGGTCCCATGTTCTACAAAATAATTAAATTTTTAACTAAAAAAGATTACTTTTTAAATAAATTGTTGAATTCTCTACCACTATTTTAAAACAAAAATAGTTCCATTTTCCTTCGAAAAACATTCCAATTGACTTTTCAAGATCAAAATATGAATTGTTTATTTAAAAATAAGTTGGGGCGAAAAAAATTGAATTTTCAATCGAAAAAAAAAATTGTTCAACAGAAAGGGATGAATTCTTAGCATTTCACATCTACAATCTTCAACCAAAAAGTATGATTTTTCAACAAGTTAGTTCAATTTTCAAAAAACCAGTTACAATTTTCTTAAAGTATATAAATTTTTAATTAGAACAAAAAAAATAAATAAGAATAAAGAGTTGAATTTTCATCCAGAAAAGATTTCAGGTTTATTTTCAACATGAAAATACTAAGTTTAAACGAAATGGACATTTCCTAAGAAATAATTAAATTTTCAACAAAACAGCATAATTTTCAATAAAAAAATTCATTTTTTAATTTTTCAATATTTTTTTTCAATTAAGTAAGAAATAAAAGTTTATCTGAATTGTTGAACCTTGAAGCCAAAAGACTAATGTTCTCTATAAAGATTAAATTTTCAAACAATAAATATATCTTGTCAGCAAAAAATTAATTTTTAACAGAAACTGATGCATTTTTCCAAAAAATTAAATTTCAGACAAGAAAATTAATTTTCTGCCATTCAATTTTTCTTCAAGTTAGTAAAAAATGTATGATATAATATTTATCAATGCAGTAATTTATTATTCTTCATTCATTTTTGGTACTTTTAGTGATTTTATTTTAAGTCCCATTGTCAGAAATAAACAAAAATTTAATTTTAAAACTCAATAGAGACGATATTACCCATTGCAAAAATCAAAAATGATTTATCTCGCTGAACTCAGCATTCATAACCTCTTTTTCATTAAAATCGAATTTTGTTTATCTGTTACTACAAAATCTTATTTTAGAGTTAGGAAAATTCTATTTGGGCATTTATCAATCATTATTTATTATAAATATTAAATCTAAATCTTTATATAATTTAAAATTCGCGCGCTAACAGGAGCCAATCGGGTTGTCGGCGTGACGCAAGCTTATAACTCTAAAGTTGCTTTCAT
>JAWWLR010000034.1:102056471-102067193 GCA_035041075.1 Acraspis erinacei | reverse complement strand
GCGGGGGGGGGGTCCGCTGTCAGAATGAGAATTAAAAAAGGAAACAGTTTTTAAAAATTTTGCAATGACTGTCTATTGTCAAAAAAGTGTCGGCGACAGGGTCGGGCGATCCCTGAGCTTAAAGGGAACTTCGGTAGAGGTGGTTAAGGCTCGCAACTAAACGGCGATGAAATGGGCATTGTCCATGTATAATATAGATATCTGACTCGTAACATTAAAATAGCATTAAAATTATTCAACAGTTAGCCAAGCAAGAAGATTTACAGTTTATGTTTTCAGAAATACGCATTATCGAGAATTCGGATCTACCCTCAGGCTGGGTAATGTGTAATGGGTAAAGCAAAGAGGTTTGTGATGGGTGCTTTCGAGTGATTGAGAACCATGGGAACGAGTTGACTCTCGTGTATAATAGCACTCTAGCTCAGGCGTCTACCCAATCGACTCTAGATCGATCTAATCGATTTCTACAATGGCGACATGTCAATTAAACTAATGTGAAATATATTGTTAAAAAGATTCTTATCGTTCCGACGTACCTCGATATTTTACCATTCTAAATTTTAGCGTCTGAATTTATTATCCGAGAGCAAAGATCATTCATTGAGAATGTAGATATGAAAAAGCATAACCTAAAATTGTGCTAGATTCGGCATACTATGTCGAAATTTTAAAGAGTATGGTCCGATATAAAAAAAAATCTGTAGCGAAATCTCAAATGAAATCAGGTTGATTAGTAATTGAAAAATTACAAAATTTATGTATCCTAATTTATACCTCATTAGTACAAAGTCCCCACTCCTGGCAAGGTTTGGTCACAGCGTCTGGCGATCCCACAGCTATTTGAGGGGAAGTTCGGTAGAGGGGGTAGGGCAAGCGGTAGATGGCGATCAATTGGGCATCGCCCATTTTTTTTAATATTGATCATAATTATTCTAATCGAATATACCGATTAGAATAATCATTTAATACTTATGTTCATTTAAAATGATTAAATTATGTTTTTTAAATAATATTTTACTGATAGTTACAGTTTTTGATGACTTTAATGTAATAGAATAAATCTTTTTCAGGGGGAAATTTTGTGCCAAAAAAGAATCTGAAAGATTTTAAAACAATTTTTTTTTATGATTTGTAGAAGTTTCATTAATTTTAAAAATTATCTAAAATTATTGAAATCTTGAGAGGGTTGAGAGAAAATTTTAAAGAAATGTAAAGTTTTGAAGCTTTCGAAACAAAAGACTAGAACCGTTTTAAGAATTTTTAAAGGATTTTGAAAAATTTCATTTTTTTGTAGATTATTGAAAGTTTTTAAAAAATAAGCTGAATTAAAATTATGACAGTTTTCAAGACAATTAAAAATTTTCTTTATATTATTTATTTTGAAAATCTATCTTTGGGCTAATATTCTAGAAGATTTCAAAGAATTTCAAAAAAATTTCAAAAATGAATCTGAATAATTTTAGGGCAAATTTGTATATCTTAAAAAAATATTAAGACAAATTCGAGAAATTTCAAAAGACATTTAGACGGTTTCAAAATCTTTAAAAGATTTTGTTTAAATTGCTATTTTGAAAATTACAAAAATTTTGAGAAAAATTTAGATTTTTTACAATTTTGTAAAAAAGAAGCTTTTAATGAATTTGGAAAGGTTTTGAAAGAATCAGACAATTTTCTCTACATTGTTAAGAAAATTTAGAGTTATTTTCAGGAAGGTTTTAGGACAATTTTTTATGTTTTGCAGAATTTTTTTTTTAAATCTTGATTTAAAAATGCTGAAATCGTAACTGAAATTTTTTTGTTTAATTTTTTTTGTAGTAAAAAATGTAACTATTATGTTAAAAACTCATTTTTTTAAGATTCATAATTTTATTTTTAAATTCAAATCTTTGATTAAAAACTTAACTATATTTTGCTTAATTTTATTTTTTTGTTGAAACTTAATTTTTTAACTGAAAGCTTAACTCTTCAATGTTTTTCCTTTTTAAAATTGGTTTTATTTAGTTGATAAAATTTATCTACTTGGTAGAAAATTTATCTTATTTGTAGAAAATTAATCTTGTCAGTTGAAAATTGATCTTTCTGTTTGAAAATCCATCTATTTTTTTTTAAATGCATAAAGGAAAAATCCTTTGTATTGATAAAGGGCTGTAGGTTTCTTGGTCAGTTCACTTATCCTGTTTGGATAAAAATTTATCTTTTCTAGTTTCAAATTCATCATTTTGGTTAAAAATTTATTTCATTGGTTAAAAATTTCACTATTTTCTTGAAAATTGATTTTCTTCAATTGGAATTTTAACTGCTTCATTGAAAATTTTTAAAAAAGATTTATGATTTTAGTTTAGGATTCATCCTTTTCGGTTGAAAATTTAACTATTATATGAAAAATATATTAAATAACTATTTAATATAATTTGTTGAAAATTCATCTTTTTAGGCAGAAAATTAATTTTCTTGGTTCAAGATTTGACTATTTCATTGAAAATTTTAGAATTTTAGTTGAAGATTCATAATTTTATTTTAAAATCCATCTCTTCAGTTAAAAATTGAAATATTAAATTCGATTTTCTTTTCTTTAGAAGAATTTTTTCCAAATTAAATCTTGATACCTAACTATTTTTTTTAATTTACCTTGTTATGGAGCAAATTTAACTATTTAGTTAAAAATGGATCTATTCTGTTAAAAATCCATTCTTTTGTTGCAGATTCATAATTATATTTTTGAATTTATCTAATTCAAATATTTCGTTGAAAATTCTTTTCTTTTATGTTTCTCTGAAGTTTTTTTCGTTTCGAAAAATCTATTTCAATTGAAAGTTTAACTATTCCCTTTTTGTTTGAAAATTCCAGTGTTTTATTTGAACATTTAAGTATTTGGTTAAAATTTTGGTAATTTATTGAAAATTTGTCTTTATTGTATAAAAATAATCATCAGGGTTGAAAACTTATTTATTCTTTGAATTCTTAATTTTAGTTTCAAATTCATTTCTTCGGTACAAAATATAAATATTATGTTAAATTTTTGTTTGGAGAAGAAATTCTTTTTCTGAAATCCTAATTATACTTTTTTTGGTTAACATTTTTTTTATTACGAAATTTAACTATTTGGTTGAAAATTGATCCATTTTGTTAAAAATGCATTCTTTTGTTAAAGATTCATAATTTTATTCTTAAATTTCTTTCTATGTTTAAGCATGTTTCTTTTAAGTTACACATTTTATTATTTAGTTTGAAAATTGTTTTTTTTAGACGATGATTGTAACTATTTGGTAAAAAATTTGTCTTTTTGGTTTAAAATTTATAAATTTAGTTGAAAGTTTGTTACTTTCTTGACAAGAAATTTTTTTTGTTAAAAATTCAAATATTTTGTTAAAAATAATTTTTTGTGAAAAATTAAAGTTCACTTATCCTGGTTGAATAAAAATTGATCTTTTCTATTTCCAAATTCATCATTTTTTTTGAAAATTTATTTCGTTGGTTAAAAATGTAACTATTTTGTTGAAACTTGATTTTCTTCAATTGAAAATATTTTCCTTCTTTTGAAGTTATTTGTGGTGAAAAGAAAAAAAAAATCTTTTAACAAAAGAGTTTCTTTAATTGAAGACAAATATTTTTCTGCGTACACCTCATAGTTTGAGAAAAATAAATCAAGAATTTTAAATGCTTCATTGAAAATTTAAAAAAAATATTTATCATTTCAGTTTAGGATTCACCTTTTTCGATTTCAAATTTAACTCTTATGTTAACTATAAAATTTTTTTTTGCAAATTGAAATCCTAATTATTCTGCTTTTGGTTAAAAATGTATCTATTTTAGTAGATAATTCAACTATTTGGTTGAAAATTTCACTATTATATGAAAAATTAATTATTTTGTTACATATTTAGATTTTTATTTTTAAATTCATCTGTTTGACAAAAAAATGTCTTCTTAAGCATTCTTTTTTTGAGAATTAAGTTTTTAAATTGAAATTTGAATATTCAATTTTTGGTTGATAATTTGTTTTCCTTAGTTTATAATTGAACTCTTTGGTTAAAAATTGTTTTTCTTTTAAAGAAATTTCCATCTTTGATAAAAAAATTAATATAATTTGTTGAAAATTAATCTTTTTAGGCAGAAAATTAATCTTTTTGGTTGAAACTTGGTCTTTTTGGTTGAAAATTTGACTATTTTATTGAAAATTTTAGAATTTTAGTTGAAAATTCATAATTTTAGTTCAAAATTCATTTATTCAGTTAAAAATTGAAATATTAAATTAGATTTTCTTTTCTTTAGAATAATTTTTTCCAAATTAAATCTTGACACCTGACTACTTTTTGTCGTTTCGAAAAACTTATTTCAATTGAAATTTTAACAATTTTTCTTTTTGGTTTAAATTATTGTATAAAATTAATCTTCAGGATTGAAAATTTAAATATTATGTTAAATTTTTGTTTGGAGAAGAATTTCTTTTTCTGAAATCCCAATTATAATTTTTTTGGTTAACATTTTTAGAATTTTTAGAATTTTAGTTCAAAATTCGTTTATTGAGTTAAAAATTGAAATATTAAACTAGATTTTCTTTTGTTTAAAATAATGTTTTCCAAGTTAAATCTTGACACCTAACTATTTTTTGTCGTTTCGAAAAACCTATTTCAATTGAAATTTTAACAATTCTCTTTTTGGTTTAAATTATTGTATTAAATTAATCTTCAGGGTTGAAAATTTATTTATTTTTTAAATTCTTAATTTTAGTTTCAAATTCATGTCCTCGGTACAAAATTTAAATATTATGTTAAATTTTTGTTTGGAGAAGGATTTCTTTTTCTGAAATCCTAATTATGGATTTTTTGGTTAACATTTTTTTTAATACGAAATTTAACTATTTGATTGAAAATTGATCTATTTTGTTAAAAATTCATTCTTTTGTTAAAGATTCATAACTGTTATTTGGTTTGAAAATTAATTTTCTAATTGTTTTTTTTAGCCGAAGATGTAACTATTTGGTAGAAAAATTTTTTTTTTTAATTTAAAATTATTCTCTCTTTGACAATAAATCTTTTGGGATGAAAATTCAACTATTTAGTTGGAAACGTAAAAAACACTTTTTTTCAATAACACTAGTCTTTTTGGTTTAAAAATTTAAAAATTTAGTTGAAATTTTGTTATTTTCATGACAAGAAATTTTTTTTGTTAAAAATAATTTAAATTTTTCAAAAAAATTAATAAATAAAAAAAATTTAAAGAAAAAAATTTTTTTAATTTATTAAAAATAATCAAATGTATCTTTTCTATTTCCAAATTCATCATTTTTGTTGAAAATTTATTTCATTGGTTAGAAATGTAACTATTTTGTCGAAACTTGATTTTCTTCAATAGGAAAATATTTTCCTTCTTTTGAAGTTATTTGTGGTGAAAAGAAAAAAAATCTTTTAGAAAAAGAGTTTCTTTAATTGAAGACAAATATTTTTCTGAGTATAGCTCATAGTTTGCGAAGAATAACTCAAGAATTTTGTATAATAAGGATACAATGAAGATACAAAGAGGAAGGAAATAGGAAGGTTCGAATCTGTAGAGTAGAAGTAGACTGGAGACTGTAGACTGTAGAGTGTAGACTGTAGAGGACTACAGGTGAAATTGGACCCTGAAAAGAGTCTCTTGTTCGGTTCACTTGTCCCGGTGTCGGTGCCGGTGGGAAAAATCCTGCATCAACAGAATTTTTGCATAGATTAATCTACTTACTATGGACCGTGTATCCCTTCTTTTGGCGCGAGTTCTTTCAAGCTTACACAAGGCGTGCACCGACAAATCCAAAGATGCATCGAGGAAGGTCCCTACCTGTCGTTCAATGGACCCACCTCTACTCCTCACTACCTGTTACTTTTTATGAGAACATTCAAAATGCGGTCTTTTGCTCATAGGAAATGCGTGAGAGCGAAATGCGGATCGTTCGGGAGATTATTCTCCAAAGCGAAGCCTCAGAGCTTGTAAATTGAGGCGTCCTTTTATTCACCTATAATAATATCTAACTCTGTCACCTACTTTTAAAACGACTCTTTTCAATTGCCATTTTACTTTTTTCTCTTTCCAATAGTCCAATTTGCATTGGGGAAGGTTTCAAAACTTCGTCACGCTATTTTGAAAGTTGTGTTCACCCCTCCACTTCTTCGTCACGGATCGTCACGCGAACCTTGGACCTCGCAGGATGTCGTCACAAATACAAACACGCCCCTTTCATTCAATTCGGAATTAAAAACAAATTAATTTGATAAATCAATCAAATAAAAAAAAACACATTCAAACATAATCGATATAGATCTGAAAACAATGAATTCAGGGTGCTTTTTCACGAAAATAGCGGAAGAAATTCTTTTGAAGAAAATTAATTTAAGAAGATGAATTTTCAAACCGCAAGGACAAATATTCTACAAAGCAGTTTTATTTTTTTTTACAAAAAAAACGAAAGCTTTTTAACAAAATAAAATAGAATTTTCAACAAAGCAGTTAAATTTTCTAACAAAAATTATGAAGTTTGAACAAAATAGTTCAATTTTCAACAGAATTATTAAATTTTCAACTAAATGAGGAATCTTCAACAAGAGTAAAATTTTAACAAACAAGTCACACTTTTAACCAAATATAGATGAATTTATAATCAAAATCGAAAAAAAGAATTTTCAACAACAAAAAAAAAACAGAATTTTTGACCAGAAAAGACGAATTTTCAACAAAACAATTCAATTTTTAATAAAAAAATATGAATCTTTGACCAAATCGTTGAATTTTCAATAAAAAAAAGCTTAATTCTCCAGGAAAAATGTAATAATTGATATTTCAACCGAAAAAATATTTTAGTTTCGAATAAAAAACATTATAATTTAAAAAACAAAAAGTACATTTTCAAAAAGAGCGGAACTTTCAACAAAGAAAAATCTTTCAGTCAAGAAAGAAAACATTTTCTTACTACATTCATTAATTTTCAAACAAAAATTGCAAATTTTCAACAAAATTGTGGAATTTTTAACCCAAAAATTGGATTTTTCAAAACAAAAAAAAAATAATAATAACTTGTAAATAATTTTCAGTGTAGAGAAAAAAATTTCAACAAAATTGTTCAATTTGTTAACCAAAAAGGCGAACTCTCTAAAAACAGTTAGATTTTTAATCCGAAAAAAGTAATTTTTAAGGAAAAAGGTAATTTTAAACCAAACAATAAATGTAGAATTTCTAAAAAATTAATTAATTTGCAAAAAGAGCTGAATTTCCTACAAAGATAAATTTTTCAGTCAAGACAGAAAAACGTTTTTACCAAATTTTTAAACCAAAAATGCGAATTTTGCACGGAACTGTTGAATTTTTAATCAGAAAAATTAAATTACAAAAAAATCAAATTTTCTACAAAAAAAAAACTATTTTAATTAATGGGACTTTTAAACAAAACTGTGAAATTTTTAACCTGAAAATAGGATTTTTCAACCAAAAATTTTGATTTCAAAAAAATTCTTGCATTTTCCAAAGCAACGTTTAATTTTTAATCCGAAAATATGAAAGTTTAACAAAATAGCTCATTTTTAAACCAAATATTATATTTGTGATTAAAAACGACAATTTATCTTTAACCAAAAATAGAATAGTTTAAATTACAGTTTAAAAAATTTAATTTCAAACAACACAAAATAAATTTTTGGCAAAAGAATTTAATGTTAATAGCACGGAAACAATTTTCTGTCCAGGCAGAAAAAAGTAATCTGCATTGTTAAAGTTCTTAACCAAAAAGGCGACTTTGCAAAAAAAATTGAATTTTATACAAGGAGAAGTTTTTCAGTCAAGAGAGAAAAAAGATTTTAACAAATTGTTTAATTATCAAACCAAAAATGCGAATTTTGCACAACATTTTTTAAATTTTTTAACAGAAAATATAAGCTTTTACCGAAAAAGTAAATTGTCACAAAAAAAGACCTTTCTACCTTTCTACCAAACGATATTCAGTCAAGAGAGAAATTTTTTCAAAAAAAAATTGCTGCATTTTTAAACCAAAACGGAAAATTAAAAAAAAGGTTAATTTTCAACCCAAGAAAAAGAATTTTTTACCAGAAACGACGAATTTCCAATAAAAACATTGAATTTTCAAACAAAAAAGTTAACATAATTAAATTTTTAACTACATGATGAATTTTCAAGAAAAAATTAGTTTTTAACACAATAGTTCATCTTTCAACCATTTGGTTGCATTTTCAATCAGATAAAATTAGTTTTCAAGGATGAATTTAATAGTAAAATTTTAATCAAAGCGAATTTTAATTTTAAATATTTTTTTTTTAATTTACAATCTGGTTGAGTGCTGATCCAAATCAGATTCGCTTCAATCAAACAGTTGTTTTTTTAGCAAAAGAAGGTGAAATTTCTACAAGAAGAAATGAATCTTAAAAAATAATTGAATTTTATCCTAAGAAACATTTCTCCCTCAAGAGAAATTTTTTTTTACGAAATTGTCAGAATGTCCATTTTCAAACAAATACTTGAATTTTCTACCAAGATTATTCATAAAAAAAAACGAATCATTAAGAAGAAAGTGCAATCTTCAAGCAAGATATATGAATTTTCTACAGAACAGTTTGGTTTTCAACCCGAAAATGCGAATCTTCAAAAAAGCAGTTAATTTTCAATTTAACAGTTGAATGTTAATAAGTAGAGAAGAATTTTTAGGCCGAACAAGTTTCTGCCCGAAAAAATTATTTTTAAAGCTAAAAAGTTAATCTTCAACTCAATAATTACTTTTATATGAAGATAATAGAATTTTCAATCCAAAAAGACACATCAGTTGAATTTTGAAGGAAAGAAGAGGATTTTGGTTATGGCAAATTATTACTTTGAGTTAGTTGAATCACTATTCACCACTCACAATCAGTCTGTCCAGGTTCAACTCGTAATGAGTGAGTTTCTGATTCCGTTAGTCCTGAAAAGTAATTTCAAATCGAAATGCGCAAGCGCAGCAGCTAGAAAAAGCGGTCTTTCTCGAAGTGCGGAGACGCAGCAGCCAGCGACACTTATCCTTCTCAAACTGCGCAAGCGCATCAGCTAGAAAGAGTAATCTTGATCAACGTGCGCAAGCGCAGAAGCCAGAAAAAGTCTTTTGGTAACTTCTTTCAACCTCTCTTTAAAACTTCTGACCTCTCTAACAATATGAATGCCACAAAAGTGAATGTTCCATACAGAAACAATAATATTTTTGAAAATGCTTTTGCCTCTTTTTTTGTTTAAATATTTCAGTACACAAAAATAAGTGACAAATTCGAGTCAGACAAGTTTTTAAGAATTTGACGCTGAGCGTTTCTGGAAAAAAAACAAATCCTTTACGAAATAGAGCCTATATTGGATTATGAATATTAAATTCTGTCTTTTGTCTACTGCGTCCACTTGTGGTCATACAGAGTGAATAAATCTTTCCAAAGTGGGTAAATTGAACACTACTCGTAGTTTCCTACAAGTGCTCGACACTCGCTTTGGCCGGTGGCCGGTTATTCCCGCGGGAGCTCAGAGGGATTTCTTGCGCTGCGGTCTCCTTGGTCCAGCTTCTTTATTTTATGGTTTTTCGAGACAATGTTCCTTCATATGGTCCGTAGCAGCCATTGTCTTCGCGCACCCGTTTGCGGCCGACCCCATCGACCCGGACTCTCGCATTAAAGCGACCACTGTCCACTGGGCCGCAACCTCCTATATTCTCTATACTCTCTAGAGGAATAGTATACTTACCTGTTGAAATTTTCTTTCTGCAGCGATAATGCCAAACAAGGATCAGATTATGTGAATTTCGACGAGATCGATTAATTCATGGATGGAGGATGGTAAAGACGGAGACGGAGATTTTTCTGATTTTCGGAGAGATGTTTGACTGATAATGTTTCTGAATTAGATGCGACTTGTATCAAACGTAGGCTGGTAATAAAGAAGTATTTTAGGGCTTGTCCCCAATTTAGGTGAGAGAATATATAGGAGGGTCAGAGGATTTCATAAAATCTTACTCTCGCGTTCTTCTTGCGTTCCTTTTGCGATCCTCTCGCGTTCTCTTTGCGTTCTTGAGATTATTTTGGGTACCTGCGTTTTTTTAATTCACCTCCTTCGCCTCCTTCGCATCTTCTTCCTCATCCTCCTTCTGAATGCTCTTCTACTTCTACTTCTTTTTCTTTCTCAATTTTTCGGTAGAAAATTTGACAATTAGGTTTTTAATTTATCCTCCTCCTCCTACACCTGCTGTAGTTCGTCTGCCTTCTCCTTCTTCGATTCGCTTAGTGAAAAATTAATCTTTCCAGTTAAAAATTGATCTTTTTTGATTAAAAAATTGAGATTTTGAATGAGTATTTTAACCTCCATTTTCTGCTTCTCCTCCTCCGCCTCCTCCTCCTCCTCTTCCTCCTCCTCCTCTATCTCCTGCTTCTTCTCCTCCTTCTTTTTGTTATTCTCGTTTTTCTTCTCCTCCTTCTTCGTATTTTTCTCCTTCTCCTCCTCTACCTCCTTCTTCTTTCTTCTTCCTTTTTAGTGTTAAAAAATCAATCTCCTTAGTTCAAAATTCATCATTATTTCATAATGTTTCTGAATTAGATGCGACTTGTATCAAACCTTGGCTGGAAATAAGAAATATTTTAGGGCTTGTCCCCAAATTAGGTGAGGCAATATATAGGAGGGTCAGAGGATTTCATAAAATCTTACTCTCGCGTTCTTCTTGCGTTCCTTTTGCGATCCTCTCGC
>JAWWLR010000034.1:102003440-102013908 GCA_035041075.1 Acraspis erinacei | reverse complement strand
TGCCCTGATAAGGGTGCTATGTGACTACCGAAACGTTGGTGATTATTTGTTTTTTCTTTTAATGTTTTTGTGGTGATTTGACAGTGGTAGAAATAAAGAGGACGAAACAAATAAAAATAAAAAAAAAAGGGAAGGAAGGGGATTTGGTTGGTTGCCTTCTCATTTTTCTTTCCTCCTTTTCGACTCTTTTTCGAAAATTGGTCTTTTTTATTTAAAATTCCTCTGCTTTAGTACAAATTTTATCTTTCATGGACAAAAATGCATCTATTTGGTGAAGAATTCAACTACTTTTTTACAAAGAATCCTTTTCTGGTAGAAAAATTCTTCTTTTGAATTAAAAATTTAATTTTTTTCTTATAAACTCATTTTCATTTAAAAATTTATATTTTGACCTTGGAAAGTAAATTTCATCTTTTTGATTGAAATGCGAACTATGATACTTTTTTGATGGGCATTTATCTTCTTAGTTTGAAAATTCAAGTATTTTTTTAAAAGAAATCTTTCATGGTAGAAAATAATATTTTGTTGTTTAACATAAATTAATAAATTCGCAAATTTTAAATTTAAATTGATAATAACTGTTTTATTCCGTTTATGAAAGATTCTCTCTTAAAAGTACTACAAGATTAATAGAACAGTATTTGAATGTTTTATTATTTTTCCTAATAATTAAAATTCAAATACTATAATTTTAATCTTGTAATGCGTGTAACATAAAAACTTTTATAAAGTGAACAAAACAGTATTTCAGATACAATTTTCAAATTATTAATTTATTTAAAAAAAAAAAAAATATTTTTTACTATAAAATATGGCTTTTAAAAAAATATTTCAATCTTCACCCTAAAAAGAGAAATTATTAACAAAAAAGTGTAATAGTTTCTATTTTAATTGAGAACGGAAAAATTTATACAAAAAAAGATCTCTAAGACCAAAAGGGCGAGTTTTCAACAAATAATTTTTCAAAAAAAATAAAGATTTTTCATCGAAAAGAAAAAAGAGAAATTTATCTAAATTACTGAACCTTCAAGCCAAAAGAGGAATTTTCTCCACAAAAATTAGCTTAGAATACAAAAAAAAAATTAACAATCTAGTTTAACTTTGACTGAAATAGTTGAAATTTTAATTAAAAAATATAAATGTGAAAAAAATGATTTCTTAACATTCATTTCTTAAAAAATATGATTCTTAAAAACATGATTTCTTAACAAACTGATTCTCAAACAGAAGAATTAAATTTTGTTGTTGTTACAAATAATTAAATTTGCATCCAAATAAGATTATAGTTCACTTTACAACATCAAAATAAGATTTATAAACAATAGGTTAATTTGTTGCTAAATAGTCGAATTTTTAACCAAAAGATATGACTTTTTAACAAGACAATATAATTTTCAATCAAACAGTTTATTTATTCCAAAACAGTTGAATTATGGAATAGAGAACCTTAAAAAAATAGTTAAATTTTCATCCAAAGAAGATTCCCCATATCGGCAATATTCTATGAACTCTTTCAATATTCTTTTATAGTACAAGTCCGATAACTTTCCAACTTCGTGGCTGCAGGGGCGGCAAATTCCAGGAATTTCGGACTTATCGGATGCCCCCTCTAGTAGCACAATATTAGGTGGGCGCATGCGTAAATCATGGGCGCAGATCATGTGACAAATAGCACACGTAGTGGGAGAACCACAATTAGTGTGCGTGCCATACGTGTGAGGACACTTTAAGGGGAGTGTACACTTATCGGACCGAAAGTTCTCGGACTTGTACTGTAACTCATTTTGTAATCTTCCTAATCTTCTTTTATTCTTTTCAATGCATCCCTATTCTCTCAGATTCTCACCAAATCTGACTGGATTTGCTTCACTCATCTCACCTGACGATAATTAGAACTCGATCAACTTCTGCTGGTTAACATCCTGCTTATTGGAAATTTCTTCCCATTATTCAAATATTTAAGGCATACTGGGCTTAAGCACAGAATTATTACATCCACTATTTTTTTACCTTCACTATGTGCACGAAGAGCCTGGGGACACAGAAGGATCAATCTTCCCCTCTCTATTCACCTTACACAATACCTATCGATTACGTCCGCTATTCGACTTGGATTGCAAATCTAGATTTACCCATGTATGGTTCTGGTTTTTCAAAATAGTTAATAAATGGAAATTCGATTCGATGCAAAGGAAATCCGATTCATTCCGATCTCCCTTTCCTTACTGTTTTCCATTAATATCTCAATCGAAGCTGGTATTGTAGCATTTGAAACAGCGAATCGGGAGTCGTCATTTTAAATTCAGAATCGGACAAAAGATGTCTGTTGAATAAAGATAATGCAAAATATTGATTAAATGAAACATTTTTTGTAATTCTGAACAAAGTTTTTTCTAATTTTATGAAAAAAACAAATCTCTTTTCACTTGTATTATCTTTTTCTTGCTTGTCAACTCTGCACTGTTAAAAGTTTCGGTTGGAAACTTCCACTCCATGTTTTGGAAGCTTATTTTCGAAACCTGACCTAACGCTACAATCCACAATGTTTCAAGGAATTCATGGAATTTAGGGAATACTTGGAGGCCACAGAAATTACGGAATTATAGTAATTCACGGAATGCATATAACGTCCCGAATTCACGGATTCGATGAAATTCGTGGAATTCAAAGAATTTACAGAATTTACGGAAATAATGGAATCCGAAGAATTTACGGTAATCACAGAATTAAAAAAATTCCACGAATTTATAGAATTTGTAAAATTCGCGGAATTAAGAATCTTGTGAAATTCACGGAACTCATGCAATTTATTGAATTCACGTAATTTATTAATTTAAGGAATTTCGTGAGTTGCGTGAATTGAACGAACTTCTTGAATTCAGCGAATTGATGGAATATTCAAATAGAATAGTATTTTCGGTTTAACACAAAAATTGTTTCCACCAAAAAAAGAAACAAATTTTCTATAAAATAATTGAATTTTTGGTAAAAAAAACTTCCTTTCCAGTCAAGGAACATACAAGTTTTTTCACAAATAGGTCACTTTACAGCTCAACAATGAATTTTTATTAAAAATGATGAATCTTTAAAAAGAAAAATTAATTTTCAACAGAAGAGTTTATTTTGCAACCATTTAAATTTATTGCTAACCTTCAAGATGAAATTTTAACTCAAATGATAAATATTTTACTGGAACACTAAAATTCGGAACCAAAAGGAAGTAATTTTAAACAATGAGATTAACAATTTAACAAAAACAAAATAATCATTTCATACAAAAGAAATCGATTTTCTATTCACGGAATTCACGCAATTCATGGAATTCACGGAATTCATGGTATTCTCGGAGTTGTCGCAATGTATAGAATTCTCGGAATTCGCGGATTCACGGAATTAATGAAATTCGCGAAATTCATGGAATTTACGGAATTTACGTAATTTACGGAATTCATGGAATACACGGAATCTATGGAATTCACGGAAGTCGTGGAATTCACGCACTTAATTGACTTCCAAGAATTTTTTGAATTCCCTAATCTCCATCAATTCCGTGAATTCCCTGAATTCCGTGAATTATTTGGCTTCCATGTATTCCTTGAATTTCTTGAATTTTTTTTTCGTGTATTTTTTTAATTAAATGAAGCTTATGTATTCCATAAATTTAATGTATTCCATGAATTTCTTGAATTACGCGAAGTGATAGAATATTCATCTGGAATAGTATTTTCAGTTCAAGAAAAAAGTTATTTGCAACCAAAAAAGAAAAAAGTCAATAAAATAGTTAAATTTTCGGTAAAAAAATTCTTTTTTAACACAAAAAAAGTTTTAAATCAAATAGCTCACTTTTCAGTTAACAAAATGAATGTTTACTTAAAACTATGAATCTTCAATAAGAACAATTAATAGTCAAGAAAAGAGTTTATTTTGTAACCAAGTAAATTTATTTCTAAACTAAACGATGAATTTTCAACTCAAACGATGAATATTTAACTGGAATACTTAAATTTTCAAACAAAAGGAAGTATTTTTAAACAATGAGATTAACAATTTACCAATCAAAGAAAATAATAATTTTATACCAAAAAATTCGTTTTTCTAATCATGGAATTCACGGAACTTATGAAATTCATTGAATTCCTGGAATTTATGAATTCAACGAATTCCGTGAATTCAAGAAATCCAAGAAATTCCGCGTATTCAGTGAATTTCGTGAATACCTCGAATTCCATGATATTCTACAATTCACGTAATTCACGAAAATTAAAGAATCTACGAAATCTAAAGAATTTACGAAATTCCCAGAATGTACGGAATTCAAGGAATTCATGAAATTGAAGAAATTTATGACATTCCTGAACTTCATCAAATGCATGGAATTCACGGAATTTAGGTAACTCACGGAATTCATGGAATTTGCGAAATTCACGGAAATTAACTGAATTCATGGAATTTATGGAATTAACGGAATTCGTGGAATTCGCGGAGTTCATACAATTCATAGAATTCACGAAATTCAGAGAATTTACGGTATTAATAGAATTCACGGAATTCATAGAATTTACGGTATTCATAGAATTCACGGAATTCTCGAAATTCATGGAATTTACGAATTTCAAGGAATTCATGGAATTAAATGCATTATTGACATTAAATAAAATCACGGAATTCATTGACTTCCATGAATTCCTTCAATTCCCTAATCTCCATTGATTCCGTGAATTCCTTAATTCTTGGGATTCCATGTATTCCTTGAATTTCTTGAATTCTTTTGTTTCCGTGTATTTTTTGAATTAATTTAATTTTATGAATTCCATAAATTTCATGTGTTCCTTGAATTCTGTTAATTCCTTGAATTCCATATATTCAGCTAATTGAGCGAATTCTAGGAACTCCTTGCATTCCGAGAATCACATTAATCGCGCGAATGTCATGAATTCCATGAATTCTAAGAATTCCGTGACTTCCTTCAATTTCGCGAATTCCGTGACTTACATGAATTTGATGAATTCCCTAAATTTCGTGAATTCCGTGAATTTCATGAATTCCGCGAATTTCATATATTTCACGAATTTAGTAAATTTCCATGAATTCCGTGAATTCCGTGAATGTGATGCATTTCGTGATATTAGAGAATTTCTTGAATTCAATTAATTGCTTGCATTCAATTGTACATTACGCTTGTATTGTAGAAGTGTTGTAAAATTCCAAACATTTTTAACAGTTTTCAATCGAGAAGAAACTAGTGATGAAAATTGAAAAAGGGTGGCAAATTTTTGAGTGGCCTAGGGCGACCTGAGACCTAAATCCGCCTGTGGACCAGAAACTGGATTCTGACATACCAAATTTACCACATGTTTTTTTTGTCTTTCTTAGATGTTCTTAATGTTAACAGGGCAAAGGTTAAACTTATCTGTCATGTTTTGTGCCAGATTTCAATAGAGAAACACATCTGAGTTGCACCTCTTTTCTGTTTTTGCTTTTGTTCTTTATTCTGGTCTCATTCTTGTTGTACATAGTTGCCTTTGACCATTAGGTTCTGTTCATTTCTTTTCAACAAAACGATGAGTGGGAACACATTGGGTGACCCTAGAACCATAGGATATTATTTCGATTTTTTGAAGAAAAAAAATAAGTCAATGAAACCAAAAGGTGGTTTAATACAATCTCTAATGAAATAGGTCATCAAGCAATGAAGGGAAAATCGTTCATCCAACTCCACAAATAACCACACTTGGGAGAAATTTATTGCTTTCCAGGAGACGCTACTAATTTTTTTTTTATAAAACCTTTACATAATTCCTACTTCAGTAGAGATGTTCCCACTTGCTCTTGTACATTTGCAGGAATTGCTGAATTTGAATCTTCATTGTTGTCTCAATGGACTTCGAGTTCAAACAATGGACTATTAAAGGAACTTTTCTCAATTCCCCCGACGTCATATCTAGAATTAGACAAGTTCTGATACTGATGAGTCAGTGGAATGGTTTTATGCTAAATTCACCTTTGCTGGATTTCCCTGATAACGTGCGTAGGATTTGACAAATCTGATATGGTAAAATTGTTGGGTATTCATTCATGGGTCTCTTGTTTTAGGGTCATTATTATTCTGTTCTGTAACACCAATAGATTTTCTTCTGTAAAATAATTGTAGTAAAGTTAAGAAAAGTATCGTGTTGCTTATTTGAATTGTAAAAATTATAAAACTGTTCTTAAGCCACAGGGAATATCTGAAAAACCTGTTAGCACAATGAATACAGCACCTCATTGTGAGTCAAAGAATCGCCTGTCAGAAGGTTAAATGAGATCGCCTAATAGTCACGATTAATTATCGTGAAGGTGGTATTCCCTCAATTTTTTATAATCGTTGCTTGTCAGGTGCATAAATCAGAATGTCCACGAGATTGATGCACGGTTTAGCACATTTACACGTTCTAATTTAGAATATTTCTTTTCATTGTTTAAAAAAGTATACATTAATTACAAAATTTATCATGTTTATATATTAATAAAGAAAACAAGAAAAACAAAAGAAAGAGAAAAAACAAAACACATAACAAAAAATTGTTGTAGATTCTAAATCTTTTATATTTCATGTGAAAAACATTAATATAACCTGAAACTGTTAAAACTAGAAAATCGTCTTTAAACTATAATTATTTTCATTTTAAAACATAAATTTTTGGTGTAAAATGATAAGATAACATAAATTCTTAAAACTGGGGCATCCTAATGATGATTTTAATTTGTATTGTAGACTATTTTCAATAATGTATCAGATAATTTAAAAGTTTAAATTGAACCGCCCAAGAATTTCCTTGTATGTCCGTACAAATTTTTTATCTTATTAAGCATGCACTTATTTGCGGACATTCCTCGAGAGTGTGACGAGAATATAAAAATAAAGCAAGTGTAAGAAGTTAGTCAGATTTTTCTCTTTTTAAACACTTGATATGGCGCCGAAACGACCTGGTCTCTTTGCACGCGCTCACACGCGCGCAAGCGCCGAGGCGAGTTTCGCGATGCTCTTATTAAAACTCGCTCGCCTCGCTCACTTGCGACTACTCCCCCGCCTCCAGGAGCGTACTCGTACTTTGCTTCCCATGACCTGTCGACTTTCTTAGCCTTAGCGTACGACGCGACGTACGTAAAAGGCACATTTAATTATCTTCTTATTTCTCCTCCTCCTCCTCTTCCTCTACCACCTCTTAACTTCCAGGAGTGATCACATCTCAAGTGACAATTACTTTATTTATTGCAACTCAGAATTTAAATCGCAATTTAAGAAACGAAATTCAGAATAAGCCCAAATTTAAAATCCTCTTTAACGTCCAACGCTGAAAGCTGAGGAAATCTTGGTACTTAAAACAAAATTAGCGAAAGTAGACCCCATGCGTCTACAAAATAAGATTTCGGAGCTTATTAAGACATTCATTAAGTCGCTTCAATCCTTTTTTCTTCTGTAACTTTCTCTACTCCCTTACTTTCCCTCCTCTCACACCCCACCACTATTGCCACTTTCCTTCACTCATCCCCTAACCACTACTACCCTCCCCTCATGACTCCTACCTTCTCTTCTTTTCCCATACTCTCTCTTAGAGTACGCCCCTCTCCAATCCTGTCAAATCATATCCTATCTAATCATTCGTCAGCTCCCCTCTCCTATTTCCATCTCCTCCGCTTCGTATTTCCTGTCACCTTCTATGTCTCATTCGCAGTCCATCCCTACTCCACTCTTCCTCTAGTCCTCAATTAGCGATTCATCTATTTCTCTTATATTTTCCCTCCCCTCCCTTCATTCCCCTTACTGCTCCTTCACACCCAACACACTTCTCTCCTGATGCTACTGGCTTTCCATCTCCCCTCTTAGTTATTTTTGTTAATATCTTCAGCGAAAAACGACCAAATTAAGTAAGATTTTCGAAAAGGAATTTTTAGACAATTCTCAATAATGCTCCTATTTCTGAATGGGCTAGGTGTGCTAAACAGGTGTCGGGGTCTATGAAAGTTTCAAGAACTGAAAATAATAAGTACGCTCCTGCCTTATTTCTTAGGCTGGTCCAGCAGGTACCTTGGTCGTGGCACTGATCGTCCGCGATACCGGTGTAATTTAAAATCATCGGGGCACGAGACAAAACAGGCTGCTTTACCCTCGGAATCTTGATTATGCATTCCATATAATCGGCGACGAGTGATCTTATGGTTGTTTACTGTTCATTTCTATTGTACTGCAAGTTCATTTTTCAACTATGTTATTGTGGATCTACAGTTATGTAAAAACATAATGACTTTAAGTCGAACTTTCCAGATTCACAGTTCCTGTCCTATTTTCCACTTTTTCTGATCTTCCTTCCCTTTTTCCTTTTCGCATTTTCATTTTTCTCTTCCTCTATCTCTTTTCACGTCCCACCCTCACTTTTCCCCTCTAATTTTTCCTTTTTTTACCTATTTCCTTAATAATTTTTTTCTTTCTCCTCTCTCTCTCTCCTCCGTTCTCTTCCCTTTCCTCTTTGTCCTCCCTCTTCCTTTCTTCATTTTTCTTGAGAACTTTTTGTGCGTCAACTTAGACTTCATATGGAATGTTTTTATTTTTTTAATTGTAATTACATTTTTCGTGAATGAGCCATTTACTGAGGCCTTTTCAGTTGCAGTTGCCCACTTCTTTAAATTTATGTGCATGCTTCTTTTTTCGCCTCCCTTTCTGTTATTCTTCTCGAGCAGGTCACACAACTCACAACAGCCAGACCGGTCGCGGACGTTTCGGAAGGTGGAGTCTGCCAACGAAATTGCATTTAATGGCAATGCTCTACGCCCACGAGGAGATCTTTTGGTGTAAAAGACGAGAAGGTGAGGTGCGAAAAAACAAAGGAATGTATAGCATATAAGTTGCGCCTTGAAAGTGATAAAGCTTTAAGGCATGCACAAACATTTGAAAAAAATTCAAGTATATACACCCAGACCCATTTTTATTTTCCCTTTCTTCTTTTCACCATAGTCCCTATAGTTTCTATCCGCATTCTCCTTCCCCTACCCTCCTTCAATTTTCCTATTTCCCCTTATTTATTTTTCCTATCCACTTCCTCATTTACCTTTAAGTTTATTTTTCATGTTTACTTTTGTATTTTCCATCAATTCTTCTCTGCCCTCCCCTTCCCGTTTTCCATTTGCCCTGTTCTCCTTTTCCCTTTCAATTTCCCCCTTTTTTCTTATACTCTTTCCTGTTTTTCCAATGTTCTATTTATTTAATCTATTCTATCTACTTTTCCCGTTTCCAATTCATACTTTCCATTTTATCCTTGATCTTTTCCATTTTACCACTCCTCTGTCCCCTCTTTCTTTTTCCCATCTCACCTACAATGTTTCTCTCTCCATTTTTCCTCCTACAGATTCTCTTAACATTTTTCCTCTCCCACCTTCACTTTCCTCTTTCTCCTTCCTTCAATTTGACCTACTCCCCTTTCCACTTTCCCTTTTCTATTTTTTCTTGCGAAAGTTTCCACCCTTCCTCCCTTCTTCCCTTTCCTCCTTCAATTTTGCTGTGTGCCCTTTTCATTTTTATGTTTCCTGTTCTCATTTCCATTTTCCATCTATTCCGTCTGATCTATTTTCTTTCCTTTTTTCCTTTTGCATTTTCCATTTCTCATCTTCTCCTTTCCCTATTATTTTTTTCATTTTTTCTCCCTGCTCTTTCCTTCCTCAACCCCTCTTCAATTTTCTTAATTCCCCTTTTTTATTTTCACTCTCGGCTTTCTCATTTCCCTTTACTGCTTCAATTTTTTTCCGTTACACTTTCCCCTTTCCATTTTGCATGTTTCGTGGTTACTTTTGCATTTTCCATATCTTTTTCCATGCCTTCCCCTTTCCCTTTTACATTTTCCCTGGTCTCTTTTTCTCTTTAAATTTCCTCTTTTGTCTGTGTCCTTTCCCTTTCCCATTTTACCTCAAATTTTCTCCTTGTCATCAATTTTCCTAAGTATGTCCCTCTCCACTCCTACCTATCTATCTTCCTTGCTTCAATTTATCTTTTCGATTCTCCTTGTCCCCTCTCTGGATTCTCTTTGCCCTGCTTGACTTCAATTTTTTATTTCCATCTTCCCCATTTCCTGATCTATTTACTTTTCCTCTCCCTCATACTCTTTCCCGTTTTCTTTTTCCATTTTCTATCTATTTCATCTATTCTATTTATTTTAACCTTTTCCATTTTATATTTTGCCTCCTCTGTCCCCTCTACCCTTTCCCCTTTCCTCCTTCAATTGGTCATATACATTTTTTCTGTTACTGGTTCTCATAATCATTTTTCCTTTCCCACCTTCATTCCCTTCTTACTCCTTTCTTCAATTTTACCTATTTCCGTTTTCACTTATATATTTTTGCATTCCAAAGGTGCCTTTTTTCTTCCCCCTTCCATTTTCTCTGTTTACTGTTCCAATTTCCATTGTCCCTCTATTCCATATGTTCTATCGGCTCTCCT